>JAESUZ010001391.1:0-342201 GCA_017311185.1 Proteles cristata cristata
AGCAGGCTCTGCACCATGGGTTCAGAGCCCGATGTGGGGTTCCACGCCACAAACCCTGAGATCATGACCTGAGCCAAAATCAAAAGCCAGGTGCCTTAACGGACTGAGCCACCCATGATCCCTTATATTTTATCTCTTGGTAGTTTCCCAAGCCCTAAATAATCACATGTTGCCTTTACAACTTTTGCCAAATACAAAGGAAACTTTCTCTTATTATCATATTACTATTATAAATACTAGTTATTATTTTCTATTAATATGAAAGTAGACAAAGTAAAAATAAAAAGCTGTCCCCTCGTGATCCGCCCCAGAGGCCCCTCTGTGCGGCCGGTGGCTGTCTGACCAGGAATCACAGCTGAAGGCCTGGGAGCCATGGCCACTTCTTATGGCAAAGTCGGGGCACGTGTCACCAGTCATGTGGCTACAGTCAAGTCACTTCATGCTCTGGGATAGTGTGGCCTCATTGGTCAAGTGATGGGTTTAGACAGAAGGATTTCTTTTTTCTCTCTTTATTTTTTTTAGAAATGTTTTTATTTATTTCTAGGAGAGAGAGAGAAAGACAGCGTGAGCAGGGGAGGGTCAGAGAGAGAGGGAGTCACAGACTGAAACAGGCTCCAGGCTCTGAGCCGGCAGTCAGCACAGAGCCCGACGCGGGGCCGGAACCCACAAACCGCGAGATCATGACCTAAGCAAAAGTCGGACGCTTAACCGACTAAGCCACCCAGGCGCCCCTCTCTCTCTCTTTCTTTAACATTTTATTTTTTGAGAAACAGAGAGAGACAGAGCACGAGTGGGGAGGGGCAGAGAGAGAGGGAGTGAGAGAATCCAAAACAGGCTCCAGGCTCCAAGCTGTCAGCACAGAGCCCGACGCGGGGCTCGAACCCACACACCGTGAGATCACGACACGAGCTGAAGTCGGGTGCTTCACCGACTGAGCCCCCCGGGCGCCCCATACAAAAGGGTTTCTAATAACACAACTGGCTTGGTCAGGGAAAGCCCCTGGAGGTGGTGCGGTCACCCCACGACCTGGGAGCTGGGAGCTTGTCGTACCAGGAGCCCAGGGCCAGCGCCGGTGCCCCGAATCCACCAAGGGAAGACTCACACCTGCTGTCAGACCTCCAGAAACTGCGCAGAGGCGGCCTCTGCTCTTCAACTCTAGGAAGTGACTGGGTAATATTCTGTGTTGGCAGAGGAGGAAACCCCCCTCTCGCCAGGATGACAGGCAGAGAGCAGAGTGGGGGCTGGGTCCCTGGGCTGGACACACCCTGGGGGCAGTCACACTGGGACCAGCTTGGGTCAGCCGGTGCCGTCACTGCAGTGCCCAGAGTGGTGTGGGACTCACAGCGGTGAAGGGCGGCTCCCGCCTGGGAGGATTCTGCCAGAAGCTTACACTTGGACCCAAAGCGAGCATGCGTGAAATCGTGCACATTCAGATTGGCCAGTGTGGTAACCAGATCGGAGCCAAGGTAAGGAAAGTTCGATTCCTAAGACCAGCTTTCCTGGGGCCCCAGGTGTAGCCGACAAAGAAAATATCTCACGTCGGTGGGTAAGACAAGTCCGCAGAGCGTGCACTTGCTGAATACCTGCCTTACGAAACCACGCCTCTGGTTAGAGACACAGGAAGTGTCTAATTTAATTAAAGGACTAATTTAATTCATGTTAATTTCATCATCAGTTACGCAAACCATTTTTACTTTTATGACTTTAGCAATTAATTTTTTGTATCTAAAGATAGTAATTTGGGGCGCCTGTGTGGCTCACTTGGTTAAATGTCCGACTCTTGGTTTCAGCTCAGGTTATGATCTCATGGCTCGTGAGTTTGGGTCTCCACCCCCCTCCCTCCCCAGGCTTGCTCTAGGCTGATGGTGCAAAGCCTGCTTGGAATTCTCTCTCCCTCTCTCTGCCCCTCCCCTGCTCACGCTGTCTCTGTTTCTCTCAGAATAAATAAATAAACTTTTAAAAAAGGCAGTAATTTGTCTCAAAACAGTTCTGCAGTTTGTTGGGCTACTTTTAAATTTTTTTAATGTTTTATTTATTTTTAAGAGAGAGAGAGAGAGAGAGAGAGAGACAGCGTGAGCAGGGGAGGGGCAGAGAGAGAGACAGACACAGAACCTGAAGCAGGTTCCAGGCTCTGAGCTGTCGGCACAGATCCCGACACGGGGCTCGAACCCACGAACCGCGAGATCCTGACCTGAGCTGAAGTTGGACGCTCAACTGACTGAGCCACCAGGCGCCCCTGTTGGGCTACTTTGACACCATCTTCCTAAGATGCCTTTCCTTCTCCTCTCATGTTTGTATTGCGAAGTTTAAAAAATTGACATCTGTTTAATTTAGTCTGAAATAGAAAACTAAGGAGGTAAACCTACAAGTTTTGGGGTGTAGTAGCAGAAATCATTACAATACACCCTCTGGAATGAATATAAATATGTGTTCTCCCCCCCCCCCTAAATTTCTGTACAAAGTGCCTGGTTCAATGGCTAACACTAAGAAAACAGATGACACAGCCTGACAGGTCTCTAACCTGAATTTTAATCCTAACTTTACACGGTTGTACTAACAGCCATCTGACTGTTCCCTTTGCCATTTTGAAATTACTTTCACTAGTACGAATTGCATTAACAATTTAATTGCATTAAGAGTTAAATTCTTTTTAAAAAGGTGGCAAAATAAAAATTTACCATCTTAACCACTTTTTTTTTTTTGCACTCTCTGAGAGAGCACGAGTGAGTGAGTGGGCAGAGAAAGAGAGGGAGGGAGAGAGAGAGAGAGAGAGAGAGAGTCCCATGAGGGGCAGAGTGAGAGACAGGAAGAAGCAGGGCTCGAGCCCACGAACCGTGAGATCATGACTCGAGCTGAAGTCAGATGCCCGACCCACTGAGCCACCTAGGTACCCTCCATCTTAACCATTAACAAAATTTTTTTAGGGGCGCCTGGGTGGCTCAGTTGGTTGGGCGGCTGACTTTGGCTCAAGTCATGATCTCACGGTTCGTGGGTTCGAGCCCCGCGCCGGGCTCTGTGCTGACAGCTTGGAGCCTGGAGCCTGTTTCAGATTCTGTGTCTCCCTCTCTCTCTGCCCCTCCCCAGCTCACACCGTCTCTCTCTCTCAGAAATAAATAAAATGTTAAAAAAAAAATTTAAAATTTTAATATTTATTTATTTATTTTAATGGTTTATTTTTTTGAGAAAGACAGAGACAGAGTGTGAACAGGGGAGGGGCAGAGGGAGAGGGAGACACAGAATCTGCAACAGGCTCCAGGCTCTGAGCTGTCAGCACAGAGCCCAATGTGGGACTCAAACTCATGAACCGTGAGATCATGACTTGAGCTGAAGTCAGACGCTTAACCAACTGAGCCACCCAAGCACCCCATCCATCTTAAGCATTAAAAATTATTTTTTAATGAGAGAGAGAGAGCACAGGGGAGGGTCAGAGAGAGAGGGAGACCACAGAATTTGAAGCAAGCTCCAGGCTCTGAGCTGTCAGCACAGAGCCTGACGTGGGTCTTGAACTCACAAACCGCGAGATTATGACCTGAGCCACCAAAGTTGGGACGCTCACCTGACTGAACCACCCAGGTACCCCTCATCTTAACCATCTTTAAGTGCACAGTTCAATAGTGTTAAGTATATTCACTGTGTTGTGCATCTAATCTCCAGAAAGGATTTCCTTTTGCAAAACTGAAACTCTGGCCTCATTGAATACTCATTCCCCACATCCCCTTCCCCAGCCCCTGGCACCCACCCTTCTACTTTCTGTGTCTAAGAATTTGAACTCTTCTAGGGACCTCATAAAAGTGACATTGCACAGTATCTGCCCTTCTGTGTGTGGCTTATTTCTCTCAGCGTAATGTCTTCAAGGTTCAACCACGCTGAACCCTGTGTCAGAATCTCCTTCCTTTTTAAGGCTGAAAAATAGTCTATTGCGCGGATGGATATGCCATTTTGTTCATCCAGTTATCTGATGGACACATGGGATGTTTCCAGCTTTGGGCTGTGGCGAATAATGCAGCTATGAACAACTAAAGTTTTTTAGTGCGGGTGCTTAAAACCCGGGGCAAAAAATATCACCGCTTGGAAAGAAGTTGCCTTCTTCCCATTCCACCGTGATGAGCTGTTCCTGAGTCAAACACACAGAGAGGTGGGAGGTGCCGGCCCCACCGCCCTGAAGTGGGAAGATAATCTGGAGGGAGGTGCGGGAGAGGACTTGTGGGGTCCAGATAGGGTCTGAGCTCTTACTCCACAATCCTGTTGGCTCGCGGTTAGAGCCACACCGACTCCTTATTACTTGGGGTCGTAAGAACTGTAAGAGACTTAAATTTATTTATTCTTTCGGACCTAGAACAGTGCAGGTAATTTCCTATGAAATAGAGTCTGGTTAATGAGACCAGGGCCAGAGCAGGGCCATCGCTTATACGACATGGCTGGGAAAACACCCTTGGGGATTTTACCATAAATGAATGCATTTTCATTGCACAAATGTGCTTCTCCAGGGCAATGAAAGGGGCTATCTCAGTGACTGTTTCCATATTAAGAGCTCTGCGTGTTTCTATATTAATAAATACCGTATATGTGATTGAAATTGTCATGTTTCAAACTGTTACAAGAGCTGTACATAATTTTGAAGTGTATGCATACCTGATCATGAAAAATGCACATTGCTAAGAACCATGCCTAGATGTCCTAGTTACGGGCTTTTAGGGAAAATTGCATGAAAATAAATCCCTAAGTGAAAGGAGACATTACTGTGAAATCAGGTAAGAATTCAGTCTATTTGCATTTAATGGGATCTATGCTTTACTAGCTTCAAGCACTGGATGGTGAAACTAGAGATACACTCACTGTTTGACGTGAAATTGTAAAACAACAGCTTTAATGTATACGATGGCCTCCACTTAATAGGAGCAAAATCCTATTTAATATTTTACGTGTTGGCATTTTAGTTAAGAAGTTGGAGCGGGTAGAAAACACAGGCCTCCGTCCATGTTCAGCGGAGGCAGGAGCGAATTCTCGCGGGGGAGCGGGCGTTTGCGAAACGGGCCTAAAAACGTCTGGGGGAAGGAAGGGCCGCCGGACAGACGCCGCGAGGCAGGCCGATGAGCACCCACTTTCTGTCTCTCTGGCCCATCCGCTGCCCGCGGGTCCCCCCGGACACTGACCTTCGCTCCCGCTGTTTCCAGTTCTGGGAGGTGATTGGCGAGGAGCATGGGATCGACGCGGTGGGGAGCTACTTCGGGGACTGTGCCCTGCAGCTGGAGAGGATCGGCGTGTACTACAATGAGGCGCACGGTAGGGCGCTGTGCGCTGGTGGCGGGGTCGCCGGCCCCAGGGACAGGGTCAGAGTGAGGCCTGCGCGCGGCTGCAGGACCCCGAGAGTGACAGGTCCCCAGGCTTGTCCAGGGCGATGGAGGAAGTCACTGAGGGGGAGGGGGCGTGTCTCAACACCAGTGCTTAACTTCAGCACCAAGTTTCCTTTATCGTTTTTTTTTTTTTAAATTTCTAGGAGAGAGAGAGACAGCGTGAGCAGGGGAAGGTCAGAGAGGGAGTCACAGACTGAAACAGGCTCCAGGCTCTGAGCTGGCAGTCAGCACAGAGCCCGACGCGGGGCTCGAACCCACGAACCGCGAGATCATGACCCAAGCGAAAGTCGGATGCTTAACCGACTAAGCTACCCAGGCGCCCCATCCTTTATCGGTTTTAAAGAAAAGCCGGAGTCCCTTCCATCAGGGACAGAATCCCTGCGGCTGGCAGGTGGACAAACAAAACAGAACCCGGTGGGAAGAGTATTCCTAAGGTGTTTGACAGATTCGTGCACTTGTTGCTGGCATCAAGGGCGCTGTTTGGAATGTCTTCCTGCCAGAGACACTTTCTAGAAGAATCCCTTTTTCTTTGCCAGGTATCCCAAGGTTCTATTTTGAGGAAACATGAACTTTCGGGAAACCAGCAGGCTGCTGACTTCTTCCTATTTCGCCGCGCAGGTGGGAAGTACGTGCCCCGGGCGCTGCTGGTGGACCTGGAGCCGGGGACGATGGACAGCATCCGGTCTAGCAAACTGGGGGCCCTCTTTCATCCGGACAGCTTCATCTACGGTGGGTTTTCCTGCACGGGGCCCCGGGGGGGGGGCCCTGGGGCGCCCGGTCCCCCCCACCCCCAGCAAGGTAAGAAGTGGCCTCCCTCCCACAGGCGTCTCGGGGGCCGGCAACAACTGGGCCAAGGGCCACTACACGGAGGGCGCCGAGCTGGCCGAGCGCGTGCTGGACGCCGCGCGCAGCGCCTGCGAGGCCTGCGACTGCCTGCAGGGCCTGCAGCTGGTGCACTCGCTGGGCGGCGGCACGGGCGCGGGCACGGGCACGCTGCTGCTGAGCCGGCTGCGCGACGACCTCCCCGACCGCGTCCTCAAGGCCGTCAGCGTGCTGCCGTCGCCCAGGGTGTCGGACGCGGTGGTGGAGCCCTACAACGCCGCGCTGTCGCTGCGGCAGCTGGCGCAGCTGGCCGACGCCTGCTTCTGCATCGACAACGAGGCGCTGTACGGCATCTGCCTCCGCGCGCTGCGGCTGGCCGCGCCCAGCTACGGCGACCTCAACCACCTGGTGTCCCTGACCATGAGCGGCGTCACCACGTCGCTGCGCTTCCCGGGCCAGCTCAACGCCGACCTGCGCAAGCTGGCCGTGAACATGGTGCCCTTCCCGCGCCTGCACTTCTTCATGCCCGGCTTCGCGCCGCTCACCGGCCGCGGCGACCGCCAGTACCGCGCGCTCACGGTGGCCGAGCTCACGCAGCAGGTGTTCGACGCGCGCAACGCCATGGCCGCCTGCGACCCGCGCCGCGGCCGCTACCTGGCCGTGGCCTGCTTCTTCCGCGGGCGCATGTCCACCCGGGAGGTGGACGAGCAGATGCTCGCCGTGCAGACGCGCCACAGCGCCCGCTTCGTGGACTGGATCCCCAACAACGTCAAGGTGGCCGTGTGCGACATCCCGCCGCCGGGGCTCAGCATGGCCGCCACCTTCGTGGGCAACAGCACGGCGGTGCAGCAGCTGTTCCGCCGCGTGTCCGAGCACTTCTCGGCCATGTTCCGGAGGAGGGCGTTCGTGCACTGGTTCACCTGCGAGGGCATGGACGTCGGCGAGTTCACCGAGGCCGAGAGCAACCTCCACGACCTGGTGTCCGAGTACCAGCAGCTTCAAGACGCCAGCGCGGTCCCCGAGGACGACGGAGACGTCGTGGGGGAGGCAGAAATGGAGCCGGAAGACGGGCCCCGGGAGCCTGGCGGGGCTGTGTGAGCGGCGGCCGCAGGGTGCCCGCCTCTGCTCCCGGTGACCACGGGGACCGTGGGGGCCTCGGGGCCTCCCGCCCGCATCCGCTAACTTTCCACACTCCGACGTTCAGTGCACCCTCTATTGGCTGGTTTGTAACAGCAAAGCGAATTTGTGGCCAAGGGCTCCATTTGGGCCGTTCCTGTGTGCACAGGTCCGTGCCAGGCATCGAGCCGCGCCCCGGGCCGTGTGTGCCGCCTCCGCAGCCCCTCACCTTTGACCCTCTCCGGGCCCTGAAGCCCTTGCTCCGCACCCTTGCTAAGTTTCTGCTTCTCTGCCATGGCCCGTGCCCAGCACCTGGCCTCCCCGCACTTGCTGGCCTCCAGAAAAGCCTGCTGACTAACTGGTACGGGGGGGCGGGGGTGTAATAGAGCGAGGCCAACGTGAGTCAGCATCCACTAGTGAAAAGGGCAGACCACGTGCGCGTGTCAACGTACTAACTGGGAAGGGGAAAGGGAAGGAAGAAGCGGCGGCAGTGCTTTTCCCACCGAGACACCTGGGCACAGAAAGCCCCAAACAAGCAAAACTCACCAACTCCAAACCTCTGATCTTTATTTCTGCACAGCTCGCTTTTAACATGTACATTTATACTCTGTAAGTTTCTTATTAGTGCTAGGTTCTGGGAATTCGTGAATCACTGTCTTCGGTTTTCCTCGTAAAGCCTATTTCAAAATGCCCTTTTCACTTTCAGTCAGTAATCACCTTCTGAAAATGCTCCGTAGCCTCAGCTCTTTCAGAAAGGGCACATGGCACGCTTGGCAGCCGTCCCCATGCAGGAGCGAGGCAGCCGCGGGCTGGCCAGTGTCCTTCTCGATGGCAGAGGACGTCGTCTCACTAGGGAACTTTTATGGTCCAAATTAAATTGCAGAAGTTGCCATAAATGTTTGCACGCTTAAACAGCTTTCGCCATTACACGACTTTCATCTGCTCACATTACAACAGGACGAAATACACAAGAGTGTAATCGGATCATCCATAACTTTTTAATTAAGGTTTACCTATTTCTGACATGCAGCACAGCCACCCCTTCCAGTGACAGGAGGGTTCTAATGGCCTTCTAGAGTCACCACTGAGCTATATGATCTGATCCACGGGGAGCCCATGGGAACGCGCTCCGAGCTTCGCTGCGGGAAAGATGTACTTGCAGGCCATGAGGCCCTCCAGTCCCGCTTCGTTTCTGTCATATCTGCAAGAATACGGGCGCAGGTGGACGGGGACACCAGCTCGTCCGGAGGAACTTCACCCCCTTCATGTGCGCATCGTATAGAAAGAGGGAAAACGGGTTCGAAGAGAAAATTAAGTCTTGCTGTTCATGACGAGCCTTCTATTTACAAAACTTAAGTTTTATGTGCTTTTTCCTTGGGGTTCAAGCACTAAAAACAAAAGCAGGTTTCCTAAACTGTTACCTAGACACTCTCAGAAGTTCATAACTTCTTAGAAGCCAGAAAAGACATACGACCTCTGATTTTATAAGAATGATACACATGCTTCCTCTAGCACTTTCCTTCTCAAATATAAAAAGGCAATCAAGTAGATGCACGGAAGGGTACAGACCTAAATTAAAAAAACAACAACAAAACACCTGCTGATTTATGTTACTGTCAAGATTTTTGTTGCTCAATAGTAATCATTAAAGTACAAGGAAATTCAATTTTAAACGGCTAAATTGCTTTATTTCAGACTAAATAAATTCCTTTTCTTGGAGCCTAACTGCTCAGACTGATAAATTTGAGTAGTTAAAAATATTTCAAAATGTATCTCACCATCCTACTCTTTTGTATGGTAGGAATAGATTAAAACACACACACGCACACAGAACCCACCAGAAACCGAAAGAAATCTGTCCCCTAAGATTTGGAGGAGCCTATTCCTTCCGGGGTTATGGTTGCCATGGCGACACTGGTCTGAGAGACAAAGAGACATGGGATCAGCATTTTAGAGCTTGTCCAGTTCCTTCACTTCACACACAAGAACACTGCACGAGCAGTGACTGATGAGTGACTGATGACCGTAAGCCCCCCTCAAAAATCACTCAAATGGTGGGGCGCCTGGGTGGCTCAGTCGGATGGGCGTCTGACTTCGCTCAGGTCACGATCTCACGGTTTGTGGGTTCGAGCCCTGTGTCGGGCTCTGTGCTGACAGCTCAGAGCCTGGAGCCTGTTTCAGATTCTGTGTCTCCCTCTCTCTCTGACCCTCCGCTGCTCACGCTCTCTCTCTCAGAAATAAAACATTAAAAAAAAAATCACTCAAATGGTTAGTGACATACACACAAGCAGGTCTGATCAGGGTCCCTGGTTATCTGGACACATCCTCCTGGCTGGCCCCGCAGTCCCCAGGCCTGGATGCAGAAAGTTTATCACCGTGATCAATTAAGGATTTTTAACTACAGAGAAAGAGGCTCAAAGAATCTTTGCTGGGCACTCAACTGGTTTCTGATTTTTGCTTTCCCCTTTGCCTATCAGCAGCCCTGGCCCTGAGTCTCACCTTCATTCCCCCCCACGCTGATCGAGGACTTCTCTCTGGTTACTCAGCTGCAAAGAACTCAGCCCTCTGTCCATCAGATTTGTCAATGAAAGAGGCCTGACGGCCTTGAGATTCATTTATTCCTGTCCCTGTAATGAGAGATGCTTCTTAGTACCTGGCTTGATCCCAGGGACCTCAGGGGTAGGTAGTGGGGTGCCCGGACTTTAGAACAGCACAACAACACAGAGAGATTGGGGGGTGGGGGGCCCAGTGGATACTGCCCTGTGACTCTCAGCTCCCGCGCCCCCCCCCTCCTTCATCCTGCAGCTCTTCCTTAGTGCTCAGGGCCACGAAGGAAGTATAACCTACAGGTGAATGTCCCGGGGTGGGGATGGAAACTGCCTCCAGAAGGCTGAGAACAAACAAGAGTTTTTGGGCTCCTCCTCGGCTCAGTGACGCCAATAACTGATCGTTGGCTTAAGTACCCCGGTGAGAACCGGCCCCGCACAGGAGAGTTTCCCGTTCCCATTTCTGTCTCCAGCCTCCACAGTTAAAACCAGGCAGTGAGCTCTGCAGTGGGTGTTTTACTCAGCCAAGTGCTTCCAAGTTTCAAAGGAAGAGAAAAACAAAACACTGCGACAAGTCTCCACGCCTGGGTACTTAATGAGTAAGCCCATCACCACGCAAACACCACCAACCTGCCCGCCGTCATCCCCGCACCCTAGACCTGCAGGCAGGAACCTCACAAGCTCTCGCTCCAGCCCGTCAGTGGCGGCCATCAGCTCCGTGAGCGAGTTCCTGGAAGGCTCGGCCACACCTCCCATGCCACGTGCTCCCGGGACACGATCCACCCGCAAAACAACGTGAAGCACGTTTCTGGCCTAAATCCCGCCATCGGTAACTCCTCCCCACAGGTGTTAAGCGTGCAATACCAAAAGACCACAGTGTAGAGTCTTTTCTTCTAATCTATGCTTTTAGCAATTATTTTCATTACAACCCATCCACCACTCGGATGTGATTTCTCTAATTCCAAGCTAAGAGACGGTGAAAGCCTCTCTAAGAGACTTCTGTTAACAGAGATCACGAGAAAGAGAACTTTCTGTCCTGGGGCACGTGAGACACCCTTCCCGTGTCCCTCAGCTCGCGAGGCCGTAAGCCCGCCTGTGCCACCTCCCGCCACTCCAGCTCGTAAGGCCGTGACGCCGCAGGTGTGCAGAGAGTGTGAGGGAAAGCAGACACCAGGAGCAAGAGGGGACCATACTTGGTTTATTGGCGTTGTCGGTCTAGAACGAGACAGGGGTGGTGGTGTTTTTCTTTCTCCCCACGAAGGGAGACGGTTTCCAGTGTGCTGTAGCAAGAACCCACACATCTTCACCTTGAAAATGCGGCATTTCAAGCTCTAGGTGGGTCTGGGAGGAAAAAAAGAAAATGCAAAGTTGCTAGTTCTTTGTCTTTTAACTGTCCCACACTGCAAGGACTTCCTTGTCGTGAGCGGAGATAACTCTGGCGTCAGTTCACGTGGCTGATGCTGACCCCTGGCTCTTGGCTGTAGAAAGTGCTGGTTCACATGCACTCCCTGGGCTGAACAGGAACTTCCCTAAGTAGAGCCAAGTACACTCCTAGCAATAAAGAAACTAGTCTGCCTTTAAAGACGCTAGAAGCCCCCCTGTGCTGACGGGCGTCCTCTGCAGGACATGGGGAGAGCTGCTTTCTTTACGGATTGGGACACTACTTCCTGACCCCAAGGACATCACAAGGTCAAGGCAGTGTGAGGCGGAGAGTGGCCTGGCTCCGCTGCAGAGGCTCAGTGACTTTCTCAGCCAGTTCGCTGTTAGAACAAAACAAAACCCAACATAAAACCAGGCCGCATTACTTTGAGTCACGGGAGGAGGCAGAGGGCCCCTAGAAGGGCCACATTCACAACACCGCATCTCCAGACTCATCATAAAATATTTACTAATTCAAAATGAAAATGAAAAGTGCTTAGGGGAGACAGTTCCAATAA
Organism: Proteles cristata cristata; assembly: GCA_017311185.1. Lineage (NCBI taxonomy): Eukaryota > Metazoa > Chordata > Mammalia > Carnivora > Hyaenidae > Proteles > Proteles cristata. The sequence goes on from JAESUZ010001391.1 coordinate 11,776, forward strand.
GTAAAATTACTCATAACCACACACCGCCAAAGGATTAATAGTTATCACATTTCTTTGCTACTACGGGTCTGAAGCCCTTTTAAAGCAAAACAAGAAAATTAAATCTGCAAAACATTTCTCTGGTTATTTGCCTTGTCTTTGAGATAACAACACCAAGAAAAAGGTTTAGAGATCAAATCACTTTAGCAGTTTGGAGCTACGAGTCAGAACTTCTGAACTGCACAAAACTGTCTTTTGCTGCATAGGCTGTAATGGTACCTGACCGACATCTCTGGGGGAGTAAAATGAACCAAACCCTCTGACAGAAGAATACATTTAGCAGACACAGCTCTCACCGCAGGGTCTTACAGATTGTGCGAGGAAAGAGCAGGCCCCTGGCCTGTACCTGCAGCCCTTATGTTCTGGAAGGAAATCATCTGTGAGAACAGTGGCAGACGTGGGGGAAGTAGAGATGCAAAGAACTGTAATCTGTCATGCCCCTGAACGCTTACATAACTCCGACAGCAATTACAAAAGCGGGCAGTTTATCTTCCAAATTATTTGATGTTGTGCAGACAAATGAAACAGTTTTAATTAAAATAAGATGGCTCTCTACCTAAGCATTGCTAAATGAGCTGAAAATCAACGTGCCAATTACTTCTGCTTGTCAGGGCTGAAACAAGGGTCTTTGATGATGCCATGGGACTTGCCTCACCTGTGTGCTTTAAATCGTTACCCCACTAACAGCTAAATGTACCGACTGAACAAAAAGTGGGCAGAATTCAAAAACTAAAATCACTTTGTTTTTCAAGTGCTCTAAGAGCTTAAGGTGCAGCTCTTCTAATAAGTCTGTAACTTACAGATTACTCCTTTTTCATTTTCACAATTTTTACGGTGCTGCCGGAAGTCTTCTCGGCGTTTGCTTTGAATTCCGTCTTCAGTGCATCTCTCACTGCTTTGGCACAGATCTGGGAGTATCGGATGTAGCTGGGAGGGAATCAGAGACCATATATAGTTAATTACCAATGATCCAGCCAGACTGCTTGTGTTACTGTGGTTTTTTTCTTCCCATACTTTAAATTTTGGTATTTATACCTGTACATTATAGAACTGGATTTAAAATTCACTAGTGCCAGAAGGAATCTATACAGAAAAAAAGACTAGGAAAAAATGTACCAAAGTCTTAATCTCGGTTTCCCATCTTTGTACCAACTTAATCCCTGTTCGTTTAAAATAAAAGACTCAAGGGCACCTGGGTGGCTCAGTTGGTTGAGCACCCGACTTCCTTAGGTCATGATATCAGTTTGTGAGTTCGAGCCCTGCGTCAGGCTGTGCTGACAGCTCGGAGCCTGGAGCCTGTTTCAGATTCTGTGTCTCCCTCTCTCTCTTCCTGTCCTCTGCTTGATGCTTTCTCTCTCAAAAATAAACATTAAAACATTAAAAAAAAAAAAAAAAGGCTCACAGGTGTTTTTAAAAATCCCACAGCACAGGAAACAGACTAAAATGTTATGAGAGGCTATAATAGAAGTGACATTTCCCCCCAGTTCTCTACTTGAAATTTCTTCTTCACACAGATTATTCTTACAAAGTAAAATACATAAAACTAAAAGAGAAAAAAAGCCTGTTTTGAATTCAGTAGTTCTTCCTCAGAGTAATTATCTAAAGGTTTTCTTGAGAATATTAGATTTTGTTTCACAAGTCTGCCATTGAAGCTACTTCCCAATCAAGGTTTCTAAATTAAACCGAAAAGTCCTTTGAGAACATCATCAATTCTAACAAAAGATCTAACAGCCTGCTTCCTGTTTGGTAGATGGACTCCCATCAACATCTTATTTTCCAAAAGATGTCAGCTCAGTCTTTATACTTTTTGAAAACAGGAAGGAGGGAGGGGGCTGCTGCTGTCTATTTTCTCATGTTTCAGATTTGTTTTTTGGGCCAGAGGCAGGCGTTCCAAAGCCTGTCTGCACTGTGACTAATTGGGTTGACCTTCTGGCTGCTCAATCTTTCCGGTTACTTCATCCACCTGGAGAAACAGGAGAATAAAATAGAAGGACACTACCCGCGCCACTGGTGGGGAGCAGACACAAAAAGTGTGCACAGCGGGGCCCACCACACCCGCCACAGAGGAGGTGCTTGATTCAATGGCACCTGGCACTGGGACTATCGTCCTTCCAAGGCCACAAAGCCGGGCTCGACCCCCCGCCCCCCGCCCCCCGGGTCAGGTGCCCGCTGGGCTGCTCGGCTGTCCCAGTCATGGGCCCACTAGACGGTGTCACTCGGGGCAAACCACAGGCGCTAAGGCCCTGCGTGCGCAGAGGGCTCCGGTGTGAAGGCGCCCCACCCCCCCGTCACTAGAGATGTCACCGGACGCGCCCGTCCGTGGGCCTCGCAGGGGCACCGCCCCCACGTGCACGCCCTCCAGCTTCGTTGCAGGGGCCTCCCCCGCTCACGGGGCGGGGAGCACAGGCGAGGGCGTGCTGGGCGGGAGGGCCCCGCCGCACCCCGAAAGGGGGCGAGGGCGGGTGCTCGGCCCGCGGCACAGGCCACGCGCTCCGCACGCTCGAGGCCCCCCTGGCCGCCATCTTGGAGCCGCGCTCCCCAGGGCCGCGACCCCCGCCGCGCTGGCGCGACCTCCGACCCCGGGCCGCGCCGCCGGCCCCCTGCCCTCGAGGCGCGGCCCTACCTGAGTCCAGCCTGTCGCCAGTAGGCCACCATGATGTCGCGAGAGTGGGCGAGTCGGGCCGAATCGCGAGGACGCCTCAATGTCGGTTCGGCGCGCGGCCCAGCTGCAGGAAGGTCAAGCCTGTGAACCGGAAGAGGCGGGACTCCGGACCTGCCAATCCCGCCTCCTCTTGCCCCGCCCGCCCTCCCGAGCAGCCCCTGCCGCCCCGCCGCGGAATCCCCCCGACTCCGGGAGCCAATGGGGGCGCGCGGCCGGGGCCTCGAGTGCCAATCCCCGGGCGGGCCGGCCGACAGCGCCCCCCGATTGGCTCCGCGGGCGTCCCGAGAGTGTGCCCCGCGGGCTTCCGTAGTGCCCCGGGCGGGTCGACCGGGGCAAGAGGGGAGCTGGGGGCAGTGCGGGACACGCCCCCCTCACCGGGGTCATGGCCGCGCCCAGACGTCCGCACGGAACCCTTACCCCTCAGCCCCGAGGGGCAGGGATCAAAGGCGAACCTAGGCCCTGACAGAGCCGTGGGTTCGGGGTTGCCCCCCGACGTGCGCCTGGACGGGCCAGGGTGGGGGGCGCGGGCGACCCAGTGCATTCGCAGGAGGAACGAAATCTCTCTTGCAGTGATTAAAAAGAAACTATCATCAAGAGACATAAGAGGAAGTTTTTAGGAACAAGAAAGGTTTTTCTTAAGTAATGGAACTTCCATTTTTAATATTAAATATGCCCCGTGGTCCCCGAGTCTGATCTGTGAACACTGTCCGGTTTAGTCTCTCAAGTACATCTGCTTGCTATATTTGTACTTTAAACGGTAAAAGCCACAAACTACCAGCTATATCACGAAAAGTAACTACATTAGGAAATGAAAATTTCTAGAATTTAATCATTAGATCAGAGTAAAAAAAATCAAACAGGAAAAAAATTTGTTCATAAATTTTTTTATCATTAGGACATTACACCTTTTTTCACAAGTATAATTTACAGAAATGATACAAGGCAACTTTTAATCAAATATCAATATTTTCCAATGTTTTGTTCAATTGAAATGTTATTTCAATTGTAAAAATTAGCTCCGGTTACAAAAAATAATCAAAAACCTTACTGGATTTCAGTTGCTTTTACAAAGGTCCTAAGAAGTCTTAAGCTGAACAATGCTTTAAGTAGAAAAACACTAATTTTTAAATAGTCTGCTCTACTATTTCTGTGGTTTATGTACATTTTTATTAACTGGTTTCTTTTCCAGGAAACCTGAGAGGTTTATTACATTAAGCATTGTAAAATAAAGACAGAGTTAATCACCTTCTAAGAAAAATACTCTGTATGCAACAATTCCAAGTATCAAAGATATTATTTACTGGTTGGTAACTGCCTGCCTACAAAATGGGAAATACATTTTGTTTTTCAGACTGCAGCTGCCCCTTGGTATCCAAAGTAAGGATTTTCCATAAGTAAAAGCTGCAAAGCAATTCACATAGTGGTTGGCTGAGGTCAATGTTTCTCTTCTCATTATTATTCTTTTTTTCTCCCCCACCGCCCCCACCATATTATTAAAAACACTAAGTACCTGGGATTTATTCTTCAGAAAGACATCGTTTGAGTAATTTCAAATGACGTACAGCTCTTCATGTAAAAAAGATGTTTTGTGGTCACAATTGCTTCAAAAAGTAATTATATTCAAATAACCTGACATATCATGCTTTAGCAATTACAGAGCCAGGATTTTGACACACGGCAATTTATAAGTTAGGCAAATGTGAAATGCTAGAGATGTGAACAGCTGTTCTGTTGAAGTTTGGAGTGCTGCAAGATTTCGGTAATGGCTTTATTTTTTCAGTGAACATCACCAGCCCACGGGATAGCACCCTAAGTCATAAAGTACAAATCCAAGGAAGGTAATACCTTTCTCTAAGTTACAGAACTTTGGCAAATTAATACAGTACTCTTAAATACAATAAAATCCTTTCTGTTGCTGTTGGGAGTCATGTATTCTTTTAGTGATAATTTTCACTCTGAAAATGTAAGTACCAAAACCAGACACTGTGATTTTTTAATGGTAGTTTATAGCAGAGCAAGTTATTCTACACAAATTAGTATATCCTTTTAAAACTATGTCATGTCTCCTTTTGAAGAGCATCCCCTCACGCCAGCTCGTCAAGTTTACCGCAGCAGGGTAACTGCGTGAACTCAGGTGGCCTGCTCTGTTCTGGGGTTGGTCCAAAGCCAGGTAGAGTTCCAATGCGTGGAAAAGCTTTAAAATTCTACCTTAAGGGAGATTTAACGTGCCAATATGGTTTCCCAAGTACTTTGCAAGAACTGTTACATTTCCATGTAAATACCGGAATCCTCCCAATTAGATGGTCACTTCCAACAGTACACTTCTGGATGATCCCTTTTATTCAGAAACCCTGCACCTCTGTGTTTGGATCAAAAGTCACATAGCTATTCTTCAGCTTAATAAAAAAAATTCTACCTAAAATATAGTTTTATTTTTTTAAATAACAAATAAATACATTGGCAGCTTGCAGAGACCTGGGGGACGGGTGTCCTGACCCGCTTCCATCCTCACTTCTCTACAAACGCCGCCGCCGCCATCGGTGTCCTTATGCTCCCTCTCGCCGAGGCCGCCAATTCTTCGATCTCAGCATTCAATTTGTGTATTACCCATTCCATTGCTTCTCGGCCCTTCAAAAAAATCCAGCACATCTATTGTCACCAAGTGTGAGCAAAGGCACGTATCACACAAGTGGCGCAGCAGGCAGGAACCAGGAGCGTTACAAATGTAATTAACTCTCACCAGAACGGACTGTTTTTTGTCCTACTTCTTGTTCTTTAATATTTACCAAATATCAAATGCTTTGAGAAACCGATCTATAAACTGCTTTTTGTTCCGCACGCAAAAGATGTTCTCAAAAGAATCTACAATTAAAGGATAGCGATGGTTTACTTATTTCTGATTCGAGCCGTCCCTTTCTTGGGGGCCAAAAGGTCAAACCTGGCATTTCTTTTATGTGTCCATTATTTTGAACCCAAATCCTGCACAAGGCCCTGAAGGAGCTGATCCCTGATTTTCTCTTCAACCCTTCTCCCCCAGTGCTTCACACAGTTCCTTGAGGAAATGAGGGGGCACTTCATGCTTCCTCTCTCTCAGGCCCTTTGCACATGCAGTTCCTCTGCCAGAAATGCTTCCCAGCACACCCCTGACAACCCGCCTGCCCCTCCTTCAGCCCTCAACACAACACCCATTAAATACTCCCATGTTTTGTACCTTTCCTTTCCTAGTGACGCGGGATCAACATTGACCCCCTTAGCTCCACGAGCGCAGGGACCATTCTTGTTTGGTTCCCTGCCATATCCCTAGTCTAGCCTCGCACCCTGCCTGGCACGGAGAGCGCACCTATAAATACCTCTGACTGCTGAGTAAGTACAGTAAGCGTGTGTTAGATCCTTTCATGCTGTGGTGGCTGTTAGAGAAACAAAGGCCTATGATGGACCTGGGGGTTGCTGGACAGAGGGCAACAAAAAGGGTTGAGGACTGGTGTTTTAAACAACGGTACACAGTGACACACCATCGGGCCCCGGGCCCATACCTTGTCCCATCTCATTCACTCTTCATCCCCAACCTGGGAAGATGGGTAACTGATCTCCACTTCACAGAAGGGAAACTGAGGCACAGAAAGGTTAACCTAATTGTCCAAGGCTGTAAGGCTGGTAAGAGTTACAGACTGCCTGTAAACCCAGTGGGGCTACACCCTACCGCGCCAGAAACTGCCTTTCCGGAGTCTCACCGCCTCGTGGTTCCGAGTCCGGTTGCCGGGACGGACACACGTTCCATACCAAGCTCTTCCAGGAGAGGAAACCTGGGAAGAAGAGCAACTATGGAGCAGCCAGACTTACTTTATTCGCATTGGAAGATATCGTACTCGCCATCAGTCCTTCAAGGTAACTGCTGAGACTGACTCCTTTCACAGTGATTATGGCTTCTTGAGTCAAAACAGTTCTGGAACAAAACACATCCATGCAGCTTCAGAATGACCTTGCAGTTTTTAAGGAAATACATGATTTGAATAAAAAATTCAAACACCCTGTGAAGTAAGTTTGTCAAAAACACTTTGTACTCACTTTTCTGGGTCCTGAGGATGCGGTTTGTATACAAGTCTCTCATCTACTGAAACCATATTTGTAAATGAAATCTGCAGAATGAAAAAAAAAAAAAATCAAATCATTTTGGAAACAAAACATTCCCAAAATTAATGCACAAACCCAAATCCTGCTAGGTAAGTACACAAATAAACCACTCTGATATACTGCAAACACAAAACTTAAATATCACTATTCGCTGCTTCCTTTGTATTAAAAAAATAATATGACAAAAGCATTATCTCAATAATACGCACATGATCCCAAATTCAATTTATTGAGTGTTGGCCCCTAGAAATAATCAGTGGGCTCATGGAAGCAGGAAAGCTCTGAGCTGCAGGCAGGAAAAGATAATACAGCACATGAGGCCTGATTTCCTGTTGAAGAGCATACATTCACCTGTATAGCAACTATAACAGAGACCAAAAAAAAAAAAAAAAAAGCCAAATAGTTTTAAGTTAAAACACAAGGGAGCCCGAACTTACATTGGTAGATTTGAGCTCCATTGTTTTCTCTGCGGGGTCAACGACAGAATGCTCCTGAACGTAAGTTTTTGTTCTTGCTGCGCCAATAAGCTAAATAGAACATTCACAATTAGCGATCAGAGGAGGAAGGGGTTCTCAACAAGTGTATCAACGTTTCATTTGAAGGGAGAAACGTGTTACTATCTTGAACTGAAACATCAGCCTCATGAACAACAGGGGGAATCAGACAAAGGTCAGGAAGGGGGCCCGTTTGAGGGTGGCGGGAATTTCACGAACGAGAGATGGCCACAAACAAAAACCCTTCGCAGAGGCAATCAGCGACCAGCCTGGGGAGGACGTGTGCTGTAGGAAGCGGCCCCCGAAGCCGCCAGGGTGAGACAACAGAGCCCTGAGCCCAAAATACGGAAAATAAGAGTATCTGGGTAAACATGGCTTCTAGACAAAGGGCAGCTCAAGAGGGTCTGCCAAGGCTTTCCTGGAGCAGTGAGGGGACAGGGCGTGGTGGCTTTGTTCCCGGGGGAGAAAAGTGGCCATCTCATGACATAGATGACGGATTACATCCGGCGCCACCTGCTGTGCTCGGACCCCACCCCCACCCTCCAGGCCCACCGCCCGGACCCTGCTCATTTCTGTGTCCTCACTACCTGACGCAGTGGTTCAGACCAAGGAAGCAATTGGTACATTCCTTGTGAAAAACGTGTCCTTCCATTTTCTTTTTTTTTTCATTTTTTTAAAAATGCTTTTTATTTCTGAGAGAGACAGACAGCCTGAGCAGAGGAGGGTCAGAGAGAGTCACAGAATCTGAAACAGGCTCCAGGCTCTGAGCTGTCACAGAGCCCAACACGGGGCTCGAACCCACAAACTGTGAGATCCTGACCTGAGCCGAAGTCAGACGCTTAACCGACGGAGTCCCCCAGGTGCCCCTGTCCTTCGGTTTTCTGAGTGGATCTACCTTCCAGGAGAAACTCTAAGGGGAACAGGGTCCGCTTCTCACCCCGGACTTCCCTCACGCTGTAATAACGCGCCATCCCAGTTTCTTGCTGAAAGCCTGCACACACGCAACGCGGCAGAATCCTGTCTTTAAGTGCACACGGGCGAGTGTGAGGCCCTGGAACAAGCTGCGGAGATGCTCTTCACTCCACGTGCCCGAGCCACCAGTGCCCGCGGCAGCCGCCTGCCACTAGACCTCACCCCTGGCCCGGAGGTGGCGGCCAAAGCGGCGCCCCTTTTAGATGAGCCGCATTAGCCGGCTTCCTTCAGAAGGTTTTCTCGGGTGCCTTCATGAAGACTGTAATAATATTTCCAATTCATTATACGCTCATAACTCAAGTTTATTATAATACAATTTGAACTGATGCGAAAATGACATTCAGAATCGGCTCCCACAACCTATTTGAAATTATAATGCGGTTTAGAAAACTTCTCGGCGGCAGTCACGTTTCCACGGCAATGAAGACGCACTTACAGATTTCACGATGGAAGGCAGGCCCCACTCGGTGCTGAGAAGCCTATGGCTGTGCAGCTTTCCAGAGGGATCTACATGTCTGTCCAGCACGTCCACCCCGACCACGTTGGGGTTCATAGGGTTCGGGTATTTCTGCATCGCAGCTGTTGTGACGGTCTCCCACGGGTGGCTGTGGCCAGGAACCAAAAGAATCAAATGTTTAAAACCCCAGGCATACAAACAAAACCATTTTCAGAACCCGTCAAGTCACTCTTTACAGGTGAAGTTTCATTAATTTAACTGGGGAAAAATTATTTTCTGAAACACTGACTGGAAGATGATTTGGGGAGCTCAATCTACATTTTGACTGATACATTTGTATGGGACTCAGTAATTTCTCCGCACACGGGCTACACGGTGCAACCGAGGTCCAGAAAAGATAAGAACAGTCCGTGATGCACGGCAGTAGTTTCTTACACAATCTTTCCTATTTACCCATGTTCACTTTTATGTGCAAATCTTGTTTCTAAAAACCACCGATTTGTAAAACTGTATTTACAAAATGTGTTCTATGAAAACAAGCCGCAAAAATTGTCATTATACCATGGATTCTGTTTGCTTGGTCCCAAGTCCATAAAGTTATCAAGATGTCATAAAAGTAAAAGAACTTAGAGACGCCATATATTCTTTTAGGGATTACACAAAGATCCAAAGCATTATTCATTTAAATACAGTAATATTAAAAATGTACTTTTCGCTAGATTCAGGTAATAAAAAAGTGGCCTCTCCAGTCCATCATTGTCCATCGCCTTCCTCAAAGGAGTGATTCTGGTTTGCTCTGAAAAGGTCACCCAATACCACAAAGTGTTTTTAAGGTGCTCCTAATATACTCTCTTCTAACATTCTCAGTTATTATCTTCTTGAAAAAGCACACGTGCTTGATGACTCGAAATGTGATGTACGTGTGTTCCCTTCACCACCTGTATGAATGTGACCTGTATGAATGTGACGCTCCTACAAAAGCCATCCTTCTCAAAGGAGCCCCTTATTAAGGACAAGGAGGAGGTGATTGAGCTCACCTGCAGCCTGATGCTACCCTATCTGTGCGCTTGTCTTCGCTGAAAGGGAAAAAAGATCTGGAGATAATGTTTCAATCCGCATTTACCCATAAACCACGCGGCATTACTTTTTATTTTTCTAAAAGCAAAAGAGGGAGGCCATTAATCTGGTTCAGCTTTTCAGAGGGCCAAGCCTGACGACAACTTGCCACCAGAAGGGGAATGTCAACACCACTCATGTCCCAGAACCCTGGACGACCAGTGACATCATTTCTAACGTTTTTGTCTTTCCCATTGTATGAGTGAACCTCACTCTGCTTTTAATCTCAAGCCGTATTCAGTAATCAGTGCAGGTATATAAGGGGAGCTACTTCATAAACCTCAGCGGTCCGCACAAATAGAAGTGAAACAGGCCGAGCACTTAGATGGTTACCAAGGCAACTATCTAAAATGAAAATCAGATGAACCCTGTCCCTGTCTCCATCTAGTCATATACCATGGTTAGCCAGCTTCCTTGCACTTATCTCTTCCTGCCCCCCGTCCATTCCCTCCAAAAAATTAATAATTGCGTGGCTTCAGGGTGGTCATGTCTTATTTGTAATATGGTCCTTCTCTACCGTGAGCCAACTTGAAAACACTGGTGTTGGCTGAACTTGAACAAGACTGCTTTAGGAACCATAATGAGCTCACACATTACACAGGATGCATGTTAACAGTCTTCCAGCCATTAATCTGAACCCTACTAGAGTAATTATGTGAAAACACACTCAGAACACCAAAGGGCAGGTGGAACCTTACCCTGCCCAACTTCTTCACCTATAATATGAGGTGGGCAGACACTTAAGGACACACGTAACTCCAGCCAGGCGGCAACAATGGCTCGATTAAGCTACCAAAATGTAACCAAAGACCAGCCCTGGCACATCGCAGGCATTCCTATCTGTTGAAGGAATCAATGAATGGCTTCACCTGGATGCCAACTACAGGTGAAGTCTCAGAAGGAAGTGCTGGACAAATAGGGGCACAGCATGGAACAATGACTTCTGATCCTGTGTCCTTCAGGCAGGAAACACCCGGCTATGTGACATTTGTGCGGGAAGATGGTAACTTCCATTTCAGGGAGCCCACAGGGCACGGGAGCCTGGGCGAGCCCTGCAAATGAGGACTTGAAGTTCAAGAGAGGCTGGAACCCGGGTACAGATTTGGGTGTCCTCAGTACGCACGTATCAGCTGGGACCCTGCCAGAAAAGCCCAGATTGTCTGGGGAGAATCAGGGTCCGGGCTGCTTCACCCAGGACGCGTACAGACTTTATTTGAATATGTCTATCTTCTGGGTGGAGAGTTCCAGAACGTTCACCAAATCTGAGCGAGGTCTGTCGCAAAAAGATTAAGAATCACTGAAATAGAAGACAAGAAGGCCAATAACAGAATCTTCTCGGACAAAAATTACACTGAAGGGGCAGAGGGGGAAAAAGCGACGAGAAGAGAGGAGACCGCAAATCTCAGGTCTTTTTACCCAGAAGGAGCGTAAGCACGAGGGAAACAGGAATCTTCCCTCTGATTCTGACACTCTGTACTTTCCAGGACCCGGTGGACTTGGAGGGGTCTCGGTCACCAAGGATGCAAAACGTTTACAACTTCTTTTAAAACTGCCCTCGGAACCATGGTTTAAACCATCACATGGCTGAACTAAAACACACTACGAAGCCATAAAAATTAAAACAGTGTGGCAGCAAAAGCAAGATCCGGGGAGCAGAGAGCAGAGAGCTCAGAAATGAATTCAAATGTAAAGTCACAACAGCGTGTGGGACATTGGTGGCATTTCAGATCAGTGACAGGAAGACGGATTGGCCCACTGAGGAGGGCTTTCTTGGACTAATCATCAGGACTGTTTTTTTGTTCCGTGTGTGTTTGTGCGCAAAAAATGACACAGTGGCTCATATGCCTGCTTTGTTTGTATATGGAATCATGAAAACGGAATTTGATCCCCAACACCCACTGGGTCTAAGGCCTATTTTGTTACTAAGAAGTTCTTCCAACCAAGAGATGTCACTGAGCTTGGCCTCAAAGACATCTCGCGGTGGCAGGCCCTGACACACCGTCATCTTCCGTGTCTCTGATGAAAACGGAACCCAAGGTCACGCAGTCTGCTGGAGCCAGAGCTGGACCTTGCACTCCAATTTTAAGGCTCTGCTCCTCAGGCCTCGAGCTGCCGGAGAAGTTTCGTCTCCTGGTCGCCGAGCTCACCCGGTGCCATACTCCTCCCGAAAGGTGGCCGCCCGGCGAGGAGACTCGCCCACACCTTCCTGCTGGGATCCCCTGGGGTGAGGGGGACCCGTCCCACCGGGTTTGACAAGGCCGGACGTGACCAGCAGGGCCCTCTGCCACCGGAGTGCGTTCGAGGACCTCGTGCCAGGCGACGCCCCCACCAGCACGAGGTGGGGGGCCTCCTCGGGAGGGCTGGCTGCTGGTGCCCGTGCGGACGGGCCTCCCTCCCGGCCTGGGCGACCGCTGGGCCTGGACCTGCGGGGGGACCCTCCTCGTGGGACCCGCGTCTGGGCCGCAGACCGAGAGTCCCCGCTCTCGGGGCCGCGCGGGGCTCGGGCCCGGCTCCCCCAACTAGGCCCGACGCCTGGAAGCTTCCTGAGGGGCGCCCCGGCCTCGCCGCGACTTCTGGCCCCACCTGCCCTCCCACCCTGCGGTTCGCCCCGTGCGCCCTGCCGACCTGCCCCACTCCCCCAACTTACTCAAAGACGTGCTCCGAAGTCCAGATCTTCATGGTGCCGGCAGCCTGCGCGATGTCCAGGCGGCGCCAGGGGACAATGAGGGAAAGAGCCACACTTGCCCCCGCCCCGCCCCCCAGCTACCCCGCCGGCCGCGCAGCGCGCACGCGCCGTCGGGCCCGACGCGAGGGACGTCCCGACGCGCTGCCCCACGCCCTATCCCGGCCCGGGTTTTGCCCCAGTCTTGCGCGCGGCGCAACGAAACCCCGCCCCTTAGCGCCGGGCGCAACGCGCCGGCGCAGTTCCGGGGGCAGCGCCCGGGGCCGCCGGCGTAGGCGCCAGCTGCGCAGGCGCGGCACACGGCCGGCCGGCCGCCCCCTCGCGGGCGTCGCCGGGAGCGCTGACCTCTGGACAGACTTGGGCCGGGCCCAGCGGGTTCCTGGGCGCCCGGGCCGTGCACGCCTCGCCCAAGGGTGGCCGCCCGGCCCCCACTCGCCTTATGCGAGCGCGTAGACGGGTCCAGTAAACCCGCTCACACGGACGGGGCTGTGGTGGGTGCGTGAGCAGATGCTCACGGCGCCTCATTAGGTTACTCCTACCAGCTCTTCTGTCAACCGGGACCGTGGGTCCCCGAAGTCAGGCAGCCAACCTACCAACCAGCCACCTCCTGTGTCTCCCCGGACTGTGGGGGCCCCAAGGTCATCCCAGCCACCAACCAGCCAATGAGCTCTGTGCTCATTCCTCTGGCCCTCCACGCAGTTCTGGTGGGCAGAAGATAAACAGATATGGAGAAACGGCCATCAGACAGTGTGATTGAGGCCCCAGCGAAAGGTGCATTTAGGAAGAATGGGTGTTGGTTGGAACGGATGAAGGACTTCATGGCCCTGGGTTTATAGATGGGTCTTAGCTCGGACGTCACCCCCCGGAGACACCCCTTCCCTCATCACCCTTCCTCACACAGTCCCGCCCCTTAGGCCCTCCAGCGCCGCACCCCACTGCATTTTTCTTAGGCATCACTCTCAGATTGTCTTGGTTATTTGTTTAACTCCCACTTGAACGCAAGCCCTTGAAGGCAAGGATCTTGCCCAATAAATGATTCTCAGCACCTCATACATAGTAAAGGTTCAATGATTATTTATTGAAAAATGGAATAACAATGATTTGTGGGATGAATGAATTACTGAAATCATCGAGTTATCGGTTTAACTTCTACTAGACTGTAAGTCCTTGAGGGTGAGGCTCTTGCCAGACTTGTTCAATGATTCCCTCATCCCTACGTAATAATTACTGGCTGCATAAGTGAGTGAGTGACTAAGAAGCGGGCGCCAGGCAGGAATGGCAAGTGATGTCATAGGCAGGTGAGCCTTGTCCAGTGGACAAAGTGTCAGGCCTAACTTTCAGGCTAAGCCCTCTCTACCACCCCGCCCACCCCTCCTGCCCCTGTCCCTAAAGGAACAGTTTGCCATTTTAAATGATGGCTGTGGAGCAAAAATCTTTACATCTGGTTACTTAGAAGCCAGTTGGAAACAGTGCCCCGTTCTTGTTCTCAGCTCGTTTGACTGTTAAAAACAAATAAAAGCCAGGTTAATTTAGGAGGGACGATAATTTAAAAAAAAAATAGCTGAAGTCCTTTATATAGAAAAACAGAAAAATTACATTAGGCAGGAAGGAAATAATATGGTTGGGTAGTTGCTAAGTGCAATTTGTGGTACCTAGGACTTAAAAAACAAAGCTCTGTGGTACTTGGAGTGAATTCTCAGGGAGGTAATGCTTTAAAGGCGGCTCAGAGCGGCTCAGCCTTGATTAAGATGCGAAGTTAATGTTACGGGGTGTTTAAAACACTGGTTCAGGACCCGACAGCACAGAACAGCCTGTCCCTGCTATTCCTGGAGCTCCGTGGAGCAGTTCGCCATCCAGGAGTCCTACTCTGTTTATTTTAAAGAGTACTATTCTTTCCCCTAGTTTGAGATTTCTGTTTTTTCAAAGGTAGGAAAAGTAATTGCCACTATCCCCCACTCACACTGCATCAGTCTATTGATTGTACTTGCTGCCTCTGGAGTGCGTGATGGGGACAGGGACATAGAAGAATGGGGCTTTAGAACCCGATTGTCTTTCCTGTGCGTTTCCCCAAGGTAGAAATAATACCACTTTGTACTTGGATTTAGGGAGCAAGGCCTTTACATATGTTATCTCCCAAGAGGAAACCAATGATTGGTTTTTAAATACCGAAGAATTGCATCACTGACTATGGCTGTCACAGCCACAGGGAAACGATTAGCAGCTCATAACTTTGACTTGAAATTAAGTAGGTGACTGGCCCTCATGGCAGTTGCCCCTGGACGACAGCCAATCCCCAGGTCTCCACACCCTTCCCTGTGCCTGGGGTTGGGGGGTGGGGCGAGGGAGGGAGGAATGAGGTGTGACTCCAACCATCAAGGAACTTCTGGCTGAGGATCCGAAACACAAGTCAAGAAATAACTAGAAGATACATAAAGTGAAGGTTTGTAGTTTGCAGCGAAGGGACCTTGGCCATGAGCCACAGTCCCTGGGGCAGGCTTCGTGGAGGACGGTGGGCAGAACGTGAGGCCCCTGGGGACTGGTGGTTTGGGGGCTCAGGGACAAGGCCGCAGGACTGGTGGATGAAGTCACGCATCTCAGCTTCAGCTGGGCCCCAGCGCCTTTTATGTCCTGCCAGACGTCAGTCATTCACAATGCCGTCTTCACAGTTAGCCCATCTAACCTGTCCCCTGACTACTTAATGTTTTATATCAGCTTCTTTGCAAATATGTTTAAGTGAAACTTTATATAGCTACTGTCAACAGAAAATGGGCATTTTTTAATATCTACACTACATGCCTAACTATGAGTATAGAACAGTAAGCCTGTGAGCTCCTACTGTCTGTCATAGACTCCAGGAGTGGGTGTGTCTCCCTTACAGCTTTCTTTATACTTTTGTGACTCTCATCCATTCTCTGAAAATTCCAAACCCACCTTTTCCTCTGAACCTCTCAGCAATGACCTTTATCTCCGGATTCACGGAGAGCTTCCGTCACTTTCCTCCACTTCTCTTTAAGATGGTTTGTGTTCTCTGGGGTTTTCTGTAGGTCTTCTGGACTCAGAGAATGTATTCTTTCTCTCTCTGGTCTTTTTGCGTTTACTCTCTTCCCTTATTCATTCAACAAATAGCCCCCGATCATCTATTCGAGGCCATCCCTGTCCACATGGAGTTTATCCTACAGGCTCTCAACCGGGAGTGATTTCCTCCAGGAGACGAGTGACAATGTCCGGAGGCCTTGTTGGTTGTCACATACAGGGAGGGGCCGCTGCCGGCATCTGGTGGGTAGAGGCCGGGGACGCACCTAAACACCCTACAGTGCCCGGGACAGAGACAGCGCCCTGCAGCTAAGAAGTAGCTGGCCCCACGTGTCAGTAGTGCTGCCGTGTGGAAAGCCTTCCTGTCTGGGCTCAATCATTTGTCCTTCCGTCCTCCAACTCAACCGGGCTCCGTGGCCACATCCGTTCCTTGCTGTCCACAGCAGGCCACACATTTCCACACCCTTGAACTTTGTCCGTGGTGTTCTCTGCCCAGAATGCACTTTCCCCTTGCCTGTCCTGAAGAGTCTTACTCACATCTTGCGACTGTAAGTACTCCGCTCCCTTGAGCGCCTCGCCGATGTGCCCCTTCCCCAGCTCAGCACAGTTGCTTTGCTTCTGCTTTGGGGTTCCTTTTGGCACATGCACCCTATCTTGCAGTGTGTGTGTGTGTGTGTGTGTGTGTGTGTCTACAACTTAGTCTGTTCGGGCTGCTGGAACAAAATACCGCAGACTGGGTGGCTTATAGACAACTATTTATTCTCACAGTTCTGGAGCCCGGAAGTTCGAGACCAGGATGTCAGGCGTGTTCAGGCCGCTGACTTCTGGCTGTGTCCCCCTGCAGTGGAAGTGGCAAGGGAGGTCTCTTGGGTCTCTTCTGTAAGAGCGCGAATCCCATTCGTGAGGACTCGTGATGTAAGCACCTCCCAAAGGCCCGCCTCCTCACACCATCATGCCAGGCAGTAAGATTTCAGCATATGAGGGGCGCCTGGGTGGCTCAGTCAGTTGAGCGTCTGAGTTCCGCCTCGGTCATGATCTTGCAGTTCGTGAGCTCAAGCCCCGTGTCGGGCTCTGTGCTGACAGCTCGGAGCCTGCTTGGGATTCTGTGTCTCCCTCTCTCTCTGCCCCTCCCCAGCTTGTGCTCTGTTTCTGTCTTTCTCAAAAATAAATAAAAACATAAAAAAAAAAAAGATTTCAGCATACTAATTTTAGGGGGATACAATCATTCAGACTATAGTAACTTCTGTGTTAGAGGGACTGGGAACCTCTTCTTTAACTTTCCATTTTTTGAGTCCTTGCTGTAACGTGGCCACAGAGGGAAGCAAGAATCATCAAAACATGGAAATATTCACCTACCATACCAAGTACTTACAAAGGTGATGCCGTGTGGAAACACTAGCCTGGACCCTCACCTGCTACGCCCCAGAGTTGGCTGGTCAGTCTCTCACTGGTTGTCCGCTGCTAAAAATGTACCACAAATGACTTGAAAGTGAAATGAAACTCTTGGAGAAGCTACAGGGTCTCATCAGGTAGCAGAGGGTGATGCGTGAGCCCTCCCGCCTTATCAGACATGAAGCCGCCGGGGACGACTTCATGGGAACGCAGGCAGCTAAGCAACTGCAAAGAGAAGAAAAGTGACGAGGGGTGGATCTCAAAGAAAAAACGCTTCCTAAGGGGGTAATGCGAACAGCCAGGGCCTGGGAGACACCCGTGGGAAAACTAATCAACTCACTGAATATTTCTGCCAGGATCTCTGTTCTTGTGCTTGAGCTGTGAAGTCCAAATGGATTGGATATTGCTTCTACCCATTTGGTGGGTAAAAACTAGCACTTGGTTCATTCTGTGTAATAAGAATTTGCATAGAGTCATTTTAGCCTCAGTTGTGTGTGTATATGATTATGTAATCACATGTATATGTATCACCGCATATATGCACGTGTATATGTGCCTCTGTATAAGAACTTACTATCATCATTTTATATTTCATTTTTCAGGATAAAGTCTCAGTCACACACTTTGTGTTTTTCATTATTGACTATGTATGGAATTTTGGTGTTGGTTTTAAGAGGAATCAGTGGGCTTATTTGGCACCAATTACACACTAAAAAGGAGGGCTTTCTTAACCCCTCAGACCTGGGTCTGAGAGGGAGGCGTGGTAAGGAGGAAGATGCAGGAAGTCCACAGGGTGAGAAGCAGCGGGGGCAGAGGTGGAGTGGGGCGGGTAGAGCCTGAGGCATTTTGGGGGGGTGCTGGTGACTGAGGCCTTGCACAGACTCTCAGGTTTCCACGTGAGCAACCCTCACGAAATGGAAAGCCAGAGTCTGCACGGCCACAGAGTGAGCCAGGGAGAAGTAGCCTGCAGAACTAAGCCTGAGACTTCAGTGTCCTGCAGCCTCTCCGGTGCAGGGCTGGGTGGTGCGGGGGGTGGGCATGGGGGTTGATGGCTCCCCCTGGCCCCGAAAAGAGAGAGGAGAGAAGGCAGGAGGAGTCCAATGCCTTGCTGGGACCCCAGCACCCTCCCCGCTTCAGGGATCTCACATTACTTGTAATTGGACAAGTGTCTCGAGTCAAATTCAATTTCATTCCCATTAGCGACTGAAGATTTCGGGTAATTGCTCCGAACTTCCTATCCATGTGATTTACCCCTGCCTCTTGTTTACCCAAGTATCTAACCGAGTTCTGCCTACATTCCTATCATAAGAAATGAATCTCTCCCAGGAGCACTTTGGCTATTCCAGCAACTCCTCATCCTGAGAAATTAAAGGTCATTTCTTCAAGCTGAATCGATCTGTCCTGTCAGTGGTCGTCCCCTCACCAGGCAGTCCCTAGCAAGGCGAGCATCACTCCGTGCCCAGCACTTCTGCCGTGGAGACGCTCCCTTGCACAGACTCTCCGCCCAAAGGTCTAAAGCCTGGCCAGGGGTCCTTCCCAGGAGAACAGAAATGTCACCATCGCACCTGTGCCCAGACATAAGCAGCTTCTGCAGTTCTTTGACATTCACCAGATGTACTTCATTCGGTCCCTGTTACCGCATCAGGAGACGGGAAGGTGGAGGAGGTGCGCTGGACGTTAGCCAGGGTTCTGAAGACCAGAGAAGCCTCAAAGCAGCATCTTCCTGGACATACTTACAAGCTTTCTCCTTTTTTTTTTTTAAACCCTTGTGAAGGACATTTCTTATTTGAAGTCACCCAGACGGTGACCTGGTGTTTGATGACCACGGCAAAAATGGTAAAGCAACTCCTAGCCTGTTGTGTCAAAAAAGGAGAGGGGTACGGTGGGTGCCGAGATCACCCTCTTTCTGAGAGACCTAATTAGGTCTGCGAAAGGACACAGAGCCCGGCTTTCTGCTGTCTGCGGAGCTTGGCGGTCTCCCGCATTTTGCTGGAGGCAAATGGACCGGCCCAGAAACAGATGAGGCCTTGTAGGGGGCTCCCCCTCCAAGTACCCCCATCCACAGGGGACCTGGCAAACAAGGAATTACAGATGCAGCTGCATATTGGCTGGGGTCGGATTCAGACAGCTCCATTTTTTCTTTTTTTTCCGCATGTGCCCTATTCTTGCTTGACTTTATCTCAATGACCTTTCGGATATAACATTTCAGTGGCCAATAGCGTGAACACCGAGGGAGAGAACAATTACAGCCAGAGTCCACTTCCTGAAAGCTGTTCAGCTGACTACCGTTTCAAAAGATCAAACCCCTGGGGTCCGTCCCATTCAATAATGAGCGCCAGGCAGGGTTGTGAGGTTAATAAATATCTGGTCTTTCTCCAAGGCCGCTCACGCACAGCACACGGATTCTCTCCTTGGCCAGTGTGACACCTGGCGCAGAAAGGAGATGGGGCCATCATTCCAGCTGGACAAAGGAGGCTCAGAGACAGCAGTGTCTTTCCTATAACAAGTGCCTTCTGCTCCCCAGTCCGACTCCCCCGCCGTTAGGTTATGCTGTGGGGACGACAAAGCTTGCGTGATGTACTTCCTGGTTGCCCAGGTCTGGCCACAGGAGAGCACAACTGCTTGCAGTCGGAATACGACCCGCCCAGGTCACCCCTATTCCCCCTCTGAGAAGGTGGGTGTGCTTGATGTTTTAAACCTGAGCAGAAGTGCAATGGGGGCACCTGGACGGCTCAGTCCGTGAAGGGTCTGACTTCAGCTCAGGTCACGATCTCACAGTCCGTGGGTTCGAGCCCCGCGTCGGGCTCTGTGCTGACAGCTCGGAGCCTGGAGCTGTTTCAGATTCTGTGTCTCCCTCTCTCTCTGCCCCTCCCCCACTCACGCTCTGTCTCTATCTCTGTCTCTCTGTCTTTCTCTCAAAAATAATTAAACATTAAAAAATGTTTTTAACCTGAGCAGAAGTGCAATAAATACCTTTGTGGAGGGGCACCTGGGTGGCTCAGTCAGTTAAGCATCCAACTTCGGCTCAGGTCATGATCTCACAGTTCGTGGGTTTGAGCCCCGCGTCGGGCTCTGTGCTGACAGCTCGGAGCCTGGAGCCTCTTTCAGATTCTGTATCTCCCTCTTTCTCTGACCCTCCCCTGTTCATGCTCTCCCTTTCTCTCTCTCTCTCAGAAATAAATAAAACACAAAAACATTAAAAAAATTAAAAAAAATACCTTTGTGGAGATTCTATGTAGAGAATTTGGGGGAGAGTCAACTTTTCCTTTCTTATGGTCTTTTTAAGAGGTCCACGCTGCAGAAGTGTGCTGTTTTAATGTATATTGTAAAAATTGTTATGAAAATCAAGCGCAGAAGATGCAAAGGTGGAAGAAAAGTCCGTTGTTTGCCACGAACCATCTTGTAAGTACTGACCTGGCCCTTTCAAAAACAAAATACGTCATTTCATTATCATGACTCAGTTCCTGGTACAGGAAGGTAGCACAATGGTGTGGGGTACACTGAAGAGCTTAAGAGCACGTGGATAGAAGGTTCTTGAATACGGCTCCAATGGGAGTATTCTGATGGTACTTTCCCAAAGCCCTGGAGGTCAGCAATACCGAACAGCAAGTACTCGTGGGCGCAGAGGGTGGTCCTCCGCTACCCACTGCCAGTCCGTTGCCTTTTGTGATGCCACGATACTCAAACTTCGTTAATTCAGGCTGTTAATGAAAGGATGACTAAACTGGATTATTGGCATCCAAGATGGAAACCAAAACACCGGGGGCCAGCCGAGCTGGCAGTGTGTAGACACAGCCTCTACGTACCTGAGCACCACGTTGGAAAACCTATAGGAAGAGACGGTATAGACATATCGGCTTCCATTCCTATCGTACGTTCTACCTCCTTCCAGACGAAACCAGACAAAAGAGCGCGGCCTTTACCTATTTTTATGGCTGCTTCTTGACCAACCCAGAGAACAGACGGTATGTTCACATCTGGACGCTGCAGCACCAGGCTGGAAATCTGCCAAGGGAGTGTTCCATGAAGTATAAAATGAACGCATAGCACTGTGGACGATGAAACAGGCCAGACTCCGGAACTTAGGATGAGAGGGGCCAGAGGTTGGCAAGAACCCAGGGGTTTGGTCTTGGTTCTGGTGAGAGAACGGACAGAGGGAGTCCTCTGAACAGATGGCTGGTCTCATTCACAGCTGTGTCCCCAGTGCCTGGCCATGACTGAGCGCTGTGCCCGGCACGGATTAGCTGCTCGATAAGCATTTGTTGAGAGAATAAAGGGATGATAGAAAGCCAAAGCCCCGCATTAGGTGAGGTCTTCCTTGCCTTCTTCTTTTTTTTTAAATCAGTGGGGCCAATATGAGTGTAGGCAGGCTTATAAAACAGAATTAGGAAACCACAAGGCACAACGTGAAGGTCCGTAAGCCAGAAAGAACACAAGGGTACTCAGAGAGTGCCCAGGTCTGAGCGGTACTCCCAGCAGCGCTGTGGGTCAGCCTCAGAGACTGTCCGAGATGCCAGGGCAGGGAGAAGCAGGGGCGGGGCCCAGCTGGTGACTCAGAGCAGGTCTGGAGGGAGGGATGTGCCCACAGCCCGAATTGCCTTCATTTGCGAGAACAGCTGTCTGGCTGGGCCCAAGGCTGTGAAAACACTGATGAGCCGTATGTCCTTAGTAAATCAGTGCGTGGCCCTATTAGAAGACATGCCCGAATGATTAATGAGAAGGTAACCAGTCAGCCCCTGCATGTTGCTTTCCTCACGGGCTCAAGTTTGTTTGGTGTCAAGATGCACCAACCTCCAGCCTGTTCCTGAGACGTCTCCACTTTTCCTCCAAGAAGTATTTGATAAGCGCATGTACTGTCACCACTGTGGAAGAGAGGGGAGGGAGACAGCTCCTTAGAGGCTAAGGCTGTAAAGGGAAACATCAGCTCCAATAGAAAACATCCCCTTTTACGGTCTGTATGTTACTTTAAACAACAATGAAAATGCGTACGAGCACTTGCAGGCTGATATATCATAATGAAATCTCGAATTCACGTTGGCCTTTCTTCTGAACACTTCAGACACTGAGCAGATGGGGAAACAGAGGCACCAGAACTCATGTGTTGACACTTTCTGGAACGTGGTGGAGGAAACCCCTATCTGTGCATCCAGGCTTTTTCCTTTTCTGAGCTTTCTCGTCACTGAGAGTAATAGTGTTGAAAAAGCCTTCTGGGAGCGGTAATTTCAGAAGTTCCCTGTTTCTTCAAATGGCATTGACTATAACTCTGAGTGAGGCAAAATCCTCAAATAGTTACAAGTTATTTACATCAGCCAACTGGTGTCTCAGCACGGATGCATTCAGATATTTACATTTTTAACAGGATTTGTCAGCACATAAATGGTTGTATATCCACTAAAATTTTACTTTGGGTAATACTCTGAAAAGCTAATACAGAGTCTTTTAAATTTTATCTAAAATTAATTGAAAAATACAAAAATCAATAGCTTTCTTTCATACTAGCAAAGATCATTTATAAGCAATAATGGAGAATTTTTGTTCAAAATTACCCAAAATATGGGATACCTAGGAAGAATTTTTTTTTTAAATGTTTATTTATTTTAAGAGACAGAAAGAGAAAGAGAGAGCAGAGGACGGGCCGAGAGAGAGGGAGAGAAAGAATCCCAAGATGGCTCCATGTTGTCATGGAGCTCCTTGCCACTAAGGGTGAGATCATGACCTGAGCTGAAGTCGAGCCAGAAGTTTAACCAACTGAGCCACCCAAGTGCCTCCCCCGCTCCAGGAAGAAATCTTAACAAGAGGAATACAGAATGTGTATGAAGAGAATAGTAGACATTCAGAGGAATATAACAGGAAACTTGAATAAAGGAAGACATACCGTGATCCCGAGCCAGAAGATAGAATGTTTTGATGTCAATTTCCCTCAAATTAGTTTAATGAAATTGCAATCAAAATCCCAACAGGATGCTTTCTTGTCACAATCATACCTGATAGAGTGATTCTAATGTTCATTTGGAACAATAAATATGTGAGGATACCCAGGAAGGTTTGAAAAGGCAAAGAGGAAAATTTGATTTACCAAATATTACAACATGTTATCCAGTTATGGTAGCTAAAATGGTGTACTGGGCAAATAAAATATAAAAGACTGAAATAAAATAAAATATCTAAAAAACAGACACTGGGCAACAATGGACAGAAAAAAATGGACAGTCTTTTTTTTTTTTAAAATAGTTTATTGTCAAGTTGGTTTCCATATAACACCCAGTGCTCATCCCCACAAGTGCCCTCCTCCATGCCCATCTCCCCCCTACTCCACCATCCATCAGTCCTCAGTTTGTTCTCAGCACTCAAGAGTCTCTCATGGTTTGCCTCCCTCCCTCTCCCCCACTATTTTTCCCCTTCTTCTCCCCCATGGTCCTCCGTTAAGTTCCTCCTAATCTTCCTATACGTGCACACATATGATATTTGTCCTTCTCTGCCTGACTTATTCCGCTCAGCATAACACCCTCAAGGTCCATCCACGTTGCTACACATGGCCAGATTTCATTGTTTCTCATTGCCATGTAGTATTCCATGGTATAGATAAACCACATCTTCTTGATCCATTCATCCGTTGATGGACACTTAGGCTCTTTCCATGTTTTGGTTGTTGTTGAAAGTGTTGCTGTGAACATTGGGGTCCATGTGCCCCTATGCGTCAGCACTCCTGTGTGCCTTGGGTAAATTCCTAGCAGTGCTGTTGCTGGGTCATAGGGGAGTTCTATTGTTCATTTTTTGAGGAACCTCCACACTGTTTTCCAGAGCGGCTGCACCAGTTTACATTCCCACCAACAGTGTAGGGGGTGTCCGTTTCTCCACATCCTCGCCAGCATCTAGAGTCTTCTGATTTGCTCAAGCAATGGATAGCCTTAAAATTAATCTTAGGATATATGATAGTTAGTTATGTGATTTAAATTAGCATTTCAAATCCAAGGAGAAAGGATAGATTAGCAAATAAATGGTGTTAGGACAGTTCCTTAAGTATTTGGGGGGAAAAACACCCAGAAAGCTGTATTATCTCAGGCTATAGACCTGAACCAATTCTAGATGAACTGAAGAGATAAATGTTAAAAATCTCACTATTCATATAGATTCAACTGAATAAATAGAACTGTTTTTACAAACACAGAAAAGCACCAAAAACAAAATCAGGAAGAAAATGTAGGACAATATTTATCAAAAATATGATGAAGAGTTAATTCTCTTAATATATTAAAATCTCATATGAACTATTAAAACGCCACTAAAAACTGTTTAGAAAATAAAAATACCATGAAAAGACAATTGGTAGAAAAGGTGCAAATGGTTAATAGGTGTGAAAAATGCTCAGCTGTATTGGTAATCCAACATATGTAAATCAAGACAGTATACCATGTTTGGCCTCTTCAGTGAGCAAGAACTAGGGGTGCCTGGGTGGCTCAGTTAGTTAAGCGTCTGACTTCGGCCCAGGTCATTTCCCACACTTCACGGTTTGAACCCTGCATCGGGCTCTGTGCTGATGGCTTAGAGCCTTAAGCCTGCTTCAGACTCTGTGTTTCCCTCTGTTTCTGCCCCTCTCCTGCTTGCACTCTGTCTCTCTCTCTCCCCAAAATACATAAACATTAAAAAAGTTTTAAAAAATTTAAAAGAGCAACAACTAAAATATAGCTCTTATTCAGAGTTGGTGAGTGTGATGTGAAATAGGCACTTTTATATACTTCTGTTGAAAGTATATATTGGTACAATCTTTCTGGAGAGCAGTTTAACAATTTATTGGTATTAATTATTATTATTATATTGCTTCAGCACCTTAAACATTCCTCTTTGTCCTGGTGATTCCCAATACAGAAATCTACTGTAACAAAATATCCAAGGATTTGGACAAAGATCTAGATCTCCGAATTATTTGTAATAATATAAAACGGGAAAAACTCCAATGTTCAAAGAATGACTTACTGGTTGGATCATGAAGGAAAAAAAGTAGTCTTTTAAGAGGAAGGAGGAGGTAGGAGGAAGTCCCAGGGAGAAAGAAGAGCGTGGGTGATGTCAGGGGAGTGTGAAAACTCACTGTGTGGCCAGTTTGGAGGTGGCAGTGCACTTTGACATGGCTGCTGTGGGGCGTGGAGGGGATCTCAGCAGCTCCTATGTAGTTGTCTATCTCCCTCAGGAGAATTTAAGATGCAGAGGTTCTGTGTTGGTCATTTATATATCCTCCCAAGTTCCTAGGTGGTGCTGAATAAATGTCTGTAAGTTAATAAATAAATAGATTTCTTTCAGACGTTGAGTGGCTTCGAGCTACATGTTATTGTGTTCTGGTGTAACTCTATCGCCAATGAAGATCCACCAGGGTTTCTTAGGAAGAAAAGGAATAAAGATTCTTCCCGAGTAACTTGATTGATTCATTTTTTATGACATTCGTAAAATGATATTTTAAAACAGACTTCAGTCAGTAGGGGGTGCACCGATGCTGGAAATTCCAATACTAATAAAGAACAATGCTTCTTTATTAATCTTACGGTTCTTCATCCTGGTGACTATTTACCTCCTTTGTGCCCTTCTCCTTGCTCTCTATTCCCCACAATTTTTCATTTCTCACTAGCATACACACTACTAGGGGAGAAGTAATGCCTCAAAACTACCAGTTATAAAACTGGTTTTAAAAAGAGTTACTCTAATATTGATGCTTGTTACAGTTGTTAAAAGTAAATGGGACATTTTAAAAGAAATTGGTGGTAAATGGAAGAGGGCTTAAATTGTGCTTATCATTTACTCAGGACAAATTTTCCATCCGAATAGGTGAGAGAGGACTAGAAAAAATGGAGGTGATAATTTGATGATTTATGTGAACACTAATACTATAATTGGAGCAAGAATAATAGTGACCTTTAGAGAAAGGATATTTTATAAAGTGTTCGTTAATAAGAAGGATTTGGGTTTTGGAACATTTTTTCCCCCTCAAAGTTCTTCAGAAACAGAATTAATAAATTGCTATGGTTCACTGAAATTTCAAAAAAAAGAAAACCCAGAAAACTGTGGAGTTGTGCAGAAGAACTGAGGGGAAGATGAAATGATTTTGTATATGGCATTTTTGGGGACAAAAAGGAACTTGAATGGTAAATTTAAAATAAGAAGATGATAGCTAAAAATACTCTACCAGAATAATTAGTCTTGATATCAGAACATAAGAAATAGAAATCAGCTTCTGATGGAAGACAAATGAACAGGTATGGAACTCAAGAAAACACAACCCAGGTGGAAAAAGAGAGCTATTTGTGGTGATGGGGAGTTTGGAAACTTGAAGATGCTTACATTTCACTAGATAATGCTCTGCTCTTTTGGAATGTTGATATATGGGGGACCAGGGATGCCTTCCCCTTTAATTCTTTTAAAATGCTAATAAAGTGGCTTAGAAGAAAGGAAAAAATTAGGTATGGAAATGATCATTCAAGTGAATCAAATTCAGCCAAAAGTTTAAAAAATTTTATAGAAGAAAAAGAGAAAAACTAAAATAAGAGGAAAAACACCATGTGGAAATTCCTCTAAAAGGCAAAGATGCTCAAAAGGGATTCTAAAAGATATTTCAACAATGTGATGCTTACAAATGACATACTTATAAAAAGCCATACAGACAACCTAAGATAAAAAGCTTTCATAAAGATATGGCAGTGGTAATAAATATAGGAAAACAAAGCTTGCAATAACAATATCAAATAATTCATGATAAAACATATTAAGTGAAATAATGGGTAGTTATACAAAGATAAACACTTAAGTATATACCAAGAAATAATACTTTTCAATTTATATGCACCTAATAACATAGCAGCAAAACACAAAAAGAATGTAAGAACTTCCTGTAGAAACTAGCAAAAATTCAGTTACAGGGGAACATTAAGTTCCTTATAATCAAAACCAGAACTAGTAAAGTGGACAAAATTCTGTAGTCTACACATGAGGTAGGATGTCTTTAGAATTACTTGAAGAACACTTATCAATCTTATCACTTGCTAGTTTATACAAAATTGAGTGAATAAATTTCACCAGAGGGTATATAGGCTACATTCTAACCAAAATACAATTTAAAATTGAAATAAAAAATCTTAAGAATAAACAAACAAAATTATAAGTTATTCTGATATTTGGAAATAATCTCCTGAAGAGCAACTGAGACAACGGGTCAGTCAAGAACTCAGTAACAGTTTAGAAAATAATAATAATAATATACTACATATCAAAATCAATGGTTAGAGAAAATTTCAATGAAAGCTTTAAATGTTTTATTGTTAAAATTAAAAAGAAAATAAATAAATTATTCAACTTAATATATCAGAGAATAAAAGACAGAATAAAAGAAATAAAAAGATAAAGTTATATATTAGAAAGTAAAAAAATAAAGTCAGTAAAAGCAAGAGATGATTATTCAAATAGTATTAAAATGGGCAAGGTTCTGATAAGCCTGATAGGGAGAAACTAAAAAACACATAAGAAGAGAAATTAGAACAAAAACAGAAATGTAACAAAATAACTAAAAGAAATAACTATCTATAAGTATTCTATTATACTTGTAATTATAAAAGATATGGGCAATTTCATTCAAAATAAAAATTCCTAAAGTTGATACAAGACAAAGAAAATCTTCATAGATTGATAAGAAAGAGGGGGAAACCAGAAAGTAATAAAAACTGTTACAATTTAAAGAAAAAAACTCTGAATTCTGAGTGAATTTTAAAAAATATTTTAAGAAATAGATAATACTATTACAAAGAGTATTCTTGCAGAGAATACTCTTCTGATAAGTATAAACACCCCAAGCAACTAGTAAATGTCATGAATATAGATGGGAAAATCTTAAATAAAACCTGTAAATTGGGCATTGCAATATAAAGGTAAATGTATCCCTGAAATGCAAGGATGGTTCAATTACAAAGTCTTATAAGACACCAGCAAATTAAATAAAAATCCATATATGTAGGCATTTCCATAGATGCTAAAAAGTAATTAAAAAATTCAACACATATTCCAAGAACACATTTTTCAAGAGGATTAAAACTATATATTTTTTTCTTTCCTTTTTTTAAGATTTTATTTTTAAGTAATCTCTATACCCAGCATGGGGCTTGAACTCACAACCTTGAGATCAGGAGTCACATGCTCTACCAATTGAGCCAGCCAGGCACTCTTAAAAGTATATTTTCTTAATATGTTATGAAAATTTTTTTTTTTAAATAATTTTAAGAGACAACAACTTAGTCAATGGACAACCCTAGAGCCATTTATTTAAAAGCAGAATAAAATTAAGGTGCTGCCTTAATTTAACAATTTTGAAATGTCTGTTTAATAAATTAAGAACCAAAATGAAGACATAAGAAGAATACATTTTGGGCCCATAGAGACAAAATTTTTGATTTCAGGTGATAGAAAGTATAAATATAGCTGGGAAATGTTGTCAGATATAAGAAATGTCTAAAATCAGTAGTATTCTAGGGATGCCTGGGTGGCTCAGTGTGTTGAGCGTCCAACTTCATCTCAAGTCATGATCTCACGGTTCCTGGGTTCGAGCCCCGCGTCGGGCTCTGTGCTGACAGCTCAGCTTCTGGAGCTGCTTCTGATTCTGTGTCTCCCTCTCTCTCTGACCCTCCCCTGCTCATTCTATCTCTCTCTCTTTCAGGAATAAATAAAAAACATTAAAAAAATAAAATCAATAGTATTTTTAATGCTCCAGAATTAACATCTCATTAATTATAACAAGAAAGAAATTACAACAAGAAAATTATACATTTATTACTGGGGAAAGCAGACTATGAAAAACAGTGAACAATTTTCTGGAAAGTAGAGACAATGGGATGTAGACCAATGCTGTGTTCTAGAAGAGAAGAAATTTTCCAACGATGATAATTCTCCCCAAGTTGAATAAAAATTCCTAGATAATGGTAAGCAGAACAAACAAATGGAAACCACTGAAGAAAATAATTATAAAATTCATGAGGATAAAAAGACCATAAAAATATAAAACAATTTAAATAAGTGGAAATGGGCCCAGCTGCCAGAGGGGGATATACCATGAAGCTAATGAGGGTTAAGTTCTCATAGTTTCTGTAAATTTTACAAAAGTAAGTGTATTTCCCTTAAAATTTTCTCTATCTCCCAAATTGTCTAAGCTCCTCCACATTGTATAAGATGTCACAATATTTCATTCTACCATGCCAGATAAAAAGTTATATTATAAAACTACAATAATTGAAAGGTTACCCAAGTAGGGTAGAAAAATAAATCAATAGGATAGGAAAAAGAAAAAGCTGGAAATAAATCCACTGGTATGTAAATGTTAGCTATACGAGAAAGGGTCACAAAAATGTGATGAATACTGAAAATTTAATATAAAGTATTGGGTAACAATTTAGATGATCTCCGAAATATAAGGAAGAGTGTGGGATGTGCGTGAGAACGTATGTTGGCCATTCCCACCAGGTGTCACTGTACAGATGAGTGTGAACTTAATGTAGCTCTGTCTTAAATTAGGAAATTGGGAAAAATATACTTTAGATCCATATTCCATCCTATGTTGAATTCTAGATGGATTAGCACATTAAACAAGGTTTTGGTTCTTTTTATTTTTTTCCTTTTTATAAAATGTTTCCTTATTTTTGAGAGAGAGTGGGGGAGGGGCAGAGGAGGGTGACAGAGGATCCAGAGCGGGTTCTGTGCTGACAGCAGGGAGCCCAATGCAGACAAGCTCACTAACTGTGGGATCAGGACCTGAGCCGAAGTAGGACGCTTAACTGACTGAGTCACCCAGGCGCCCTGAGGTTCGGCTTCTAACTAGATGCTTAGAAGAGGGATACAACTTTCTAAGGACTGAGCAACACAGGAAACTGAACATTTGACTATTGGATAGTATACCCGTTTTGTAAAATGAAAATGAACAAGATAAAAAAGGAAACAATTATCTGGGGGAAAATGTGCGAGTCAAATATAACAAAGAGTTAATATTTAAAGAAACCACTTAAATATACCAATAAAATGGAGAGTCCAATAAACAAAGAAACAAAATTCAGGGGCACCTGGGTGGCTCAGTTGGTGAAGTGTCCGACTTCAGCTCAGGTCATGGTCTCATAGTTCTTGAGTTCGAACCCCGCGTCGGGCTCTGTGCTGACAGTTCAGAGCCTGGATCCTGCTTCGGATTCGGTGTCTCCCTCTCTCTTTGCCCTTCCCCTGCTCATGCTCTGTCTGTCTCTCTCTCAAAATAAATAAACATAAAAAAGTAAAAAATAAAACAAACCAAAGAGACCAAGTTCATAAGGGACAATATACACAGGTGTGGAGATTAAACAAACATAGGAAAAAGTTCTGGTCTTTCACATGAATTAAAGAAATGCTAAGTAAGATAGGTATAGGAGCTGTTAAAACAGTTTGCATTGGCAAAAATGCTTTTTGTTAAGTTTATTTATTTTGAGAGGGAGATAGAGAGTGCGTGGGGGGCAGGGGTAGAGAGAAGCGGGTACTGAGAATCTGAAGCAGGCTCTGCACCATCAGCACAGAACCTGATGCAGGGCTCAAACCCACAAACCTTGAGGTCATGACCTGAGCCAAAACCAAGAGCCCGAGCGTTAACTGACTGACCCATGCAGGCATCCCAGCAAAATGTTTTAAAAGATTGGGATGCATGGCTGGCTTAGTTGGTACAGTGTGCGACTCTTGATCTTGGGGTTGTGAGTTCCAGCCTCACGTTGGGTGTACAGATTACTCAAAAATAAAATCTTTGGGGGGTCTGGCTGTCACGGTAAGTGGAGCGTGCTACTCTGGATCTTGGGGTTGTGAGTTCCAGGCCCAGGTTGGGTGTACAGATTACTTAAAAAAATAAAATCTTAAAAAATAAAAATAAAATAAAATCTTAAAAAATAAAAATAAAATAAAATCTTAAAAAAAGTAATGCCTATTGCTAGTACTGCTGTCGTTACCCTGGTAACTGTGTATGTTACATGTAATAATTTTCTTTCAAGCAGAAATAAAAGGAATATATTTGCAATATGAAAAACAGGATAATAAAAATGTTTCTACCTTTTTACCCTATAATCTTACCTCTGAAAAAAAAACCACAGTTCACGAAGAGGATATGGAATGTTGAATTGGGAATTTTAGGTTTAAATGTGGGTTCTAATATTTCCAAGCTGAGTGATTCTGGGAACGTTGTTTACTTTCTCCTCCTCAGTTTCCTCATTTGCAAAGATGAGATTATCATATGTATCTCAGAGGGTTGTATGAGGGTTAAATGCAATGGTGTGCGTGTAAATTGAAATTTCCATGGCACTTGGCACCTTTGTTTCCTTATCTGTAACATGGGGACAATGATCCCTATTTCACAAGTGCCTTGGAATAATGCATGCATTCTTTCACTCAACCAGGAGAATCCAATGGCCATGGGGCGCTGACCCAGGTGCTGGCCACACTGGGGCGAATAAGGCAAGCCCGGTTAGCCATTCGGTGTCCAACTGGACCTGAGTCCAGAGACAAGCTTGTCTGGTGGTGGTCATGTGTCAACAGACACAAACACGCTACAATGAGCAGTTCTGGTGGCGTGATGCACTCAGTGCTCCTCAAACAGACCTCACATTTGCATTTCCTATTTGCATCCTCTGCATAGAGCAGGGGGGGCTCAAATTAATATTCTGCCAACTGGATGGAGGGACGAATGCATGCATAAATGTTTACAGGAAGGTAATTGTTTTAATGAATAATCTGCAGTCCCCTGAATGCCCAACAGAAGAGGCGTGGCTGAGCAAAGAGTGTTGTAATCATTCAGGGGAAGAGTCTGCAGCCATTAAAATGGAAAATTATGAGGATCACGAAAGACGGAAAAGTATTGGATATAATATTACACGGGGAACAAAAACAGAATACAAAATAGCATATACTTCCCAATTACAACTCTCTGCCCCAAATGAAAGCAGATATTGAAAACAAACACTTTTATTACAGTAGGGGATTCTGGGTGAACTTTACAAATTCCTTTAACGACTTGAAATATTAGGTATGCAATAAAATAAGGAGACAGAAAATGGTTGTTGTAAGAGAGAAAAAAATAGGAGACTTTATTCCATGTTTTTGCTGAAGTCTAACTTACGAAGGGTGCAGGACGCCTGGGCGAACCCTCAGCGATGCTTACACACCTGTACGTCCGCGAGACCTCCACCCAGGTCAACTTCTAGAACGTTAACCCTGGGTAGTTTTAAACAGGGAAAAGAGCTTGGGTGTGTGCCCGTGCGTGGTGGAGGGAAAACTAAGACAACATTATTTTGCAGAAAAGCTACCGCTGTGTTACTAACGGCGGGGGGGTGAGGGGGTGCGGGGAACGAGGCGTTAGAACGTCTGGAGCAGAGACGAGCAGGGAACCGAGCTCAGGTTTTCAGCGGGAGTTGGGACGGGGACAGATCTCCCAGACAAACAAAGTGAGCAGAGCTGTTGTTTTTTTCTTTTCTTTCTTTCCCCTCTTCCCCTTTTACACTAAAAGGCCCAAATGGAAGAAAATCACTTTGGAATGATTACATATAATATACATAACTGCAAATCCGACACCACCAAGGTAATAGGCATATAATCACCCTCTTCTCTGCGTCAAGATACTCAAAACGACACGGAAAAATCCGCCTGGAGCTGGGACTCCGGATTGCTCCCCCGCCCTCCCCCTCCCCAGGTTGGGTGGGCAAAGCGGGACCAGCTGCGAAGCGGCTTGGGGGGCGGGGCGGGGGTCCGTCCGTCCCTGCCTCGGTTTCCCCCAGGCGCCGACGCCCCGCAGCCCCCCACATCCCGGCCGCGGGCACCAGCGTCCCCGCTTTCCCTTCCGGTGGGGGCCTGCGGGGGGGCCGGGGCCGCGTCTCTGCAGGCCTCTCCGGGCGCTTCCGCAGACGCCCCTCCGCAGGCGGGGGCGGCGCTGCGGCTGAGTCACCGGCGCGGGAGGGGGCGCGGGTCAGGGACCCTGACGTCAGGCCAGGCTTTAAAAATAGGGAAATGCTCTGTGCATCAAAATGATCCGATGGGGAGAGAACAGGCGGGCGACGCAAGGTCTTGCTGCTTTCCTGCAAGTAATTCATACTCCAGCTCAGACCCGAGAGCTTAGGGTCCAGACACTGGGGGGCGAGTCGGGCCGGACTCACCACCTTCTGTGCGATCACAAGCCAAGGGAGGGATTGGGGGCGGGGGGGAGGGGGGTCGAGGAGGCGCCCCCTCCCCCATCCAGGACCCCGAGCAGGCCGGACGGCCGGTTTCTGCTGGAGGACAGATGAAACACCTGGTGGGTCCTCCCCAGGCATCACGTAGGGTCGGGGTCGGTGGGGAAGACACGGGGCCCTCAGGGCTTAACCCCAAAGAGAAAAGGATCTGACTATGTTCTGTGCTTGCATGAGGCGCCCCGACTGGGCCGCCCGCGTGGTTCATTCATACATGCTTCTCGCCAGGTCTTCAGTCGGCCTTGAGCATTGCCAGCTTTCGTTAATTTAATTGGTTTTCTTCTTTTGATGGGAAATAGAAATATGTCAGTTAACTACTTCAAATCCCCCCACCCCCACCCCGCCAAAGTCTTGGTGAATTCTCCATAATGAGGCGGCTAAGTTCTTAAGTGGATGCTTCTCTTCTGTCCAAGCATATAGTCAAAAAGAAGTATTTAAACAGCGCTGAAGCTGGACACGCAGCTGGCATTTAATAAATTCCAAATAACGAGTCAGCCCACATCAGTAGCTCTAAATTCAAAAATCAATTCTGTAACATTAACAATAAAAACAATCACCTGTGGGAATTAGGTTTTTTGCCTTTTTTTAGTGATTCACAAGCTTGTGGTAATCAGCGCAAAAATTGGATTTACCTACTGAATGAAAAATGTTCTATTTATAAAAACCAAGCAAGGCCAATAATTAAACACAGTATTGCTTTAAGGGATAGTTTTAAATTTTAGTCTCTTGATAAGATTAGCTAGCTCTAATTTTTTAAATGATTGATAGTACAGGAGGCTAGAGGGCTCATATAAAAATAACCTGAAGCAACTTCATAACAAAAACAAACAAGTTACTTTCAATTTCTGTTGTTAGTCTTTACATATTATCAAGATGTTGCCATAAATGGTGAGATCAAGGTGGAAGCAAGGTTTTAATGAGGCCCACTGGATTCCCCCCCCCTTCATTTCAGGGACATTTCATCCATATGACAAAACATCAGTGTAGAACTAAATATTATACTGGTGAAGGGATACAGAAAACAAACACATTTTATTTTACCTTTGATTTTCTCCCATTGCACTTAGTACTATCAGTGAGTTGCAAACGAGGTACAGCTATGAGTATCAATTTGTGCTGTTGGGTGCAGTTGGAATAATTTATAAGAATAAAGGCTGGTAACAAATGGCTGTGGGGGGGGATCCAGCTCCATCTATATAGATAGAGGCACAAAATACATAAAGAAAACCTCGGTCGGGATTATGAAATGAGTATGAAACAAAAAACCTTTAGCTTGCATTACATTTTTTTTTTAAAGACAATGATCTGGATATCAGGGAAGGTAAAGAATCTGACTATATAACTGGGCATTCTGACTCTAATTTTCTAATTACCACCATACTAATTAATAAGGGTCTAGGGGGATGGAAAAGATAATTGTTTTTTCAAATGAGATCTCATGACTTCTCAGAGGGAAGCCACGTTCTGTGTCACATTGTAAAAGAGAGTCATTGCCCTTTTCTTTTAAAGCGTCGCAGAAGCATAAAACATATTTATGATAAATAGGCAGCTATTATAATGGAGCAAGTTGGAGTCGGCAATGAATTAGAATGATTTAAAGAGGAAATGTTAGAAAAAAAAACAGGCTTGCATCCTTCCCAAGCTCTTTTGAACAATTGATTCTATCTATTAGATGAAAATTTTCAACCTTTAATATCGCTAAAGGATAAACGTTAAGGATACAGGCTCAGAATAAATAACGAGTTAAATATCCTACCTGTTTTTCCCTTCATCGTTCTAAAATGTTAGAAATATTTTAAGAGACATGCTTTAGAAGAAAATAACATAATCCAGAGACTCTGCAATGGATTGCCCACAATATCCGGCATATGCTAAAAAATAACCCCATGAAAGGAAAAACAAGAAACATGACTGAGAAACAAGAAAATCAGAGAAACAGTACAAGTGAGCAGAGGGTGTCTAGGTATTGGAGTCAGCAAAGAGTACTCCAGAGTAACTATGGTGAATATGCTAAAGAACACAGAGACAAATGGGGACCAAACGGATGAAAAGATGAGGGATTTAAAAATGAATTAGAATCGAGGCGCCTGGGTGGCTTAGTCGGTTAAGCGTCTGACTTCAGCTCAGGTCATGATCTCATGGTTCGTGAGTTCGAGCTCCGCGTCGGGCTCTGTGCTGACGGTTTAGAGCCTGGAGCCTATTTCAGAGTCTGTATCTCCCTCTTTCTCTGGCCCTCCCTTGCTCATGCTCTCTCTCTCTCTCTCTCTCCTAGGAATAAATAAAAATATTTTAAAAAAATGAATTAGAATCGAGGCGCCTGGGGGCTTAGTCGGTTAAGCGTCTGACTTCAGCTCAGGTCATGATCTCATGGTTCGTGAGTTCGAGCCTCGCGTTGGGCTCTGTGCTGATGGTTTAGAGCCTGGAGCTGCTTCGAATTCTGTGTCTCCCTCTCTCTCTGCTCCTTCCCCAGCTCGTGCTCTGTGTGTGTGTGTGTGTGTGTGTGTGTGTGTGTGTGTGTGTGTGTCTCTGTCAAAAATAAATAATAAAGATGAAAAAGAACGAATTACAATGGATAAAAAGCTGACAGGACTGGCTATGGTCCCGACAAAGTGCTGACCAGTATCCATCCTGGTCATCACGGTATCTCGCCCCCAGCCTTACCTCGCCTTGGCAATGATGTCGGCTAAAGGGTTTTTGTAGCTGTGCCCTTAAAGTCACTGTACTGCCTGTAAGTTATATCTCAATAAAAAAGACACATATCTTAGGAGATATTCTTATTTGGATGTCAAACGGTTCCCAAAGTTTGGGAACCTCTATCTTGTACTTAAGGAAAAAAAATGCTAAAATGCTCAGTCTCATCTCTTTTCAGTTACTAAGAACTGTGGCTTTAGGATGCTAGTGGTCTCCCTAAATTATTCCTGACATGGGCTGCGAATGAAACAGGAAGTAATTGCTTGGAAACCTCGAAACTGATGGAAAATTATTCCAATCGGGTTATTTTTATTGAAATGTTATCATTTCCAAGTTTGGCAGTTGGTGTCTGGCCTCACCGTGATGCCAAATATGATACAAGTCAAACAGTCAGCGAGCTCTCCCGGTGGATCAAGGAACACAGACTTGTTAAAATCTCTGCTGCATGGCCAGGCTGTTACATATGTCAGGAACCAGTTTAGTAATGGCCGTGATTGAAAATGGGAGAAGGGGCCGGCCCCGGGGGTGTCAGGCGATGACAGTATGACTCAGTGTCCTTTCTGTCTCAGCCTGGACTAGAACCCAGAGGAGGCGAACTGTCTGCAAACCCAGACAAGGGGGGGGTGTGTTTTCATCTCTCACCCCTGTCATCCAAGAAGCCACGAAGCTCTTCATTTATTGCTTTCATTAGAGGCTCAGACACAGGATATCAAACTTGCAAAAATTCTTTTCACATAAAAGATTTCAGATGGCCATTTCATCACTAGTTTCAATTTCCTGTTCTTTCCAGACACTGCTGTCCGAGAGGAGCATTTAAATGGAAGATATCATGCGTTTCTCCCCAAACATTTTCTGCTACCTGACGGGAAGCATGATGAGCCATTCTTTTAACCTGAGTGGGGTGTTTATTTCCTTGGTTTTCAATGCTGTCTCCAGCGATTCAATTTTCTGAGCATTCAGAGGCTTCTACAGATTCTCCCTTCTTAGAAGGTTGTCAAGGCTGCTGCCGGCCCAGCCTGGTCTCTGAGTGTTGTGTTGCTGGCGCACGACACACAGGGATTAGATTCTTGCTTCCTGCTTTGCCACAGGCATATTGTGGGATCAATATACTTTGTGTCACAGACCCTGTGGGAAGAAGGCACACCGATGCTCTGAGGCGTGGGCAGACGGACTGGGGTCCCAAGGCCAAGTCCAGGCAGCTGCCTTTTGGGGGCAGCCCATGGGATAAGGGAGGGTTGCTATATTATTAAGTGGTTGGGAAAAGTCAAAAGAGGAATGATACTTTGTGACACGTGAAAATTATGTGAAATTCAAATCTCACTGTCCGTAAACAAAACATTATTGGGACATACGGTTGCACCCATATTGTGCATGGCCACTTTCATGCTGTGACAACATGGTGGGGTCATTGTAGCACAGGCCCTATGGCCGCCTCTGTAACCCAAGAAGCTCGAGGACTCCGGGACCTAACATAGTCACTATTTGGCCCTTTACAGAAAAAGTGTGCCCAGTGATCGGGATTAAATCACGTCCCCTCCTCCCATGAATGTGACCTGATTTGGAAATAGGGGTTTTGTTTTGTTTTGTTTTGTAAATAATCAAGTTTAGATGAGGGCATTAGGGTAAACCCTAAACCTATGTGCCCTTTGTACAGAGGGGACATTTGGATACAGACACAGGCACGCAGACGGAGGAGGCCAGTGAAGATGAAAGCAGAGGGAGTGAGATGCCTCTACAAGCCAAGGAGTGCTGGAGATTCCCTAGCAAAACTCAGGAAGCTGGAGAGGAGGCCTGGATCAGATCCTTCCCGAGTGGCGTCCGAGGGAGCGTGGCTCTGCTGACATCTTCCTCTTGGTCTTCCAGCCTCCAGGATTTGTGAGATTTTTACGTTTCTGTCATTTGAGCCTCCCGGTGTGTGTACGTTCTGATGGCAGCCCCAGGAAATGGAAACATCTCTCCCGATCTAATGTGAAATACCATCGACATCATTCCCTGAAAGGGTCTCGTGCCCTTTCCTGATCATTGGGTTCTTAAGAGCATCCGATGTCAACAAAGGCCTCAGATCTTTCCCCCCTTCCCTTCCCTTCACCTGTGGAGGGCCCGGGCCCTTCAGCGATGTCTTTCTACCCTCTGTGTACTTTCCAGCTCCCCGCATGTGACACATAGCTTATTTTTCCCAAATAACAAATGAATCAAGAACTGTCAAACTCCCACCTGCGCCAACTTCTCATAGCCTTCTATTCAGAAATTATAATTTTCCCAAAGAGGCTTTTTTTTTTTTTTAAAGATAAAACAAGAATAGGGGTGGCAGGTGATTTTTTTTTTTCTACAAATATTTTCAAGAGCGTTCACCAGGGGAAGTGTCCAGAAGAAGCCCAGGTTACGGGGGAAATGTTTGGCTTTTCATTTTGACATCCCAGATAATAAAATGAGGAAAAAGTGTTTGGGGGGTTCCTTTCAAAAACATTTTAGGAAATCAAACCTGTTTTTCAGAAAAGAGTTGTGTTAAAATATTTGATGAAAACAAATCGCCAGTGGCATAAACCGTAAAGTCTTCTGACCTATGTTCTCGAATTAGTTATTTACAGTTTTAAAAGTGTCTAAATCATTTGTGGAAGTCACTCCACCACAGGGAGAAGCTGCTGGCCTAACACAATATGAACATTTAGATGTGCATCAAATATAAGCTCAGGGGGGATTATTCACTTTAACAACACGGCTTCGATATTCTTTTATAAACGGTTTGGTTTATAAACATTTGCTTGTACATTGGTTTAGAGCACACATCTTGCAAAAAAAAAAAAAAATCAAAGCTTCAATTACTAATCAAATAAAAGCTTTATTGAGAAGCCTCTAGACGTCCAGTTCTTATTCTGGTGCTCTGGGGGAAAAATATAGTAGGACATAAACTTGACCCCCAGGAATTTATGGAATTCATTTTTCATCTGCTTGCAAAGATTAGACAATTATGTAGTTAAGGGCTAAATGGATGGAAAGATTTATATGTGCAGTCAATGATCCGAGCAAACAAAAGGTCCTTGCACCTGTCGTGAAACCTCACGGGGAGCGGGGAGTGGATGTTCATTCACCTGCACCTGCAAGGAGGAGCAGATGTCAAAAAAGAAGGTGGGGAAAGGCAGGTCACGGTAGTACAAAGCTGACAAGGTGAAATTAAATGGCACCGTTGGAAGACATGAGTGGCCCCCCAGGCAGAAATGGGCTATATCCCCAAAGAGTACTTTTGAAGGTTTCTAATTTCTTACTGAACATATGAGAAACAGTGGCCAGTTTCTTGCAGTAGCCAAGCCACACGGTTTATCTAATCTTATAATGTAAAAGGGATACGTATCTATAATTACGAAGGACACAGTAGAATGAGTCATGGTTGGATTCAGGAACTCCAACGTGGCATCCAAACTGTCTCTCTTCACCTCTTGGTTTTTCCTGATCGCTGTTAAGCTCCTCAGTCTGTGTTGTGGTAAAAACAGCCCCTGGCAATTCCTGGCCTTGATCCGACTCCGCTCTGGGGTCCCAGCAGGTTGGTAACAGTGCAGAGTCACACGGACCCTGTGGTGACAAGAAAAATCAATGCTACTGACCCTGCCTTTCAAATGGTGATGTTTTGTTCCTCATGGATTATTTCTTGCATTATTTTTTTATTTTAAAATATATGGTCTTAAGCTATTTTTTACCTTCTGTACTGAGGTTTTGGGGCCCCTTTACCGTTTGTGCCCAGGTGAGTGCCTGGCTTGCTTCAACCTGGTTCCAATCCTGGTCACACCATTGCTCTGACCCCTCAGGTGTCCAGACCCTAAATTCCACGCTTTGTCCCCAAGTACATGTTATGGGCTGAATTGTGTCTTCTCAAAAGGTACGTGGAAGTCCCAGTCCCCTGTACCCAGGCGTGTGATCTTATTTGGAAATAGGGGCTTTGCAGACGTCCTCAGGTTAAGATGATGTCGTTCAGGTGAAGAGCAAGACTCCGTGTGAACTATGGGTGCAGGGAGAAGGCAGGTGAGGACAGAGGAAGACGTTGGAGGGCTGCACCCACAAGCCAAGGAAGGCTGAGCACTCCCGACGAATCCCAAGCTCCAAGAGGTAGGGGTGAGGGGGCTCTCCCCGACAGGTTCAGAGGGGGCATGTAGATGCAACTCTGGACTGCAACTCCCGGCCCCCAGAGCTGAGGAGGGGTCCCCAGAACTGTGCCATCGTACGTTCTGTTACTTTCAGCCACCCCTCTTGCAGCCCTAGGAAATGCACAGTGCCTATGCCCCTTGGCCCCTCCTTTGGGCTTCACTCCTGAGACCCAGACTCTAGAAGCCCCCGCTGGCTTCACTGCATCTTTACTGTTTTCTCTCCCTTTGTCTGCTGCTTAAATGTTCGCTGGGGTGCCGCTGGGAGGTCTCGTGTGTGGTGCTTCCAAACACCCCCACCCCCCACTTTCTATTGTGTAAGGAAAAGAATCACTCCCGTGGACTGGCAGCCGGGGGTGGCAATGACCAAGAATGACTTGGGGGAGGGGGGTTCAGGATAAACTGCAAGGCAGTGAATAGTCTGCGGCACAGATCACCGCATCCAGAGGACAAGGGTCTGGTGATGACAGGGTGGGGGTGAAGCGCACGGACAGGGGAGTGGGGTGGGGGCTACATTAGTTAGTGAGAGGTGGATCTTCAAAGTTGCCTTTTATTGTGCTCTAGGTTTTGAGCCAGGTGATAAATCCTACATCCCTCCTCTCGGTCATCTTGCCCCGGCTGCCCAGACTGGAAGAATAGCGCCTTTTTCTCTGATTTCACTTAGTGGCTTCTTCCAAACAGGCTGATTTCAGGCTTTGAGGAATTTCTGGTCACAGAGGCCCCGATCTTCTTTATTTCTTGATATCGCTCCCTGTAAGAAAAACACAGCATAAATGGAATTTCACAGCAATCTACTGAGTACATGGAATTGTGATTAGGAGTTCATAAATCTCTTTCTTGAGGAGGTGAGGGGGAGAGGTAAGGACAGGGAAAGATGAGCTTAGGAAACAGATTTCTTTGGTCAGATTTGCCAAGAGCAGAGATGAGGGTTCAGTAATTAACATCGTATGTTCCAAAGAGCAAGAAGCGTATGGAAAGGCAGCCACAAGTTGGCAACAACCATGATGAAATCTCCAGACCCTACATACAAACTCGGTCACGCAGATTACATGCATCTTTCTACTTCCCAGAATCAAGTGAAGGGCAACTCAGATCAGCTCAGAAATACTCTACTGAAAAGTGGACTTCTTTTTCTTGTGTCTGGAAGGCATCATTATTTGATCCCACGAATTCCTAAAGAATAAGAATAAAAAGCAAGCCAGTTTCAGTGAGGGAGCACATCAGTGCACCATGCGGGAAGCTGGAGATGGATGAAAACGAGGGGCCACAGAAAACGCCCCTGACGCTGCTCAAAGCACAGGAGCACCTCACACGGCACATGTCTTATCTAATAGGAGTCCTCCAGGCACATACTTTGATGCTTGAAATGCAGCAGACATTTATTAAATCTCCTTTATTCTAATCAACTCTGTCGCACCTCTGAGATAGCAAAACTTACCCCATATCTTCCTAGCGATTAACACGCCAAGGGCGGTGTGGGGGGGGGAGAAATAACTTTCAGAATTACCACGCTGAACTTTGATGCTCCTCTCAGAAAGTTACTGCTTAATTCCACATCTCTTATGCAAACTGAGAGGCACACAATTTCATTTCAACTTATTAAGTCAATTACCTGAAAAATAGACACCAAATTACAATGTATACTGTTTTTTTTCCCACTCTATAGAGAATCAAAATGTCACAGGTAGGTGGGATACAACAGAATTTAAAAAGTTTTCTGCTTATGAATGATACATAATTTCAAATGACTCATAGCACTTGTTGAAATAAAGTATCCAACCTGGTTGACTCATAAGAACGCTGACACTAGAGTTTCAAATAGAGTTTCCGTAATAACAAAAATTGACCCAACATGCATGCATTGCAGAGAGTTATCTTGACCAGAGCAAATCGGTGATGATCAGCCGATCGGTCATTTGGACAAACAGTACCCTCCCAGGCTAATGCACTCAGTGACCTCCCCCCTCTTGTTGCTTCCCCAGAGCTACCTTCAGGAGTTGAACAGCAGGCTATGGGATACAGTTAAAAATCTTTTTAAATGCAGGCTCCATTGTCAAGGTCTAATGAAAAAGGAGCGCTCTTTATTCACCTATAATTTTAAAATGGCCTCATTTATTCTCCAAGTATATTCAAGACGTTTTGGATAATTTAAGAATATTGTATTTCTTAAAAAACAAGGTGTGAGAAATGTCACTGTTATTTGTTTCATCTCCTTTCGCTCCCACAGAGCCCGAAGAGATCAGACAATGGATTTTTCACTTTGGTGTCTTTTCAAGGAGACGGTTTCGGAACAGAAAAATAGAACCCCAGATAATTGAGACTGATTCACACTTACCAGCTCGCACCCATGTTCTACTTACTAATCTATGACGCCTTTGTGAAAAGTCAGACCCCCTCCATTCCGGCTTCCTCTTCCGATATGGAAGATGGAAATTTTACTTTGGCAGCAGAACTTCAAAGGGGAGAACTTCGGAAAGAGGCCGAGTACCCTCTGCATTCTGTCTTCATTTCTAAAAGAAGAGAGAGACTAATGGATGTAGGCGAGGAAGGTGAGCAGGCTAGTGTTTATTCGAGTCCTGTATTCATACCATTCAGCTTTGCTGTCCTTATAAACACCTTTGCTGTACGAAGAGAGTTACCATTAACTTTTTTCCCCCAAAGGAAACTTCTCAGGAGGAATTCCAAAGGTCTGAGGAGCAGTGAGCATCTCCTAAAAGCTGATTGCTCCAGAGTGTTCTAGAGCCCTAATGCCATCGTCTATGCATTCGGCCAGTAATTACCTAGGGCCTACTGTGTGCAACTGGAGAGAAGAGAAATGAAATGGCACCTGGCTTTACAGAGTTTGCTGTCCGGCAGGAGAGAAAGCTTCCAAGCGAGCAAGCACTTCATTCATCACTGGGCGTGATGGGTCACGGGAGGGGCGGGGGCGAGGGCGGGGTGGACGCTTACGCACGGGGTTGGGTCCCCCAGGAGGTGACCCTTAACCCGAGCTCTGAAGGATGGAGGTCTGGCCCCTGCCAGCAGCAGGAAGGGCTCTGCAGAGGTGGAACGGAGGCGGGACGCCCCGAGGTCTGCGGGGCGGGGCTGTGGGAGGAAGGGGGGTGGTCGCAGGAAGCAGGAGCTGTGTTCTCTCTTCTCCATCCCCTCCTCCCTTCTCCCTCTGGCAAGTCCCGCTGGGTCAGGCGAGGGTGCGGGGCGCGAGGGAAGCGCGGAGGAGCGCAGCCGCGAGGGAGCTTGTGCCGACCTCGGCGCCTGGGCGGTGCGGCTGTGCCCTCGCCCAGGACGGGACCCTCCTTTGCTGGCCTGTCTGGGAGACCCGGAGACTCTCAGCCACCCGTTTGTTCTCAAGTTAGTCAACGACGTGAATGGCGCCCCTTGCGGTATGGTGCAGTGCGCAGCTTGGACACCTGTACGCGGCTGCCCTGGGGGCGCGGGAAGGAGAGCCAAGTTGCAGGGTCCTGGCTTGTGCTGCTGGGGGCGCCCGTCCGGAGCTACGGAGCACCCGAGGGCGAAGCTGAGGCAAAGGGCGGGAATGCCGTCCCGCCCCCAGTTACGTGGTCGTATCTTTCCCGGTTACGCCGTGTAGAATGTCACAGAGGCCATGGGCTGTCTCAGTTTGTCCCTTTACCCTTTAAACCCAGTAGGGGACACAAGTTGAAAGCAAGCGCCAGCCCCCTTGTGACTATCACAAGGCTTTAGGATCCGGGATCAGGCTGCTTTGGTGTCTCCTGGGCCTCTCCCTCTGCCAGCAAGTAGGTCCCTTCACCGGACCTCAGCTTTGCCATCTGTAAAATGGGAGGTTCACATGTCTAGTAAGAGGAGACATCCGAGTTAGAACCCAGGTCTTGGTGACTCCAAGATACCTGCCCTCTTCTGTTCCACCCCGTGTCTGGATTTGTAAGCCATGCGGTTGTGGGAAGGGGCACTTCTTGAAAGTGAACATTTAAATTTCACTTTTTTATTCATACGAAAGAAGTCTAAGTTTTTCTAAACAGGTGAATTTTAAATACAGAATATCAAAATTTTAAGTAGGGAAGATCACATATCTCCTCTTGGTCCCTGTAACATGTGGTAACAATTTACAAATTATTATTCCAAAATATTTCTGTCCTTTGGTATAGGGAGTTATGGAGAGAAATGGCTTCTTTTTCACGGTGCTCAAATGCAATACGGTGGCTGGAATGATATATGTACAGGGCGGTCATAA
Organism: Proteles cristata cristata; assembly: GCA_017311185.1. Classification (NCBI taxonomy): domain Eukaryota; kingdom Metazoa; phylum Chordata; class Mammalia; order Carnivora; family Hyaenidae; genus Proteles; species Proteles cristata. The sequence continues at coordinate 56,027 of JAESUZ010001391.1, forward strand.
CTAAGCTCAAACTCATGTTTTATTTATCTTATTCTTTCATTAATGTCTTTAATTTTTATCTTATTTTATGTTTTGGACTAGCAAAGCCTGGCTTAAGAGTATTTAGATTTTAGGAGACCCTGAGAACTTTCAAAATAATGTCAATGCTACCAGGGAAAGAGTCTCTGGCACAAGAATGGTCCATTCAACCTTCAGCCCATTGTGACAAAGACCTACATTTTTTTTAAATGTTTTATTTATTTCTAGGAGAGAGAGAGAGACAGCATGAGCAGGGGAGGGTCAGAGAGAGAGGGAGACACAGAATCTGAAACAGGCTCCAGGCTCTGAGCTGGCAGTCATCACAGAGCCCGACGCGGGGCTCGAACCCACGAACCGCGAGATCATGACCCGAGCGAAAGTCAGACGCTTAACCGACTAAGCCCCCCAGGCGCCCCACAAGAAAGTATTTCTTATTAGCATGACAAAAGATGCTGCAATAGTTTCTGATGTACCTACAGAAGCAGGTCCAGCTTGGGCTTTATCTCCTCCATAGAGTCAAGTGAGAACGATGTTCATTCTCCTACAGGCTCATGGGTCTGGTCTCTACCTCAGCTGTGGGATGGTGCAAGCAGCCCTGTGGTCTGAGCAGATGCATGTGCCTTCACTGGACTTGGGGTTCAAAGAAAAAAGTTGACAGTGTTTTTCGCCTTTCTTCATTCCTCAGAATAATACCTTAAACAGAGCGATGCCTCAACAAATATTTATTGAATTTGAATTTCAAATGGATCCTCTATGAATAGATTCAATCAGTGATAAGCCCAAGATTTGTACCTCAAGTTGAAGCTGAGACGTACACTATATCAATCAAGAATTCTGATTACCATCTGCAGAAATCGGTTCTGATTAGCTGAAAAAGAGAGGAATTTACGGGAAGGACATTGGGAGTTCACAGAGCCAAGGAGAAGGCTGGCAAAACGGTCTTGGAAAGTAGCAAGAAGTTCAGGAGCAGGAAGTCAAGAACACGGAGATCACGGTCCAGGGAGCTTCCGACTGGGCCTCCCCCACGGACACCTGTCTGCCTGTGCGCCTGCGTTGCCGCCCCTTGGCTCCTAACTGCTGCGTCATGGTTAATAACCTGTCGGTTGGTTAGGGTCATTCCCTAAACACTCAGAGCCATGGACAGGGATGAGCAGTCGGCCGGGACTAGGTGTGAGCCAGTATCCTGGCTGCTGGGAAGCGGGGAGAGAGCACAGCTACGTCCTTGCCTCAGCTTCCTTCTGGAAGACGGAGACCTCACAATGGCGAGTTTCACCAAAAGATGAAGGGTATTATCAGAGTGGAGAGAGCAGAAGGGGGAAGAGAGGGAGGAAGGAGGAAGCAGAGGAGAAGAGGAGGAGAAAGGGAGGAGGGGGGCGGGGAGGAGAAGAAGAGGAAGAGGGGGAGGGGGAGGAGGAGACAGATGTCCATTAGGTTAAGGAAGAAATTTCGATTTTGTCAACCACGCTTTTTAAAGCAAGCTGAATAAACTCTTCAAAAACATATGCGCTTATAAACCACAGGAGGCTCTTAATGATAGAGAACAAACTGGGGGTTGGTGGAGGGGAGGTGGGTGGGGGATGGGCTGGATGGGGGTTGGGCACTAAGGAGGGCCCTTGTTGTGATGAGCGCTGGATGCTGTATGTGAGTGATGAATCACTGAATTCTACTCCTGAAGCCAGTATTGCACTGTATGTTAACTCGAATTGAAAATAAAATTTGAAAAGGAAAGAAAAGAAAAAAAAAGACACATGAGCATTTTTTGAATAAATTTATCTTAAAAAATCAAAGTGTTTTGTGTGAGTAGAAACAGCTTAAGTAACTTCAGTATAAGTGACAAATTCCACATTAACAACACAAAATGCAAGAAACTGTAAACGTTTAATAAAACCAAACTCCAAAGAGTAAAAGTTGCTTCTTATTTCAGTCCAATAAAGAGGGAGCTGTTTTAGAATAGAAATCAGAAAATTAGTTACTAACTAGAGAGTTATTAATTAGGTCCCAGTAGTTGAAACTGATGAGCTGTGTAATAAATGCTCTCGTGTGTGATGTCTCTGCCGGGTTCACATCCAGAGACAAAGCCCTTCTGTGACACTCTAAGTAGATATGTCCCAAAGCGTGTTCATATATTGGGAGCCTGAGTTACAAATCATTTTGTTTTCTTACACTTAATAAAAAATTCTCTCCCTGGGGCAGAAATGATTTGTTCATTATGACCGTAATGATTGTCTGTGCCATGTATCTAGGCTAAAAATTCCCCCTTCGATACCTTTCACTGTCTCTCAGTCTTCATGAATTAGTTATTTTAATGTTTCTAAATTGTTCACCTGACTCTGTACTTTCGCGCGCTCCTAGAAGCACAATGAGCCCTTCCTTTAAAATTAGGGCCTTACCTAATTTATGCCACATCTGCTTTAAGTCATGTTCCCAAAAGATTGAACGCTATTATGATAAAATAACATGCTGTAAAAAATACCACGAAATCACAGTTAGGTTTTTCTGGAAGCGGGTACATCCAAATTCCCACTGGGTAATTTGTTCATAATATGTGAGGAATAACGCCAGCAAACACTTAAAAAATTAAAATTGTTCTTCCTCTTGCCCACAGGATATGTTTTTCTTCAAATTCTAATTCTATGTAGGACTTTCAAGGTGCATGAGGTGGTACTACTTTGGTAAATAGTGAAGTGAGTCATCGACACCGTGAAACATCTTACTTTATGTCCCACGGAGGGAAATGAGACCATCACCAAGAAGGCACTTTACGGCCCAGATGGTGACGTGCACATAAATCATCATCACCTAACAAAAGGGTAAGGTAGTCCGACAGCTGATGGTCACACAGAAGGGAGAGGAATAAATACCTCAGAAGAATAGGAACGATACCTTTTCAGTGAGGGGAGCCTGATTGGACAAATGAAATGACTAGTTTTAGGATTTTATCAAAGCAATGAGCTGCTGCACAACCACACTGTGAAACTGAAACACCCCAACAGTTGCATTTGACTATTGAGCTGCTTGGGTAATGGGCTTTTCATGTACATTTAAGCTCAGGTATTTTTAAAAATTAAAAAAAAAAAACTTCTTTAAGTAATCTGTACACCCAATATGGGGCTCAAACTCATGACCCTGAGATCAAAAGTTGTACGCTCTTCTGAGTCAGCCAGGTGCCCCTATGCTCAGATACACTTATTTATTTATTTATTTATTTATTTATTTATTTATTTATTTATTATTATTTTAAAGGTATTTATTTTAAGAGAGAGAGAGTAGGGGAGGGGCAGAGAGACAGGGAGAGAATTCCAGGCAGGCTCCTTCCTGTCAGCATGGAGACTGACATGGAGCTCAAGCTCACAAACTGTGAGATCATGACCTAAGCCGAAATCAAGAGTTGGACCCTAAACAGACTGAGCCAGCCAGGCAGCCCTAAGCTCAGATGTTTTTTGTTTTTTTTAATTTTTTTTTTTATTTCTAGGAGAGAGAGAGAGAGACAGCGTGAGCAGGGGAGGGTCAGAGAGAGGGGGAGACACAGAATCTGAAACAGGTTCCAGGCTCTGAGCTGTCAGTCAGCACAGAGCCCGACGCGGGGCCCGAACCCACGAACCGCGAGATCATGACCTAAGCGAAAGTCGGACGCTTAACCGACTAAGCCACCCAGGCGCCCCGAGATGCTTTTGAAGTACAATGTCGGTTGTCCTTTTTGGCCATATGGTAGAGAAAAACCCACGTGTGCAAATAAATAGCAAAGATTTATATAGGCTCTGTACCAACAGGTTTTAATGCAGGCAGCAAGTTTTTTTTTAAAGTCTTTTACATAGTTTGGCAAGAATGAGTAACTTATAAAAGAAAAGGTCAGATATGACAGGAAGTGTAAATTTGGATCAAAATTTCCCGAAGGCAATTTGTCGATACATGTCCAAATCCTCTGCTCTCCTGCTGCTCCAAGGAATCCACATTGAGGAATGTCTAGTCAACACATAATAATAAATTTGTGTAAAGATCGTGCCAGGAAGATGTCCATTCCGGCATTGTTTATAAAAGCAGCAAAATATTAAGTGTCCGCCACCAGAGAACTAGGAAAATAGAACTCACACACGATATATACAGGCATGAACAGTGAGGCTTGTAGAGATCTGAGTCATAATGACACACCACTTCACACTCACGAGGTGGGCCATCATCAAACAGTCAGAAAATAAGTTTGCGGAAGGACTGGAGAGACTGGGATCCTCAGATATTGCTGGCGGGGAGTGTGACACGGGTCAGCCACTGTGGAGAACGGTTTGGCAGTTCTTTAAAAAGTTAAACACAGAATTACCGTACAGTCAGTGATTCTATTCGAGTCTTCACGTGTCCACAGCAGCACAACTCACACTTGCCAGCAGGGGGGAACAGAAGAATGGACACTCAGAGCGTGGTCTAGCCCTCCGGGGTGGGCGCCGTTCAGCTGTCGAAGGGAATGAACTGTTGACACTCAATATGATGTGTGTGAACCTTGAAAACATGGTTCTCAGTGCAAGCAGCTGGACACAAAATGTCACATACATTTAAAAAAATTTTTAATGCTTATTTTATTTTTGAGAAAGACAGACAGAGCATGAGCAGGGGAGGCGCAGAGAGAGAGGGAGACCCAGAATCCGAAGCAGCTCCAGACTCTGAGCTGTCAGCCCAGAGCCCGACGCAGGGCTTGACCCCACGAACCTCAAGATTGTAACTCGAACTGAAATTGGATGCTCAACGGACTGAGCCACCCGGGTGCCCCGAAAGGTCACATATTTACATGAAATATTTGGAATAGGTAAATCCACAGAGACAGAGAACAGACTAATGGTTACCAGGGGCTGACAGAAAGAGGGAATGGGGGGTGATCGATCAAAGGTTTAGAGTTTCCTTTGGGGTGAGGGGAATGGTCTGCAACTGGACAGAAGTGATGGCTGTACCACACTGTGATTGTAATAAATGCCACCAAATTGCTCACTTTAAAATGGTTAACCATTAGCTTTACGTTATGTGAATTTTTCCTCAGTAAGAAAAACAATGGTGATGGAGAAGAATACCTCATGATAAGGGAGAATGCTCACCATATATTTAGTCAGAAAAAAATGTAAAAGTAGGTAAGAAAACAGTGGATACAGGAATTAATTGTACTTGCTAAAAGATATATGTAATTTATATATATAATATATATGATTATACACAAAAACACTGACAGCGATGATTCTTGGTGGTGGATTTAGAGGATTATGTGGTGGGATTATGGGTGATTTAACTCTTATCTGTATTTCCAAATATCTCATAATTATCATGTAATACTTTGGATTAAGAAGAAAATGTATAGGGGCGCCTGGCTGGCTCCGTCAGTGAAGCATGAGACTCTTGATCTCAGGGTCGTAAGTTTAAGCTCCACGTTGGGTACAAAGCTAACTTAGTAAAAAAGAAAAAAGACTACTTAAACCATTAAAAAAAAAAAAGAGGGATGACTGCGGTGTCACTTAAGCACAGAAGGGCGCCTGGGTGGCTCATTTGGTTAAATGCCTCGCTCTTGATCTCAGCTCAGGTCTTGATCTCAGGGTCGTGAGTTCAAGCCAAACCCCTCTTTGGGCTCCGCACTGGGAGTGGAGCCTACTTTTAAAAAAATGTACAGGTAGGGGTGCCTGGGTGGCTTAGTCGGTTAAGCGTCCGACTTTCGCTTAGGTCATGATCTCGCGGTTCGTGGGTTCGAGCCCCGCGTCGGGCTCTGTGCTGACTGCCAGCTCAGAGACTGGAGCCTGTTTCAGTCTGTGACTCCCTCTCTCTCTGACCCTCCCCTGCTCGCGCTGTCTCTCCCTCTCTCATGGAAATAAATAAAAATATTTAAAAAAAATGTACAGGTAATATTGTAAACATGGGAGTCAAACACTAGGCTTAGGTCCAGGACTCACGGAGCGCCTCCGTACGACACGGTAATGACCGGCATACTTTTTCCATGAGCTCGTTTGTATTACTGAGCAGATTATGTCTCGTGAAACATAATAACACAGTGAAAAGCAGAACCCATGATGAACAAACAAGCTAGGATCTCCAGAGTTCTGCACTGAACTGCTCCAAGACTTAAACCTCTTAGTTGAGATAATATTGAGGCAGTTATAGTGACACGATTGAGTTACATGCCTTTTGAATGCACTCCAAAGAAATGTACTCAAGAAATAGCACATCAAGAAAATAAACCCACATACTGCATTTAAATATTCTTTTAATAAAAATATAATTTACTTAACATCATTAAGGAAGCTTGTTCTCGTATTCATAAAGCATATAAAAATGTGATCAATTTAACCAGGGTGAAATAAAATATGACACTTCACCATTCTCCTACCACTGTTTCACACTGCAGTTCAAAGAAAGCTGCCCGAATGAAAATATCTATATTTTCATGCTCTAAGAAAACTTGATAAAAATGCAAACATAAAACAGGAAAATCACATGACTAGCAGTCGCATTGCAAAAAGAAAGACTAAATTATTCTATGACAGAATAAACTCTCAGTGCATTTTGAAAATTTCAATGTTTCTTCTTGTACAGATTTGCTACAACTCTCGAAGCTTCTGCCTGTATCTGCACTTACTGGTCTAGATGTTACTAATTGTTATCATGAAGGTTCCTAACTGTTTTCGTGAAGTTTCTCCTGTGATCACGTCTGGTTTTCTTTTTCATTAGCAGAGGCTGATATCCGGCCACTTAACACGGATTTGAGGAGTATCTACTGTGTTCTAGATGGGTGCGCAGGGGCTGGCGGACTGAAGGTCATGTTCCTGCCCTTGGATCATAAGCAGGAAGCCCAGTGCCTAGAACAGCAATGGTACACAGCAGGCTCTGGTAAATATGTGTTGAATATTGGCTTTAGGAGGAGGCGTCTGAAGGAGTTAGGAAATGCATATTAGAGCCTCTCCCAGGGTCAACTGCTGGCTGCACAGACTTGCACATCATAAAATGGCAGGTGGATGTGAGCTACCATTGAACATCTACCAAATTCTGGGCACTGTTCTGAGCACCCTACATGCACCCAGTGATTCACTCCTTGGAATGGTCCATGGATCTGTCAGCCATTACTGTCCCCACTTTACAGATGAGAAAATTGAAGTCCAAGAGGTTTAAATAACTTGCTTGAGGGCATAGATAGGGACGCCTGGAGGTTACATCTGCTTGCCAACGGTGAGGGGGAGAGGAAAGTGATGAGGACCCTGGAGAGTGAAGCGCTCAAATGGTGGCTTCTAATCATCACTGTAGGATGTTTTCATCTTAGTCAAACCTCAGGCAACGTGATCTGGGGCAAGACGGGAGACGAAACGGATAGGAAAGGTTCAGAATAGATTCGATGGGCTCATACACCCCGTGATTACTTAGGCTTCTCACATGGCAGCTTTCTGTCCCGGGCGAGTCTACTGGTTTTCCCACTCACGGCAGTTTCCTTTCCAAATAAGTCCATTTTGGTAAGTCAAGTCCGCTATGGGGAAATGTAAAGTAAATAATGGGAGAGATGATACAGGGACATGGCAAACCTCGTGAAGGTTGGCTGTAGACCAGAGGACACTGGACAATATGGAAGCTGGGAGCATATTCCCTTGTTAAAACAATTTAAGACTCAATGTTTTTAAAAACGTACTGTTATTTGTATTTGTAGTTCACCTGCAGTGCTGGAAGCTGGCCAGGTGGTGCCACATGTCAGCCAAAACCAATGCCTGTCCTGAGAAGAGAAGGGCTGAGGCCCTGGAGGGCTTTCCAGACTAGCGTTGGCAGAGACAGGGGCCCGAAGCAGCACCCAGCCCGGCTGTAGCATGTGCGTTTGCGACCGTGCACCCATCAGCTTACATACTATTTAAAAAAAAAAACAACTCCCCCAGATGAAACAGCTACAATTTTTGGTGTTCATTTCCAGGCAATATATCGTTTCATCTCACTCCATGCTTGTAAGACATTTCAAAAGGAAGTGGAAAAATCCTTGCTCTGATGGCCGAGAAGCAGAATAAACCAAATGGAAGTGTTTTGTCTGTGATTCTGTGGCAGACGTTTGCTGGTTATGAAATTGATTCTGGATACCAAGACGGAAAGGGACCCATGACACATGCCAGCTTCTTATGAGACTTTAACCTTCCTTTCAGGTTCTCCTTGGAATACCGAATTGACTAACCAATCACCCCCCTTTAACTCTAGATATCAAAGAATGGTTGCTATGTAGATGTGAAGACCTGGTAAGTTCCAGAACCCCTTTCCTGCTGTAGGACATTCGTGGGCTGCACGATCTGCTTTATTCATTGTAGATACATGTTAAAAATAAAATTCTGACCGATAGCAGACATATGGGCCTGCCTTATAACATTAGCTTTATTCACAGATGGGGCAAATTACCTTTTTCTCCTATTCACTTCATTTCCAAATTCCTTCCAGCAAAGTATCATCGATGTTGAAAACGAGAACCCTTGGAACAGGATACTCTGTGCTGGTGTCTTCTGGATCCCCAGCGGCTGTCCTTGTACCACAGTTGACCCCTGTCTGGTCTAAGAGCATCGAGACGGAACTTTCCGGGTGGGCGGCGGGTGGTGGGGAGCACAGTGAATGCATAGTTGCATCGGAAATGAATCTGCTTGATGCATAAATCACTTCCATCCTCCACCTGCCAGATTTGTAAAAAAATCGGATCACTTCGTAGTGCCCGAGTTTAAAATAGAGACATTCTGATTTATTGTGAGGGAAAAACAGGGTTCAAAATGAAAATATTCCACATAAATGAAGATTCGGCTAAAAATCCATTACCCTCGCACTAAAAAAGGGAAATCAAAAGACACAAATCTTGATTTTTGGTGGGGGGTATGTGTCTTATCCTCTAGTTGATTTTAAAACAACATCAGCTACATAAACCGCATTCAAAAATAAGACCCTTGATTTCTGGTGTCATGAAATGGATAAAAAACAAATTTCAAATAGCATAAAAACACTAAATCTGATTTTACAGCACTTCCTTCAAAACATTAATTACATTAAATGTGAATAATGTAAGCTATTATTAGCCAGAAAGCTAATAAGTCTTCTAATAAAATTTGTACAATTCTTTAGGGTGTTTTATATAGAAAAAGACAGACATTAGAATGAAAATACAAAAAATATATACTTGTCTAGAACTTTGAAATAATGACCAGACTCTGCCTGGGGGAGTAAGAATCCCCATGAATAAAAGAGAATGGTTATTTTCATTGTTTTAGTGTGTATTCAGAGGCTAGCCAGATACTTTAGAAAAAAGGATAAATTTCTGTTAATCAGTTAAAAAGGTGTCTTATGTAACATGTGACAAGGTATGTAACTAATGTGACTTTTTCAGATGCAATCATAATTTCAAGAATTAATTCATTTCTTAAAAAAAGAGTTAATTCATTTCTTTATAAATATTTTTAATAAATAATCAAGAAAACATCAAGCAAATACTAGTATAGTAGGAATAGAGTAGTGAATTCTGTATTATTACCGGACATTCTTAGTATGTATATTCTACAAGTGTTTTCAAAGATGGAAGGCACTGATAGAAAAAAAAAAACCCTGTTCACTATAGTTGGGGTTAGTAAATTATGGCCTGCAGGCCAAATCTGGCCCACTCCTTGGTTTTGTAAATAAAGCTTTATTGGAATACAGCTGCATGTATTTGTTTACATTTTGTCTTGGGAAGCTTTCATGCTATAATGCCTAAGCCTGGTAGTGTGGCAGACCATCTGGCCCACAAAAATCCAAGATATTTCTTCTCTGGCCCTTTGCACAAATGTTTGCTGACCCATAGCTCATGGAATCATTTAGAATCATGATAATTCGTCTGTACTTTAAGGTTCACCGATGGTAGTGAATTGGCAAATTAACGAATTTTGCTTCTCTTTACTTTTCTACATTCAAAATAAATTACGTGTTTATTTTAGAAGTTGTGGCTGATCAATGCTCAAAAGCAAATAAGCAAAGTCACTCATCAGAACTAAATACTCTGGAAGTTATTTTCATAAAAATAAATGAGGCAGAGAATAATTAGTAGATACAATGGATAATATAAATAATAAGACACTATTTGGAGCTGGAGACTATCTTAAAGCTGGTAGGAGAATACTGGATACTTATAGGAAGTGGTTAACCTCCCTGGGAACGTGTTCTTTTCTCTGAATAAATGTTCTTATCAAAGGTTTCATGACAATGTTAATGAAAATAAAACTTGAGAAATCCTATACTGTGTGGGAGGTGGGCTCGCATTCCCTTGCTTTTAAAATTTTTTTCTTATGAGAAACTCATGGTAAAGAGCTGAAAATTTAATTCCACAGGTCATACGACCAGTTTCTAACCTTGGGTTGCAATTGTAATAAGTATGTAATACAATTCTCTGAAATGTAAGATACTGATCATCAGCGTTAAGATGAAAATAATTTCAATGATCAAAACATAATTGAAGAAAAAGAGAGAAAATGAATTGCTTGGGGGCAATTCAGGAGGTGGATAGAAAGCTCTGGAACCAGCCATTGTCTCTGGTCAAGAGAACCACCAGGGGGCGCCTCGTTTCTAAGATTTCCCCAGGGGCTGTTCTAGTTGGTTGGCTAAGATTCCCCGATTCAGGATTCAACTCAGAAACTTTAGAGAGGCCCTGAAACTGATGAATCAACTCTGAGCAGTCAGTTCTTTCTCAAGCCTGGCCCTCGAATGCTCCAGTGGATCCGAGAAGTACAGTGGGATGGTTACGTCCCCTAAATCTGGGACCCTGTATTTTGATGCACGTAGCCTTCAATCTACATAGGCTTTAAAAGACTACTGTCAAGTGAAACTCCAACTCCTTTTGACATGAATTGTGCTTCAGTTCAGGTTTACTTCACGAGCAACTCTTTGTAGAGAACGGGAGAGTATGTTTTGGAGTTCAGGGGACCTAGAGTGCTTTGCCTCATACTTACACTCTGTGACCTTGAAATTCCTTGATCTCCTTGGGCTTCAGTTTTGCTATTTGCTCCTTTGCAAGATGGTCACAAAGACGAGCTGAGATCATGCCTGTCCAATGTTGCATGCACGTCGGGCACTTCACCACTTACCAAGCTGCTGGTACCCTTTAATTGTATTAAAAAAAAAAAGAAAGAAAAAGAAAGAAATCCAGCTCTGTAGAGTCACTTTTGTTTTATTTTTCTTAATTTTGGTCCATCTTTGACCTGTGGAAACCCTTCTGAATCTTCATTTGTTCTGCCCATCAAAGAATGGGTGTTTCTTTCAATCTCTGGGCTAAACTAACTTAGATGGACTTTTCTTCTGAGTCTTCGTTCCAGTTGAACATACAGAGTCAAGTATGACACGGTACTCTCTTTCCAGGTGGATGGCAATCTGTTGATTGACACATTTTTGGGGGGGAGACTTGTCTTGAGTGATCCTAATTTCATTGGATTCCCAGAGCCTCGGGTAAGCCAAGCTCATGGGCAAAGATGGATACTCTCATTGCCCTGCCCCGGGGTCTACCCTTTCCAACTCTTCTTGCTTTCTTGCTGACTGTCAGTTGAACCACATGCCATTTGGTGGCCTTTGGCGTCTCCCCAATTTATTAGGCTTTGGGTGGCTTGGTTCTGGGACCTTCCTGTAGCATCCTCACTGCTTCAGAGAATGCACAGGGGGGGTCGGTGCTGTTCACCTCTTGTTTGCTTTCGTTCTCACTGCCTCTCTTGAGGCTTCATGCCCAGCACTGGGGACTGGCTTTGTCTCTAGCAGTAAATGCATTTCTCTCTACCCACCGTGGGTAACCTGGATCTGTGCTGACCACGCTGCAGTAGACGCGGTCTTTATTTTTTATTTATTTATTTATTTTTTTAAAATTTATTTCTAGGAAAGAGAGAGAGAGAGACAGCATGAGAAGAGGAGGGTCAGAAAGAGAGGGAGATACAGACTCTGAAATAGGCTCCAGGCTCTGCGCTGGCAGTCAGCACAGAGCCCGACGCGGGGCTCGAACCCACAAACCACGAGATCATGACCTAAGCGAAAGTCGGACCCTTAACCGACTAAGCCACCCGGGCGCCCCTATTTTTAAAGTTGTTTAGTTCCTTTCACCATGTTACTTGCAACACACTCACACGGGGCAGAACAGAGGGCAGCTGGGGAGTGCTGTCTAGGACCACGACAGCCACAGCTGGAGCCCCAAGCCGGACGTCAGGCCAGTGCTGAGGAACGTGGAGCCGTCCGAGCTCAGGGAGAATGCCTTGCCTTGTGAGTTTCACGGACACGGTAAGGAGTTAGGGCATCTGGTCTCTTTTCTTTTTTCTTTTTTTAATTTAAAAATTTTAATCCTAGTGTAGTTAACATACAGTGTTGTGTCAGTTTCAGGTGTACAATCTAGTGATTCAACAATTTTATGCATGATTCAGTGCTTATCACATTAAGTGTCATCTTGGTCCCCAGCCCCTATTTCACCCATAGCTCCATCTCCCTGATAGCTATTAGTGTGTTCTCTATGGTTAGGGATTTATTTCTTGGTTTGTCTCGTTTTTCCCCCCTTTGCTCATTTACTTTGTTTCTTAAATTCCACATATGAGTGAAATTATATGGTATTTGTCTTTCTCTGACTTATTTCACTTAGCATTATGCTCTCCAGATGCATCCATGTTCTTGCAAATGGCAAGATGTCATTCTTTTTTATGGCTGAATATATTATATATATAATATATATATATGTATATTATATATATAATCTTCTTAATCCATTAATTAGATTCATTAGTCGATGGGCACTTGGGCTCTTTCCATATCTTGTCTATTGTAAATAATGATGCTATAAACATAGAGGTGCACTTATCTTTTCAAATTAGTGTTTTTGTTTTCTTTGGGTAAATACCCAGCAGTGGAATTACTGGGTCATACAGTCGTTCTAGTATTAATTTTTTGAGGAACCTCCATGCTATATTCCCACAGTGGTTGCACCTGTTTGCATTCCCACCAGCAGTGACCGAGGGTTCCTTTTGCTCTGCCCTCGCCAACACTTATTATATCTTGTGAGTCTGAGTCTAGCCATTCTGATGGGTGTGAGGTGATAGCTCCTAATTGTCCTAGCTACCTTTTAAGACACCCTGATTTAAATTACATTCCTAGTTGGGGCGCCTGGGTGGCTTAGTCGGTTAAGCGTCCGACTTTCGCTTAGGTCATGAACCCGCGGTTCGTGGGTTCGAGCCCCGCGTCAGGCTCTGTGCTGACTGCCAGCTCAGAGCCTGGAGCCTGTTTCAGTCTTTGACTCCCTCTCTCTCTGACCCTCCCCTGCTCACGCTGTCTCTCTCTCTCTCTCTCCTAGAAATAAATAAAAATATTAAAAAAAAAATAAATTACATTCCTAGCATCTTCGAACCTGGCCAGTGGCTATTTAGGTTAATAAGGACAAAGTTTGTGATTTCTGAACAACTACATGCAAGGCACGATTTTGATTGGATCCCAGGCCAGGAAAAAGTTGCTTGTGAAATATGGAGCCACACTGCACTCCTCATCTGCCCTTGACCTCCACTGTGTCTTTCACTCCCCTTCTACCTGTAGATTAGATAAGAGTGTTTTATCAATGTGAAAGTTCCTGAATGTAATAATTGCATTGCCATTATATTAGAGAATGTCCTTTTTTTTCTCAGAAAATGTACACGGAGGTGTTCGGGGATAGAGGGATATGATGTGCACACTTTAATAGGGTTTAGGTAGATGGAGAAGGATAAAGTGAATACAGCAAAACGTTAGCAATTTGTGAGTTTGGGTGAAGGCTACCGGAGCTCTTTGTACTATTCTTGCCCTTTAAAAATTATTTACAAATAAAAAGTCATTCCTAAGATTATGAAATCTGCTCTTAGACGCACTATGCACAGAAGACACAGGCCACCGAGAGCCCAAGCCCAGACCGCAGTGGGGGGCAATACCTCCTTTTTTCAGTCATCCCTCTCCTTCCTCTTTCTCTTTCATCCCCCCCCCCACCTTCTTTCTCCTCTTATATAAATGTGGACACGCCTGAAGGCTGCTTTGTTTGCTTTTTCTCTTTCTTGGGGCTCTTAAGTCTGCTCATGGCTTCTCTGGCATTCACCAGTTGCATTTGGACACGATGGTGATGGGCGCTTGGGTGGGCTGCAGATGTTCAATTCACGGTAGTGGGGATACAGCAGGTGCCCAGAGGGTGCTTCTGATCTGAGTGTTAAAGGAACCATGGGCGTTAAGTGAAATTGGAGATCCTCACTTCCTCTCTGTGCCCACACTCCTACTGAGCAGACTGGTTTTGGTTTTCATCACGTTCAAATCCGGTGCCCTTGGTAGGTCAGTAGGAACTTCTAAGTGGAAATCCAATAGGCGGTTTTCCAGCTTGGTCAGATCAACCTTTTTGGAAGCTGTGTGACTTGGGGTAAGAGTACCCGTGAAAATTTACATAAGAGCACATAATGGCCGACTCTGCTTCGAGCACTTTACATGTAATTCCTAATTTATTTCTCTCCACAACCCTACCGGTTCGTCTCTGTCTCTGTCTGTTTGGGCCACTGTAACAAAAGACCACAACCTGGATGGCTTATCAACAACAGAGGCTTATCTACCAGTTCTAGAGGCTGGGAAGTTCAAGATCAAGGTGTCAGCATGGTTATGTTCTGGTGAAAGCCTTCTGGGTTGTAGACTGCAGGCTTCTCACTGTGTCCTCACAGGCTGGGAAGAGACAAGGGAGCTCTTTGGAGCCTCGCTTCTTTTCTTTTCTTTTCTTTTCTTTTCTTTTCTTTTCTTTTCTTTTCTTTTCTTTTCTTTCTTTCTTTCTTTCTTTCTTTCTTTCTTTCTTTCTTTCTTTCTTTCTTTCTTTCTTTCTTTCTTATTAATTAATTAATTTTTATTTTTTAAAAATATTTTTTATTTATTTCTAGGAGACAGAGAGAGAGAGACAGCGTGAGCAGGAGGGTCAGAGAGAGGGAGTCACAGACTGAAACAGGCTCCAGGCTCTGAGCTGGCAGTCAGCATAGAGCCTGACGCAGGGCTCGAACCCACGAACCGCGAGGTCATGACCTAAGTGAAAGTCAGACGCTTAACCGACTAAGCCACCCAGGCGCCCCTTAATTAATTTATTTTTAAATTGATGTGCAATTTTGTTAGCATCTAGTGCAATAATGATTTCAGGACTAGAATCCAGTGATTCATCCCCTATGTATAACATCCAGTGCTCATCCCAACAAATGTCTTCCTCAATGCCCCTTACCCTTTTAGCCATTCCCCCACCCACAACCCCTCTAGCAACCCTTAGTTTGTTCTCTGTATTTAAGAGTCTCTTATGTTTTTGTCCCCCTCACTGTTTTTCTGTTCTTTTTGCTTCCCTTCCCCTGTTCATCTGTTTTATATCCTAAATTTGACATATGAGTAAAGTCATATGGTGTTTGTCTTTCTCTGACTAATTTCGCTTAGCATAATACCCTCTAATTCCATCCACATCTTGCAAGTTGGAGCCTCTTTTCTAGGGGCACTAATTCCCTTCTTGAGGACTCCACCTTTAAGATCTGGCCACTCCCTAAAGGCCCCACCTACTCATACCATTCCCTTGGGGGTTAGGTTTCAACATATGAATTTTGGGGGAACACAGGCATTCAGAGCCTAGCATTATGATTTCCGTTTCACAGCAAGACACTGAGGCAGGAGACGTTAAGTTAGGAGCCTAATGTAGTAGGTGCTCGTGCCAGAAATGAAGCCTGGGAATCCGCACACTCAACTAGCACATTACACTGCACAGGAAGTGCTCACGACTCTCTGGTACACGGTGGCCATCGCTGCTATTACCAGCTCCCTGGACCTTCAGGTCTGGGCGGGATGGTCTAGCCCTGGGCTGTCCATCATGGCATCCTCTAACCACACGTGGTTTTGAGCCCTTGAGGTGTGGTGAGTGCAAACTGAGATATGCTTTAGGTGTAATATACATGTCAGATTTTAAAGATTTCACTTGCACGCAAAGAAATAAAATGTAAATAAACACTCCAGGATAAGAGTCATAGCAAAAATTGTAGATAGAGCAAATTATGGCAGACAATAACGTGCACCTTTAAGTAAATATCTTGATAGTTGAAAAAAAATTTCTGGATCCAGTAGCATAAATAAGAATATATTAGCAACACTAATATCACATTAAAAATTTCACGCTAAAAAAATGTATTTATTAGAAGATCTAGAATTGCCCATGTGGCTCATGTTGAGTTTTCATTGTTCAGTTGTCGGCTTAGAGACTGGAGAGCGAGCCTGAAGCCAGGGGCTCAGGGGCAGCAGAAAAGTTGGGGCGGGGGGCGTTGGCGTGAGAGACTCCAGGGACCCACACAACTGCCGGCACATTCACACGCCGCCTCCTCTCACTGAGAGTGAGGGCACAGAGGAAGGAGGCTCTGTGGAACCTCTTCCGTTCACTGTAATTGCCCCAAATTCTGGGTGAGCAGACATGGCCCGCGACCAGAGATTCAAGGGAGCCAGCAGGCACCACATCACCCATCTTCCCCCACTAGGGGAAGGCTACTTCCAGTTGCAATGGAAGCCCCACCTCCTCGCGTGAGGCCCCGCCTCCCTACTCTCACCACGCAGGTGCAGTGGAAGCCCCACCCCCGAGCGTGAGGCCCCGCCTCCCTACTCTCACCACGCAGGCGCAGTGGAAGCCCCACCCCGAGCATGAGGCCCCGCCTCCCTACTCTCACCACGCAGGTGCAGTGGAAGCCCCACCCCTGAGCGTGAGGCCCCACCTCCCTACCCTCACCACGCAGGCGCTACTGCTGCCTCTCCTGGATTTTTCTCTTTTTTTCCTGGAAGCCCTGTTGTTTCCAGGAGACTTGTAGTTTTTGGAAAACAGTTGCCTCAGAACTTACCTGTCTGTCTGACGGTTTAGGCTGCGCTCCCAGGGCTGGAGGCAGGGCAGGGGACTCCCGTCGCTTGCAGAGGCTCCTGCCGGAGTAGCGGTGGCGGTGGTGTCCTGCGAACGCCTCAGGACGGCCGACACCTGCCTCTCCCTGTGCTGGCCTCGGGGAATCCCACCGGCGTCGTCTTCGCTCTCCATTTCCTTCCATCTCTTTGTCCAGTCAGTCAGCAGCCCCCTGGACTGTGCCTTTTAGAGAGCTGGGGGGCCTCCGCACTCGCCTCCCCTCCTGGTCTAGGTCACCTGGCCTGTTGGAAGGGTCTTCACGTTTTCAGTCTGAGCTGCATGACAGCAAGAAGTCTGCCGTCCAGCGGGTGCTCTTTCTGAAGTGTGCACCTGATAGAGTCGCCTGGCGTTGTGTCCGTGAAGTTCAGGCTCCCACGTATGTACGGCCCCTGGCAGGACTTTTATCAGCTGGCTCCTCCTTGCCCCTTCGGTCCCACTGACCATGCCTCTCAGTCTCCCACTTTACAGTTCAGCCACCTACGTCTTCCTGGTTTTCTGCCTAAAATTTACCCTCCATTAGTACTACCTCTGACCCCATCCCACTACCTCTACCCCAGGAATTTTGTCTGGCAAGCTTACTCTCTCCTCAGGTCTCAGTGTAGCTATAAACTGACTCATCCCCTCTGCTTTTCCCCCATAAGAGCACTTCGCACCCTCCTCTATGGGCTGATTGTGAGCACGGACTGCCGTTGATCTCCATTTACCTCTCTAACACTACAGAAGTGCCAAGGAAAGAGAAGTTACCTAGTAAGTATTTGTTACTTACATGAATGGGTTCAACACAGCTGGCTGTTGCCAGAGGGCAGCTAATATACACACCAAGAGGACTTTAAGGCCTGTGTAGATATTGACACTCGGGTCCGCCTGATTTCCAACTTCTTATGAAAAAGTAACACTGTCAAGGTCAAGGGCATTAACAGCCTAGAGTCCAAATGCCTTTTCTTCTTGGCCAGTTGATGAAGCGTTCATCTCTCCAACCCCCAGAATCATTCCTCGCTCATTTTTTTTTTGCTCATTTTTGCTCATTTTTCAAAGGGGCCAGACTAAGACTGTGTCAGTGGAGGTGAGAAGGGGGGAGAGCTGGGCAGAAATGCTTTCTGCCTGGCTGTGGAGCGTGAAGTAACTTTTTAAAATTGTTAACTACTTCATACTTTTAATCAGCTTACTCTTTTCAAGCGTCATTCCCAGATTAAATATGAGTCATTTTGGGGGCCCAAGATACCCTTCTGAATGAATGACTGAACATAGCTGTGAAATGTGTTCTCAAGGAGCCACTTGTAAATTTCCACGCGCCGCTGTTATTCTAAGTCCGATGAAGGGAGTCCACCAGTTACCCCATGTGCACAAGAAAGGATTATCTAGAATCTAATTTTATCTCTAAATCTGTAAACAGCCAAGTGGCACTATTTATTATTTTACATAAACCAGCCCCAAGACCAAATTCTCTTTTAAATGTGTCCTTCAATCTTTTCCAACACTGCTTACAAAACCTCAATAGCTTGAAGTAGTTCAGTGGTCTCTGCCTTTGGGGAAGGAGGGAGGGGCTGCAAGAAGGAGGGAAGAGGAGGGTGGTCTTGAGAGGGATGAGGGAACCCCTCTCTGGCACCGCAGTCCAACAACGTGCTGGCCACATGAACCAGAACATCGGATGAAAGGGGAAGTCAGTGGCTGGCCTCTTCTCAACTTGGCCAGATGCCTTTTTCTATTCCCATTTAAGATGTCCTTTGGTAAATGGGAACGTGGAGGCCTGCATCAGTCACCATTAGAAAAATTTGTGCAGGAACTTATTCCCTAGTGACTTGACGCGCAGAGTGGCCGGTATCCATGGGTCCTTAATCAACATTAGTGAGAGACCAGGGCACTGATGAAGATGGATGCCGAATGAACGCTATGCTTCCTGTGGCTCTGTGGAAAGGACATGGCATTGAGCATAGTGGCGACATGGAAAATCCACTTTCTCCTCCCAGACATATTTTTACCAATATAATATTATAATATGATTCTCTCTTGTTTATCCCCTTATTTTTTATAGTTAAAATTTTAATTTGGTGTTTAAATGTAATTTGAGTACTGCCTAGAGCTCTCTAGAGGCAAGGTGATATCAATTCTGCAGACAGAATAACTGTAATTTTCACATGGCGTTTGATGGCGGCCAGGGATGCGCTGTGCCTTGTGACTGGGCATCTATAAAGCTCCCACCATCAGCTTCAAAAGCACCATCATGAGCGTCTGAGAAACCGATAAAATAAATGTTTCCCTCCTTCCAAATTCAGTTACCAGAGTGGAAAATCAACTTGTTATCTTTTCTTGCCATACTTTATAGGATGAAAATCTGGTCTTTAAAAAATATTTAGGAGTAAATAGCCTGGTTTCTTCTTTCTATTCAGCTAGGGGCTGAATTTCTGGGCAGGTAAGTCAGCTGTAAAACTTAATCCTTTCCTGTCTGATTTTGGATGCTGTGCCTGGGGACATATTACATTTTGTTGTTGTTTTTGCTTGTTTGTCTGTCATCCTCAGTCCAGTGAATCCTCCTCTCTGACTTCGACCCAGATGCCATTTACATTCTCAGAGTTTGACGTCCTTGGATGAAATCAGGAATGGCAAACAACTTTGAGAACTTTGCGCTCATATGGTTATAAATGTGCCTTCTGAACATTTTTGGTTTTGGTTCAGTTGTAAGCTGATATTGGTTTTGGAAATGAGAAAAGAAATCTCAAGGAGATGTCATCAAATAAAAACTAATTGCTCCACAAACATTAATTGACTGTCTTGTGTGCACCAGCCCCTATCCTAGCAGTAAGATGATGGATAGGAGTAACACAAGGCTCCTGCCTTTGGGGAGATTTCTGTTGTGTAGGGAACCTGGAGAAGGAAATCAGCAAATACCCTATGGTACTGTATTGTCCATGGTGGTTGGTGGTATGGAAAAACAGTTATTTCTGTTGGTAACTGTGAATACCAGGGCCTGATCTGATCTGTAGCTTCAAATTCCGGTTGTATCATTAATATCTTGTGTGGTACTGGGCCTGTAATTTCACCTCTGTGAGTCTCAGTATTCTCATCTGTAGAATGGGGATAGTTACAACTCCAGTTTCAATTAGGAGGGTTAAATGAGTTACTGCATGTAAAACACTTAACCCAATGGTTAGCTCATCATCACTGTTCAGAAAATCTTGGCTGCTGTTTTTTATCACCATCAGGTATATTCAAGGTGCTACGGAAGCACCTCACCTAACTGCAAAGTTTCACACGGGAGGTGATGTCTGAAAAAGATCTCTTTTTTAAAAAAATTAAATGAGTTAATTATTTCTGAGAGAGAGAGAGACAGCATGAGCAGGGGAGGGTCAGAGAGAGAGGGAGACACAGAATCTGAAACAGGTTCCAGGCTCTGAGCTGTCAGCACAGAGCCCAACGCGGGGCTTGAACCCACGAACTGTGAGGTCACAACCTGAGCTGAAGTCGGATGCTTCACCGACTGAGCCACCCAGACACCCCTGAAAAAGATCTTGAAGAATGAGCATGAGTTTGCCAGAAGGGTAAAGGGGGGACATGCTAAGGAGAGGAAATGAGACTTGCAACTGCCATACCAATGGGAAGCAGCCTGACACCTTTGGGAAGTACAGGTCCCAGAGGAGTCACATTTAATGAGTACCTCTTCTGCGGCAGCCATGTTTCTAGGTACTGGAGATTCAGTGGTGAAAACAGACCTGGTGTCTGCTGACATAGCACTTCTATTCTAGTGGGGAAGATGGTAAACAGATAAATGCAGACATTTACAAGACAGTTTTTGATAGTGATACATACTATTTGCATCTGTTCTTTTCCGGAGCCCATTGTAATAAAGTAGGGAGGCAGAGAGCTTCTTGAAGAGAAGAGCACCCCAAGCATTCCCTTATGTGAAGTGAGGAGTATGTGGGAAGCAGCTGAATGGCAATGAGCTGGGAGTGGCAGGCGATGAGGTCAGGGAAGAAGGAAAGCATAATCTATATGAAGGACTTTCCAAGTGTTTCTGCCATTGACTGTAAGTTGATGACCGTTGAACTTCAGTCATCTACATATTTTGCCGTGTTTGTAGAAATTACAAACTTTCCGTGTAGTTATTTGTTTACCATCTAAATAAGCTCACGTTTTGGCATCTAGTAAACAAATGCATTTATTTTCAAAAGGAAGTGTCACAGCACAGCCACAAATGGAAGATCAGGATTACCTGTCGTGGAAGTGACAGTTGGGTTAAAGAAAAACACAACTGTGAAGAGAAATTCTTTATCTGTGTGCCATGTAAAACCATCTCGAGTGGTACCATTGGTTCGCTCCCTGCATGCCAGGTCAGTGCTGATAAGGGTAGTGGAGAGTGTCAGAAAGTGGTGAACATGATCCTTGGTGGCTGATGGGCTAAACAAGGAGAGAGGGTCAGCAAAATGTTAGGATGCCGTTGTAGGTGGTGCAGGGGAAAAGGTGGTGGCCCAACGGAGGAAGTGGGTGGGGAGGAAGTACGATCGGCAGATACAAAAGATGCTTTGAGGTTGGATGAACAGACCATGGGCCCAGTCAAGTCAGGGGATGAAGGAGAGGGAGGCACCAAAGACGATGTCTGTATTTTGGGCTTAGCGGTCAGCAAGAAGTATTTTCATGTTTGTACACAGAGCTATATGAGCAAATATTACTGGCCTCTGGGCTGACAAATAAGCTTTGGAAATTAAAGGATATTCAACCTGGAGCCACTATCTCCCATTAAGGAGATATTAAAATCAACACTGTAGACCAGATGGGCCTACCAGACACATACAGAACGTTCGGTCCACCAGCACTGAAATACACATGCTTCTCAAGCACACCTGGGACGTTTTCCAGGATAAATCATACGTTAGGCCACAAAACATGTCTTAACAAATTTAAGAAGGGCTATTAAGTACCACCAAGATATCAAGATACCAAGTGTCTTTTCTGATCATGGTGGTATGAAGCTAGAAATCAATAATGAGAGGAAAACTGGAACACTCACAAATACATGGAAATTAACTCTTGAACAGCCAATGGGTCAAAGAAGAAATTAAAAGGGAAATCAGAGTTTCTTGAAATAAAGGAAAATGGAAACACAACATGCCAAAACTTATGGGATGCCAAAAAGCAGTTCTAAGAGGAAAGTTTATAGCAATAGATGTAGAGAAAAAAGGAAGAGCTCAAATGAACAACTTTATACCTCAAGGAACGAGAAAAAAGAGCAAACTAAGCTCAAAGTTAGCAGAAGGAAATAGTAAATATTCAAGCAGCAGAAATAGTGACTAGAGAGACAATAGAAAGAAAATCAATGAAACCACGAGTTAGTTTTTTGACTATATACATGAGATTGAGAAATGGTTAGCTAGACTAACAAGAAACAGGGAAAGGAGTAAATAAATGAAATTATCAACAAGAGAGGAGACATTACAATGGATGCCACAGAAACATAAAGGATTGGAAGGCACGTTGGACAATTCTATGACAGAAAATAGGACAATCTAGAAAAAAATGGAGAAATACCTAGAAACATTAAAACCTGCCAAGACTGAGTCATGAAGAGAGAGAAAATGTGAACAGGCCAATAACACGATGGAGATTTTAAAGAGTAATCAACAATCTCCCGACGAGAGACAGCCCAGGACCAGATGGGTTTGCTGGTGAATTCTGCCAAACATTTAAAGAACTAACGCCAATTCTTCTCAAACCCTCCCGTAAATTAAAAGAGGAAGGAACACTTTGAAACTCATTTGAGGAGGCTAGCATTACCCTGATAACAAAACCAGAGAAGGATACACAGCAAACAAAACAAACAAACAAACAAACAAACAAAACCCCCCCAAAACAATACCCCTGATGAATACAGACACAAAAATCCTCAACAAAACACTGGCAAACTGATGTAACAGCAAAATAGATTATCCCTGGGGTGCGATTAGTGCGTTTGTAAAACCAACATTTATCGGAGCAGAAACAACCTAAGTGTCTGCTAATGGTTAAGTGAGAAGGAAGATGAGGTATATATACACAATAGGATATTACTCGGCCACAAAAAGGAAGAAATCCTGCCATTTGGAAGGACAACATGGAGAGGCCTTGAGCGCATCGAGCTAAGTGAAAGAAATCAGGCAGGGAAGACAAATATTGTGTGATTTCTCTTACATGCGGAATCTGAGGAAGTCAATCACCCAGAAACAGAGAATAAACCAGGTTGTTGGAGTCCAGGGGTGGGGACGATGGAGCGATGTGGGTCAAGGAGGACAAGCTTCCAGTTACAAGACGGTGAAGCCCTGGAGATGTGATGTGTGGTGTGGGGACCGTAGTGAACAGTACCGTCTCGTGTGCTTGAAAGTTGCTAGGACAGGACATCCTAAACGTACTCACCACACACGCCTTTTTAATGCAGCTACGTGAGGGGACTAGTGCGTTAGCCGAGCTTATTGTGACACCCACGTCATGTTGCGTGTGTGTATCTAACCACCATGTTGTATGCCTTAAATTTATACAATGTTCTATGTCAACCATATCTCAAAAAAGCTGGGAAAAAAAGTTTTCATCCCCAGGGCCAGACACTTGTATTTTGGGGTAGGGACTTCCCTCTTCCTATTTCTAAAGGAATTACTCATATTCCAGAGCATCGTAAGACATTGGGGAGCAGAAGTTCTCTCTCCGAGGGGAGGGGTCAGTGTGTAGCCTCTGTCTAAAAAGTCCTACTGGATTCATGATTGGGGGGCCCCCATCCTGCAGTATGGACCCCCCGACATACACAGTGACGTCTGCTTCTCCTCGGGTTCCTCGGGGCACTGGGCATGGGAATCTGGTTACTGCTCGCTAGGTAATAACTGTGAATTCTCCTTCAGAAACTCATGGCTGCTTCTAGGATAAAAATGAAAAACTCTAGATATGAAAAACTTTTCAGGGGGCAGGTGACAGGCCTCCCCTAAGCCCTGTGGATATAGAACCTCACAGCATTGAAAGTGATTTCCTGTCATGATCTTGTCTGACCTTCTTGAAGGTCGGGAGCCCAGGGCCGGGACGAGGCTTTCTCTCCGACGGGGAAAGCGAGGCCGAAGGAGAAGGGTTTGCTTGGGGTCAGACGGCTGGTAAATAGCAGAGGTGGCCGCTTCCGCCCCCCAGGGGACATCTGGCAATGTCTGGAGACATTTCTGGTTGTCACAGCTCGGGGGAGGCCGCGTCCAGTAGCTGGCGGACAGACAGAGGACCAAGATGCCACCCAACATCCTGCAGGACAGCCACGTGCAGCAGACGTCAGTGTCGTTGCCGTCGAGAAACCGCCTGCTCCTTTTTGCTTCAGTCCATGCCTTTCTGTTCCTTTTCTGCAACTTCTCTTGAGCCCCCTCTTTTGTGCACCTCCTCTTCCAACTTGATTAAAAGTGAAAACCGACCTGCCAATCATGCCCTGCAGAAAGTACCTGCGGCTGTGAATGTAACCTTTTCAAGTTTTCTTTCGCATAGAAATAATCCCTGTCTTTATTATAATGTTCTGCCAGATAATGTCTAACTTAGTCCTAACTGAGAGCATTATATTTGTATGTGTTTTCTCCAGGAGCCTATTATAATAAAAGAAAAAGGCTGCAAAGCCCCCTGGGTAAAGCAGCAGGCTGGCCCTCGGGGCCTCGGAGGCTACAGAGGCGGAAAGGTGTGCCTCTCACCAACCCCCTGCTGCCGCGCCCAGGGCGCTTTCTCACGTGGAACTTGATGGATTTCCCCAGTGTCTTTCCCAAGAGCATCCCAGCTCTGGCCTCCCCTGCGTCCCTTTCCTTGGCTGGGCTCCCGGAAGCCTCACCATCCCAACAGGGCAGAGGTGAGCGCGGTCTGGCCCAGACCCTTGGTTGCCAGGCTCTATGCGTGATGCGGGGATTTGATTCTGGAGTGGGGCGTTCTAAACTGCTGGGTGGATGCACGTTCTCCGACAGCCAGCTTACCCCGGACATGCGGCAGCTGTGATCGGTCAAGGGTTTTTGGCTTCATCCCAGCCTCGGCTTTTCTCGGGGTCTTATCACAAACCTTCCGCTGTAGTTTTATTTGATGTATTGTTGGCTTAGTTTCTTTTTTTGTGTCTTTTTGGTTATTGTTATTTCCTCAGGCTTTTGGAGGCTTAGGGTGAAGGGATCACGGTGCTGAGCGGCAGTCTGGAAACCTCAGAGGCAGTGAAATCATACCTCATGTCTGGGACAGACCGGCTGTGACCTGAAATGCCGCCGTCCGTGTGTACCAGCGCTTTCCTCTGTGTCTCTCATTAGACTCAACTCCTTTCCATCTAATGGTCCAGAAGGTGCTTGGGCGATGTGCTAACATCTCCAGGGATACTTGCCCACCCCCTCCTCAAGAGGAGAATGCTGCTCCTGCAATGCACGCACTAGATCCTTGCACGTCCAAACCCCTTCTGTACCAGAAACTGAATTCCGTCCACGATACACTGATTGGACTTCTACTCTGAAAGTGTCTATGCTTGTCATTAAGGTCAAAAATATAGTGGGTAAGGGTGCAATCTGGGTTCTCTCCACCCCAGGGTTTGGGAAGGGGGTGAAGTGGAGACAGTTGTGGCCCACCCACTTGTTACCATTGCTGACGCATCAACACACATCCCGGAAGGAAGGCGTTAGATTGACTACCCATGGGAATCAGACATGGCGGCTCTTCTCCCAAAGATGCTGGACACTCTTCCTGTGTTAGCTGTCTGTGCTTTTTGTGTAGCAAACTACCACACATCTAAGGGCTTAGCATCATGCACACATTTGTAGTCTCAGAATTTCTGCAGGTCCAGGGTCTGGGCATAGCTGACCGGGCTCTATACCTGGCCTCTTGTATGGCTGTGTATCAAACAGTTGGTAGAGCTGTGTTTTCCTCTGGAGTCTGGGCTCTCCTTGTGAGCTCACAAGGTGTTCGGCAGAATTCTGAACCCATTTGCTTGTAGTGGTAGAACTGAGCCCCCAGCGTTTTGCTGGTAGTTGGCTTGGGGCTACTCCCGGATCCTAGAAGATTCTCCCTTGCAGACAAGGGTTGAATCATGTCCCCAGATCTCAATCCTCCAGTAACTATGAATGGATCCTTCCTTGGAAATAGGCAACTATAGATGATTGAGTTAAGATCAGGTCATAGGTAGCCTGGGTCCTAATTCAAAATGACTGTGTCCTTATGAGAAGGGGGAATTTGGGCCTAGAGACAGAACTAAATTTCTGTTGTTGGAGGTATTTTGTCCTGGTGGCCCTAAGACACAAAATCACCTGCCATCTGGGTTTCCTCCACGTAGCTGCTCCCTCTATCAAGGAGGCAAGGAGGTCTTTCTTTCTAGTCTGTAAGGATGGGCCTTACATAATGTAACCAGGAGAGTGAGCTCCCACCACCTTGGCTGTATGCTGTGGGTTAGAAGCAAATCACAGGTCTCAAGGGGAGAGGATTTCACAGAGATGGGGCTACGAAGAAGGGTCACTGGGGCCATTCCTCCCTGTGGACCCAGGAATACATCAGGCTTTGACACGATCTCAATCAACTGCCAGGCCTACAGTCTTTAGCCAGGCACGGGGTCAGGGCTTTGTAAATGTTGGTCCAAGACCAAATTCTCATGTCCACGGTGAAACAAGACAAAACAAAAGTGCAAGATCATGGGTTTTTCATTAAATTGGATTTATTCAATTTAAAGAGATACCTGCATTCTTGGCCTCAAACTGTCCCCCCTTTTAAAGAAATAATGGTGACAATAGAGCATATGGGACATTTGGGGTGTAGTGTGTGTGTATTTGGCCACAGAAGTTGGAACCTATCCCGTTTCCCCTAAGTGAAGAACAGGTTGGGTAGAGCCATCATATCTGAGAGCCCCTGGTCTGGAGCGTGAGGTATATTCTGAAGAGGCAGCCCAGACCAGGTGGCCACAGATGGAGCTCACCGAGTCTCCACCGCCTGCCCAGAGCCCAGCTAAACTAGTCCCCAGGGACAGATTGGCTGCTCCTCTCTCCGATCTGATCCGAGAGCTCTGGCCCTCCTCGGGGCCAGATCACCAGAAAGGTGCAGGCCGAGACCATGATTTAGTATCCTGCTCTGCGCTCTTATCCACGGTCGATAGAAGAAATGGCCCTTTTCTGAGAAACTGCTCTCAGAAATACCATCTGTTAGTCTGGTCTTTGCCCCTCATTCAGAGCCCTTGGGATAAAAGTCTCTTTCAAGTTAGGCGTTGGACAAAGTTTGCTTTTCTTGGCAAACGTATATATTTTTTCTTCTTTAGACAATGAGAGCTCTATGGCAATTAGAATTGTGTTTCTCTTTTTGCTGTGGTTTCCAGGAAGACTAGAGAAAGTTCTTTGTGTTTAACTGATCTAGTTTTCCAGAGCCGTGGCTGTACTTTGACATTTGCTGCCTGCCTCCCTCCTCCCCTTCTTATGCTCTCACGCTGCTCTTTGGCGTATGGGTTGGTGCCCTCTGTGCCTCTAATCATAAGTCAACTCAGATGTGTTGGGGAGTGTCTGGGTATAAACAGTAGGCAGGCTTCTCAGAGCTGCTGTAAAGACTGATGAGGTTATATGCATGAGAACGTTCCATAAACAGTAGCTATGAAAACACACACATACGCATATGCACATACACACACACACACATAGCCCGACGGTAAGTATGACCTATCAGTTACAGCAGGGCTTAAACATATAGCAGTGGGAAGGCCTGGTGAGCCACGATCATACATGGAACATACTAGGTTTTTGTAATTTTTAATTTGTGGTTCCCAGCAGGTCCTGCCATCCACACAGCCATGTCCTTTCTCTCTGAATAGACATCAAACTTCTCTACTTTCTCTATGATGTTCCAGCTTCTTGTCCAGGTTTGGGTTCCCCCCAAATTGACAACTTGGGTGTAAGTAGCTTATTTGGGAGGTGAAGGTATTATTTCTGGGGGCAGAAGGGTGTGCCGGGGGTTGAATTGTGTCCCCCCACAAATGATATATCCACTATCCTAATATCCATTTCTTGTGAGTGTGACCTTATTTCCAAATTACTATTATTTTTTAAAAAAGTTTATTTATTTTGAGAGAGAGGGAGAGCATGAGCAGGGGAGGAGCAGAGAGAAAGGGAGAGAGAGAATCCCAAGCAGGCTCCATGCTGTCATCATGGAGTCCGACTCGGGGCCTGATCCCACGAACTGTGAGATCATGACCTGAGCTCAAATCAAGAGTCGGATGCTCAACCAACTGAGCCACCCAGGTGACCCTACCTTGTTTCCAAATGAGTTCACTGCAGATGTAACTACGTTAGGGATCTTGCAATGAGGTCATCCTGGATTTAGGATGGGCCTTAAATCCAATGGCGGGTGTCCCTATAAGAGACAGAAGACTGAGATATGACACACAGGGACACAGGACAGAAGGCCATGTGACTGCGGAAGAGATGCATCTGCATGCCAAGGAGCCTCTGGAGCCCCCAGAAGTTGGCAAGGGTAGAGAGTCCTCCCCAAGAGCCTTCAGAGACAGCCTGGCCTCCTGGTGCCCAGACGTCAGACTTCTGGCCTCCAGGACCGGAACGAGTAGGTTTCTGCTGTTTCAAGTTGCTCGTTTGTGGACGTTGGTGTCAGCAGCCCCAGGACGTGCACAAGGGCATGATGCAGGCTGTGGGGTGGGTCAGGGGACCCGCATCTTGGAAGGTAGAGTGGGTCGCAGTGGCGAGAGATGGCCCCTGACAGAGGACATGGAAGCTGAAGCTGCGTTGGGCCGGGGTGCATGGAGCATCCCTGGGAAGGGCGGGCATCGCCAGGGATGGCTACCAGCCTCCACTGTCCGGCCCTCACTGGCCCTCCGGCCCCAGCCCCTTTCCACCTGTGTCCGTCAGTCTGAACACTGGGCTGCCCTGTGCCAGCTCTTCTGAGAATCTTCGCTCACAGTCCCTTCACCTCGTGCGCCTGCCTGTTCGTGCTGGGCGTGTTGAGCTCACCGTAGGTGACAGACATCCACACGGGAGCAGCCTGCGCACGGCAGTGGCCGACTTCCCCCTGGCACGAGAGCCCAGAGACATTGCAGGATGGTGTGGCTGCCCAAGCACATGAGACCCAAGGTCATGGCAGAACTCTCCACCTCCCCTCCTGGGGTGTCCCATGAGGTCTGCTGTGGCCGGAAGTACCAGGCGTTTGCTTTAGGCAGTAAAAAGGAGAAAGGGTGTAGAGCAAAAGGCATAGGGACGTCCACCCTGCGACTGCTCCTTGTGTCTCGTGGCCAGAGCCAGGCTGGTGGCTGTCCCTCGCTTCGGGGAAACCTGGGAAATGTTTGTTTTTCAGACAGACCCAGTCTTTCCTCCCTCCTCTGCCCCAAATACGGTTGTGTTACAATGAAGGGGACTGGATTAGTTTGTCAGGGCCAGCACAGTAAACACCACAGCTGCAGGGCTTACACAGAAATGTATTCTCTCACTCTTCGGGAGGCTACAGGTCCAAAGTCAAGGTGCTGGCAGGGCCCCGTTCCCTCCCAGGGCTCCGGGCAACGATCCTGTTCATGCTCGTCTCCAGCTTCAGAAGGTCACTGGCAATCCCTGGTGCTCCTTGCCTTGTGGCCGCTTCACCCCCAGCTCTGTCCCCGCGGTCACGTGGCCTTCTTCCCCGCACGTCTCCGCCTCTGCGTCTCCTCCCCTCTCCCGAGGACGACACCGGTCACTTTGGATTCAGGGCCTGGCCTACTCCAGTGTGACCCCGTCTTAACTCTGCATCTGCAATGACCCTATTTCCCAATAAGGTCACGTTCGAAGGTTCAGGAAGGACGTGAAGTTTGCAGGGACACTGTCCAAGCAAGTGCAGGGATCGAGGCTATTGGCTAGGGAGTTTAGCCGTGTCCCCACAAGGTCTCGGCGGAGCTGACCCTTCCTCCAGGAAACCTTCCCTGACCTCCCCAAAGCCAAGGCAGCCGCCCCTCTTACGAGGCCTCAGAGCACGCTGTTCTTCCCAGCATGGTGGCTGTACTAGGATTGCCCATTTGCTTGTCTAAATTGTTCACGGGTCAGAGGCCAGGGAGCTCCGTGTGCCCTCTCCCTGACCTCCACTCCTTGGGGTTAGGCCTCAGTGACTGTCGCTTGCCGCTGGCTTTAAGTGACTCTTCAATTGGCTAACACGTAAGGGAATGTATTTTCTGGTCCGAGAGGAAGTCCAGAGGTGGGTCGACCCCAGGCTCAGGAAGTCAGGGCTCGGGCTTTGCTTGTGCCCTCCTCATGGGTTAGCCTCGGTTTCAGGTGAGGAGCAAGATGGCGGCCTCAGTTCCAGCCAAGCAGTTTTCCAGAAGGATGTTTCCCAGACTGTCCTGCTGTGCCAAGATGGGTCACATGTCCTTTGGTCAACCATTTGCTGGAAAGGCCTGGCTTGGACTAATCATCTAAGGGTGGGCAGATGTTTGGGGATTTGACCAACAGGACCACTTCCTCGTGTTCATGAATATTGTCAATCTTGTTGCTTTGCTGTCTTTCCCTCGGGCATGGGGCAGAGCTCTGCTTGCAGCGGCCCTTTGAGTGCATGACTTTCAAAACTCCAAAGACCCAGTTCAAAGCCCTGGAGGCATTTCGTACGGATCAGAAGAACCTGTGGAAAGCGTTTCTCCTGCCTTGGGCCAGACTCACCTGGTGACTACTCCTTCACACCAGCTCTCAAGGAGGCCACCTGAGGCGATGACTTGATGTTCCTCCTGGGCAGGAGCCACCTTCCTTCTTCGCAAGTCACACGTGCCTGAGCCAGAGCGCCCAGGCATCTGAGAGGTCAGAGTCGGGGGCGAACAGGCTCCACTGAGGGTCTGAATGAATGAGCGTGGCCTGAAAGCTGGTCAGGGGACAGACTGCTGCCCTCAGTAACTCAGGAGTTTGGATCTGACTGGAGAGTGAAAGAAGGGGAACGGGGAAGAGAGGGGGCTGGTGACTTTTAAAACTAAGAAATTACAGGACAAGGTCTCTATTTAGACGTGTTCCTGGCAGAATAAAGAAGTGTTGGTAATGTTTCTGTTTCCAGATGAGGTCCCCCTCAGGGAGCATGTGTCCATCTGTCTTGTATCCCTACCTGAAGCCTTTCAGCCGGCGAAGGGGGTGAGGGGTTGGCCAGATGGGACCCCAGCTGTGCCTGCCCTTCCCCTGTTTGGAACAGCCACCTCCTTCATTTGCGGCCTCCTACTTTTCTCTTTAAGAAGAAAAGATGGTGATGGTAAGATGTAAGTTTGCCAAGCACTCAGCGTGCGGTACGGGCGGCACGTAGGACACTCATTTAATCTGGAGAGAAAATGCACTATTCGTATGCAGGGTCCTGGTCTGAACTCCACGTGCTGGGGTCAAGGCCCGGCAAGGCACCTGCTCAGAGCCCCTCTTCTGGGTCGGGGAGCGAGCAGGGTCTGAGCTGGACCACCGCCCGATCTGCTTCTCGAAACCAAGCAGCCGCTCATTGATCACCTCTCCAATTTGTCCAAATGGTAAACTTGTAGTGGTAAAAACTGGAGTAGTTCTTCCCACTAGCATCCTTCGGTTTGACCATACACTAAGCGATGAAACTGTGGGGTTTTCTCACAAGGCACAACCACTTTTGATGTGTTATTTGTAAGAACAAAAGGGTGGTAATGGACAGCAACGGGGGCTCGCTGAACAAGCTATAATAAATCTGAATGGTAGAGTGTGATGCTGTTGTGAAAACAAAACAATGAGCATCTTTATATGTTGACATGGAGTGACTTCCAGGATACAGTAAGTGGAAAACCCCCAAGGTGCAGAATAGCATTCACAGTGTTCTGCTTTTTATATAGGAAAGGGGAGAACAGGTATGTACGTGTGTATGTGCTTTCATTTTCAGGAGGAACAAAAGAATGAGGAAATAAACCAAAAACGACTTACTATGGGAGCCTGGGTGAGGGACAGAAATGTGCATGACCCTTGTGAGGACCTGCTTATCTTCTAGACTTGATTTTGCAACCTTGCAAGAATTTTACATACTTAAAAATAAAAATAGGGGCGCCTGGGTGGCTCAGTTGGTTATATGTCTGAGTCTTGGTTTTGGCTCAGGCCATGATCTCACGGTTTGTGAGATGGAGCCCAGTGTTGGACTCTGTGTAGAAAGCTTGGAGCCTGCTTGGGATTCTCTCTCTCTCTCTCTCTCTGCCCATCTCCTGCTTGTGCACGCTCTCTCTCTATCAAGATAAACTTTAAAAAGCAAGGAAGCAAGCAAACAAACAAATTAATTTATTAATTAAAACCTCTAAAAATTGAAAACAAATGGAAATAAACAAATACAAGGAATGTCAAACTGGTGCCCAGCAACACACACCAAACGAATTATTTGAAATGGTTTTAAAGTGGTCTTTGGACTCTCCGTCCCTAGTGGAATATGTCCTAGGGATAAAAGAAACTGTAAATAAGTCTTAACTCATTTTCAGAAGTCTTATTTTCAATAATAATACTGGCACTATTACAAGGATAATGTGAGTTAAAGCAAAGGGCAATTTTGTCGATATCTTTAGGAAGCAAGAGTTTCAGTTTAAAAGCAAAGAGAGCTAAACCCCAGAGAAGTAAAACTCTATCATCTTAATATTGGGATGAGAAACATCAGTACGAACTCATGGTTATTTTCCCCTTTTTTTAAAAGATTGGTTTCCTCTAGAGCTGACGACCAGTCGTCAGGAGCAGGAGGGGTAGCGCCCCCAGGACGTGACCACCAAGTCCAGAATGTGTGACTTTCCAGAGGACTAATGGTTTCTTTAACACAGAAATAGCAAAGAATAAAGAACAAGGTAGGGGGAGAGGGGAAGAGAGATCTCTCGATTACAAGAAATGTAAAAGTCGTATCAGTCAGATACACTACGTACCGTGTCTGCAACCTCATGTAGTAAATGAGCTGTGGAAAGGAATGTTTGAGATAATAAGAAAAATGTGGTTGCTTGGATATTAGATGATAATCTCGTTAATGTCTTTGGCTGTGGAAGCGGAACTGTGGTTTCGTAAAAAAGTGTCTTCAGCTGATAAAGACGTAATCTAACAGTATCGGTAGGTAAAATAATATCCTCTCTGGGATTTGCCTCAATGAGCCCAGAAAAAAGAAGAGTAGATAAAACAGATTGACAGAACATTGAAAATTACAGAATCTGGGTGGTGGGTACCCAGATGGTGGGCAGTGTTATATCATTCTCTCAACTTTGGTGTATGCTTGATCATTTCTGTAACAAGTGTTAAAAAAAAAAGAAAATCATCTTTTTATAATTAAAACAATTGTAGCTCATTTTTGTACTTCCTTGATTTAGTTCTGACGCACAAAAACATTGCTTTGCTTTTCTCTAAGGCCCGACCCAGATCTCACCTTCTCTGCGAAGCCTTCCCCTGAAATAAGTCCCAGGGACATTTTGGTCCTTTATCACGCTATCATAGTATCCAGTGTCATTTGATACTGTCAGCTAGCTTCTCATGCCCTGAAGTCAGGTTTGACACGTGGCTCTGATACTTGTTACTTACATGACGTTAGAGAAATTACTCAGCCTCAGTTGCTTCTCTGTGAAAGGACACAGGGTAGTGGATATTGTCAAGGGTTTGGCCCAATGTCTGGCATATGGTTAGAGCCCAATGAGTAGTAGGCACCATCTCTTCCTCCAAAATGTCAAGGCTGGTGTCAGTGGATTGAATTGTGTCCCTCAAGTTCATGTGTTGAAATCCTAACCCTCAGTACCTTAGAATTGTGACCTTGTTTGGAAAGAGGGTCATTGCAGCTGTCATCAGTTAAGATGAGGTCATGCTGGAGAAAGGTGGGCCCCTAATCCATATGACCGGTATCTTTATAAAGCAAAGAAATCTGGACCCCAGTAGGTATGGGGGGAGAATGCCCTGTGAAATGAAGATGGCTATCTGCAAGCCAAGGACAGAGGCCCGAAACAGATTCTTCTCTCACAGCCTAGAGGGAATCAAGCCAGGCCTTTCCAACAGCTGGTTGACCAAAGGACATGTGACCCATCTTGGCACAGCAGGACAGTCTGGGAAACATCCTTCTGGAAAACTGCTTGGCTGGAACTGAGGCCGCCATCTTGCTCCTCACCTGAAACCGAGGCTAACCCATGAGGAGGGCACAAGCAAAGCCCGAGCCCTGACTTCCTGAGCCTGGGGTCGACCCACCTCTGGACTTCCTCTCGGACCAGAAAATACATTCCCTTACGTGTTAGCCAATTGAAGAGTCACTTAAAGCCAGCGGCAAGCGACAGTCACTGAGGCCTAACCCCAAGGAGTGGAGGTCAGGGAGAGGGCACACGGAGCTCCCTGGCCTCTGACCCGTGAACAATTTAGACAAGCAAATGGGCAATCCTAGTACAGCCACCATGCTGGGAAGAACAGCGTGCTCTGAGGCCTCGTAAGAGGGGCGGCTGCCTTGGCTTTGGGGAGGTCAGGGAAGGTTTCCTGGAGGAAGGGTCAGCTCCGCCGAGACCTTGTGGGGACACGGCTAACTCCCTAGCCAATAGCCTCGATCCCTGCACTTGCTTGGACAGTGTCCCTGCAAACTTCACATCCTTCCTGAACCTTCGAACGTGACCTTATTGGGAAATAGGGTCATTGCAGATGCAGAGTTAAGACGGGGTCACACTGGAGTAGGCCAGGCCCTGAATC
Organism: Proteles cristata cristata; assembly: GCA_017311185.1. NCBI lineage: Eukaryota > Metazoa > Chordata > Mammalia > Carnivora > Hyaenidae > Proteles > Proteles cristata. The sequence goes on from JAESUZ010001391.1 coordinate 90,533, forward strand.
CAAAGTGACCGGTGTCGTCCTCGGGAGAGGGGAGGAGACGCAGAGGCGGAGACGTGCGGGGAAGAAGGCCACGTGACCGCGGGGACAGAGCTGGGGGTGAAGCGGCCACAAGGCAAGGAGCACCAGGGATTGCCAGTGACCTTCTGAAGCTGGAGACGAGCATGAACAGGATCGTTGCCCGGAGCCCTGGGAGGGAACGGGGCCCTGCCAGCACCTTGACTTTGGACCTGTAGCCTCCCGAAGAGTGAGAGAATACATTTCTGTGTAAGCCCTGCAGCTGTGGTGTTGGCTGTGGCAGCCCTGACAAATGAACTCATTCGGGATTCCTGACTTTGTGTCCCGACCTCATCTGCCGGGTGCCTTCTTCAGATGGGTGGGAGGCAATAAGCCACTGTTAAGGATGTTGATGTGGACAAGGAGGAGCTTCCTAATGGGGCTATAGTGCCCCAATTCAGGTTTCCTGTCGCGGTTTCTCAGCCTGGCCACATCTCTCTTTCTCTGACAGTCTTACTAATTCATTACATTAGGTCTGACCCACTCCCTCCACGCACACCCCACACACCCCTACCCCCCCACCCCATTTTACTTCTAATGCTCTGATCAACAGTATCCAGCTATTGCCAGAATATTCCTGAGGGAATAAAACCTTGGGAAAGGCCAGCGGTGCCACAGAGTGATGTAAAGAAATGATTTATCCATCCAGTGGTTTAGACAAAACACTGTAGGCACGGTTGTACAAACATCCGGAAGGTCAGTCCTGTGTGAGTTAATCCTGGGGAAACACTGAATCCTGGGTCCTAGAAACTGATGTTTCAAAGCTGGGGGCAAGGGGCCTCCTGCAGCTCCAGACATCCAGAAACTCCAGAGCGTTTCTCAAGCTCCCCCGTCCTCAGGTCACTGCTGTGTCCAGCCTCCAAGGGTGACTTCTCCTTTGCAGAGTTCTTTTTCTTTTTTTTTAATTTTTAAAATGTTTTATTTATTTTTGAGAGAGAGAGAGAGAAAGAGAGCAAGTGAGCAGGGGAGGGTCAGAGAGAGAGGGAGACACAGAATCTGAAACAGGCTCCAGGCTCTGAGCTGTCAGCACAGAGCCCGACGTGGGGCTCGAACCCATGAACCATGAGATCATGACCTGAGCCGAAGTGGGATGCTTAACTGACTGAGCCCCCCAGGCGCCCCCGCCTTTGCAGAGCTCTTAACGGTAGCTTTGATCTAACAAATTCAGTCTGGTGGTTCGAGGGATCTCCATTTCCTGGGCCACTAACTTTTCATTTCTCAGACCTCTGCGGTGGCCCAAAGGGAGCCACTCCTAGGTGCAAAAGAGAAGGAAGAACAGGAAGGGGTGCTGGAAGCTGGCCCCGGGGTGAGGGAGAGCAGGCGGGCACAGGGGTCTTCAAGTGCCCGTGGGCCTGGTTCTTACCAGCAGCCGCAGTCCCAACCCTGAAAGTTTTGGGAGACCAGTTTGTGTTACCTTGAAGACCTAGAGATTTCTTGTAACTATGGAAACATAAATCTAGGCATTAAGAAGCCAGGGAGAAAACTGCTAGTGTTGCCTTGACAACAGATAAAAACTCAAGTCCTTGTTGTTAGTAGAGATAATGCACCTTCAATCTTTTAAATTCATTTACTTGTGGGAAAAAAGAGGCTGAAGTGGGCTTGAGTGCCTTCCGGAAAGAGAGGGTTGGTAGAAGCCTTGACTGGGGAGGGGGGCATCTTTCCAAGGTTCGCCCTGCTGAGTGGCGGGGTTCAAGTCCTTACTTACGAACAGCTGAGATGTTGCTGAGAGTCTGTACAAAGGGCCAGTGTCCCGACGCCCTGACAACACCCTGTCTGCCGTGCTGTTCCTTCACTCCGGGGGTTATTAAAGTGGATGACCTCCACTCCTGCGCTGTTCTGTTTCCGGAGCTGACTCACAGGGGCCGTGACTTCTTGGCAGGAGCTGAGATCCCATTGCTATCGGGATACTCAAGGGCCCTCAGCCCCTCTAAAATCTGGGCCCTCTGCATTTTTAAGAAAGGTGTGAAATGTCAAGATATGCTCCTTCCGGTGGCATGAGCCACTCTGAAGTCACTCCGGGGGCCTCTGCAACCCGGGGAAAATCATCCTCCAGTCTGCTGGTAAGTGCCGGTAAATAGGCATAGCTCTGGGCCATGTCCACGTTCAATGACCACATTCCACCAAGAGGTTACTTTTCTTCCGGAACGTTCTCAGGGGATGTGGGACCTCATGTGCCCTGAAGCTTCCTGAGTTAGTGCTCAGATAGGAGGTGCGTGGAGAGTGTCCTCAAGCCAACTTCAGGGGATCGGTAAGAGGCTTTCTGTTCTAACCGGAATAACAGTGACATTAGATTTTCTTGATGCTGAAGTGTCAGCCCTCTGTGGGAGAAGATGGCACAGACGGATGAAAGGAAAATTGGAGCACAGGCTTGTTGAAAGTCATTATGTTGCCGAGTGTGGGATTTGGACCCCTATTCAGTCTAAAGAACATTGAGTAGAATGAGAAAAACACTGAAATATTTCTGACATAGGCGGTGAGGACAGGTGGAGAGGCTCTCCATCCATCGGCCCTGATCCCAGCCCTGTCTCCAAAAGTGATGCCTTTCAACGATTACTTTAACCCAATATGTTGATATATGGAGAATAAGATTTTGAGAAATATAGAGAAGGTGTTAATGGGAGCGCTTAAATTTTTTTTTTTTAATGTTTATTTATCTTTTGAGAGACAGAGCCCAAGTCAGGGGGGAGCAGACAGAGAGGGAGACACAGAATCTGAAGCAGCTCCAGGTTCTGAGCTGTCAGCACAGAGCCCGACACGGGGTCTCGAACCCACAAACTGTGAGATCATGACCAGACCCCAAGTGGGAGGCTTAACTGACTGAGCCACTCAGGTGCCTTGGGAGCACTTTTTAATGTGCCAAGGGTCTGTCTTCTGGCTCAAGCCAATGCCTAGATTTCTCCCTGTAGCCTGACAGAAAAACTCAGTATGGAGGTTTATCAGTGCAAGAACTACTTATTATGATACTAAAGGAGCATCTTTAAGTAGATTTCATTCATTCAGCTGCTACTGACAACCTGCTTTGTGTAGGAAACCCTTCGCTGAGGATGTGGTCAGGGTCAACTAGGAACTTGGAGATAAATATCTTGGCTGTCCCACAGACATGATTTAATTCACAAATGTGCAGATTTCACCACTGTCTTATAGAACGCGCAGCATACCAGTAGCACGAAACAAACAAACAAACAAAAACCAAACAAGAACAGATGAAGCCTCTGGAGACGAAAAGCTTTCAGCTGGGTTCAAAGCCCTCAGTTACCGAGATAGCCAAGAACTTCCTCCCTGACCCACGAGGCTACAGAGCTTCAGACTTTCTTTTATCAGCCCAATTTCCTCATATTAAACTTACACAAAAATGGAACATTGTTATTGAAAATCAGCACATTTGTGAATTAGAAAATGATCTAAAAGCATTAAAAATGCAGGAGATAAATCAATTTTGACACATTGCTTTTTGGTTGGCTTTGGAGCCGCTGAACTTGCTGAGCTGAAGTACATTTCATAAAAAGCTGCTTTATTAATAAAGATCAGACTATGATTTCTCTTATTACGTCTGTGATAGGAATTGAAGCCGCGCAGGGGTTATTTTCGGTGACAATTTCCAGCCACTGCTTTCCACGCAGGAGTGAGATAACGCAAATTAATCGTCACTGCCCCTGGATGCATTTTGCAAGTTCCCTTAAAAAAAAATAATCAGAAGAAAGTGTCCAGAAAGTGCCATCAATCATCCGTCTTTGACTTTTTTCCCCCTGCGCACTGTCATGACTCCACACTTGTGATATTCTTTTCTGCTCCTGTTTAAAGCAACCGCCTTTTAAAGAATAGATTTTCAGACCGGGGATTAGGGAATTGATTATGTGGTGACACGATGCTCCTGACATTTCATGGAGTGGGGAGGGACGCGGGAATTTTAAAGCGGATGAATCACCGGGGGATTCAAGCCGGAGCACATGGCTTATTTCGAAATGCGACACTGCACTTTTGTGTTTTGAAGGCCAAATGGTGGAGAAAAACTTAATTCACTGACTCACGGAGAGCAGGGAGCCGGAGATGGGGGATTACGCAGGCGGATCCCGGCTCTGAGAAGAAAATTAACTCTCTCTTGGCCTCTGAGGAGAGCTTGGGAAGAGGGGTCTGGGCCTCTGGGCCAGCTCTCCTCATTCTCCCCTACTGGAGGTGTGAGCAGGATAGTCTTCCAGGTGAAGGTGGAAAATACCACGCTGCCCAGGAAGTTCTGATGCATGAGAGATTTCTTTTTTCATGATGGTTTGGTCACTAGTTCTCTTTCGAAGTGTCTGCTGGATCCCTGGCATGATGAAAGATGTTGAGGTTTCTACAGCGGGGCTGAGACACCTCACAAATCAAGTGGTGTTTGGAAGGATCTTGCCCTTGATCAGCAGGACAGAGAGGGATGTGGCTGCTGATGGTCACTTGAAACCCCAGCCTGGCCACATCTGAGCTGACCAGCTTGAGCTTGACCTTACTCCCCGGCTTCATGAATTCCTTTGGAAATAAGCCAGTCTGGCGAGGGGAGCCTTCGGTCTCTTATTACCAAAAGAACTTTGAGGAGCAGGGAGCTAACGTTTGTTATGTGAGGGCAGCTCTGGGCGTGTGGTGAACACTCATTAGAAGGAAGGGCATTCTCACCACCTCTGTAGGACTGTTGCTGAACCCCACGTGTGCCATGACCCCTCACTCCTGATCTTTCTGGAGCGCGGTGTCCTTCACCAGCCTCAGGACAGATGCAGAATCTAGTTCTGCATTCCTGGTCTAAGATTAGGCAAGCTGAGATTTCCAAGAGTTTGTTTTTTAAAATAGTTTTGCTCGAGCTCTGAGGCCTGATGCAGGTGCCCAGAGGAGAAGGTTTCACCCAGCGAGAAACCACTCCATCGCTCTTGCTAAATTGCTGACTGCAGCAAGGGACTGCTAAACTGCAGCACACATTGCTGCCTGCTGGCCCGGTGGAGGCCGGCTGCGGTTTGCCATAGTCACCTGTTGATTTTGGCCATCCGGCTCTCAGGTCCCTGTCTCCCAGGGCAGGGTCTCTCTTCTCTGCTGGGACAGCCTGTATTCTCCACCTGCGGGGATCAAGCGAACGGATAACACACACAGATGGAAGTAGGACTATAGTTAAAGATGCCTGTGAGGAGAGGAAGTCTGGGGCTGCTTCTAGAAGGGCTGGGAGACTTGGGAACCCAAGGGTCCATTCCCTCTGTGCCAAGGGTACTTCTTAGCTGTCGAAGCCCAGATCATATGTAAGCGGTGCCTGAATCTCTCCACAAGAAACGTGATAGATAGTTTGCAAAAATGGTCACAATTCTCCACCCTTCCTGCCCACCCAGCCACCCACGCTCTTGGTGATATGGCTTTTCAGTCCCTCCCATCAAAAGGTAAAGTCTATTGCTCTACCCCTTGCGTCCAGCCTGGCCCAAGACTTGCTTTGGCTAATGGAATGTGGTGGAAGCGATACCATGCCAGTTCCAAACCTAGGCCTCAAGAGTCCTTGTAGGTTTCTGGTCTCTCCCAGGCTACCTCCCTCTACCTCAGAAGCCTGCTGCATCCACGTGAAAAAGCCTAGGCTCACTGAAGGATAGGGGAATCCTGTCCCACCTGAGGCTGTCCTGATCCAGTCTGTGGCCAGATGACCCCTAGATGAGTTCAAGAGCTCAGCCAAGACGAGAAGGCTGTGTGCCCACCCACCTGCAGCTTCCTGAAGCCATGAGAGTGAGCCTGGCTGAGATGTGGAGAACCCCCAGGTGCCCTTTGGGCAGTGATAAATGCCTACTGCTTTAAGCCACCAACTTGTAGGGTTATTTGTTACACGGCAAGTGCTAACTGGTACAGACGTCATCAGCTGGGCTTGTTTAAAGTATGAAATTGGTTGCCGTGGCAAAAAGTGGTCTAAAACATAATTTATCTCCACAAGTCCCATGAAGCTTTGGGAGGTCACTGACTTTGAAAGCGCAAGGTATTCTTGTTGCTATGGATACCCCCATTGAGACACTGGAGTGCAGAGAGAGAAACCTAGTGTTGCCTTGACAACAGGTTTGAAAATCTGAGTCTGGTAAGGCAACGATGAGGGGGGAAATGGGAGGAAATAAGAAGCAGCAGGAGTGGGGGGCGCATCAGCCTGGAAAAGCTTCCGCCCCAAGCAGCAACTTGCCTCCATGTAGTCATCAGTCTATTAGAAGCAAGCGCCGCCTGAACCGGGGGCCATAAAGTGAGCAACAGGAAGCCATTCCCTGTTCACGGCCCGTCCCTGCGGCGGGAGGAAATCGCATGGCCCAGAAGCAGCATGCGGCCCTGTCACTAAGTGCTGCCTTACCGAGTTTGCAATTTGCTCTCAAGCAAGTTTCATTGCAAGAATTAGAGTTTGCCCGAGCTGGGAGGGGTCTTGGAGCATCGGCTCCCTTGTTCATTTTCTCCTTCTGCAGAGAGGGAAACTGAGGCCCAGAGAGGGCAGGATGGCTCCAGGTCACACGTGGAGCTAGGATTTTGGTCCTAGTGAGGTGGGTGACTGCTCCAAGCCCGGGTGAAAGTTCTTGAGACACGGGTTACTAGCTGCGGGATGGTACCCAAGCCCATTGACGGGGACAGCCCGGTGAGCTCATGCATGGAAGGCACAGCGTCCAGCCTGCAGTGAGTTTGCAGTAGTGGACTTGATATGGTTTTTACTGTACTCATGCTCCTCTGTCTCTGCTATTCAGAGTCACGGAAATAGCACTGGGGAGGCCCAACAGGACCCCGAATCTTCCCTGGGAAGCTTGGTGGTGCCTGTTACAAGGCCCACCGCCATGTTCTGTCCCCTGCGGTTGGATGTCACAGCTCGCTGTCTTCCAAGCTGCTCTCATTTCCTCCTCACAGCAGCCCAGCCAGGCGGACAGAAGGATGGCACAGCTCTGTGGTCTCACTTTGTCAAGGAGGACGTGGCCCGGAGGCCCCAGGAAGCTTCCGTGTGCTTGAGGGCTGAGCCCGGCTTCCCCGGTGCACCCCCCACACAAATCTGCCCCCACAGCACAGCCACACAGAGGCCCAGATGCAGGGCTGCCCGCAGAGCAAGGGGAAGGATGTTTGGGGCACCTGTTTATGACAGAATTACCAGCCACACGTGGAAGTCTTACGTGTGGCAAATGCATGAAGGGCAAATACCACACGCGTGTGCAGAGACACATCTCAGACCTGAACATCCTGTCCCACCTAAATAATTCCAGCGAAGCAAGGTGTCTTGTTAAGGGCTGGGAAGGGCCTCTGCATGGCCTGGTGTCACAGTGGAGAGGAGGGGCCCACAGAGGTCCACCAGCTGACGGGCCAGCTGAGCCCGTGTGTGAGCAGAGCCCACCTGGTGGGCGTCATTTGGGGGGAGGGTGGGCCTGCAGATCAAATCAGCAGCCCTCGTGTTTGACGGCCCCAGCACGGAGGGAGAGGTCAGAAGGCAGTGGTGGGCAGGGATCCGACGACAGGTCCACACGGGGGGAGGGGAGGGGGCTCCCCACCAATTCCCGGGGGTGGGGGGCAGCGGACTTCCCGCAAACGCCGGGGTCAGCAAGCAGCCGAGGGATCCTGCTCTCCCACGAGTGTCTGTGATCTGGGCATTTGCTCACCAGAGCACTTCTGAGTTCTGATCGGGCTTCTCATTCACAGAACATAAACCAGATTAAGGGGCTCTGCAAAGCTGCTTTGAAGTGGGTGCCAGCTGAAAGGGTATTGAAGTCTGACTCTTCACCAGCTTAGCCAGGGCTCACAACAGCGGGCGACACAGACCTCCCTCCTGCCCGGAGAGCACGCGTCCACTCCCCGTGAAGGTCGGGAGTGTGGGGTCAGGTGTGGGGAGCGAAGCAGGGGGGGCATCTGATGCAAAATACTCCATGTTGGTGGCAAAGTCAGGTGATCAGCCAACAGCTCAGGAAAAATAAACTTTCCTCCTATGGCTGCCTTTCGTCATGAGGCTCTGAGGGGGAGGCAGACACAGGGCTGTCTGTGTTGTGTTCTACAACGTCAACCTCCAGGGTCATTGCTCAGGCCCGGTCGGCAGAGAAAAATGGTTGCTGTGTTGGTGGCCTTGGGCTGGAAGTACAGCTGGGTACAGATTCTGATTGTGAGGAAAATTGTCGCCTCTTTTGTCCCTTGGCAACATCCCCCAGTGCCATGTAGGGTTTGTTTTTGTGTGCCCGACTTGCCATCTGTCTCAGGGTTCACAATCCAACTTCTGGGATAATTCAGGCTCCGCACCCATGATTGGTGCTTGATATGCCTTTTATTCGACTCTGAACCCTCTGTTGGGGATTAGATGTGGCCGAGGATGCGCAGCCATGTGGGCAGAGGCCTCCTGGGGTACAGGGAGCACCTTCCTTCCCACTGGGCCTCCCATCGGACCAAGGAGGAGCTTACGCACGTTGACACCGAGCTTGGAGTTAGAAGCCTGGGGTCAGGTCAAGTCATCTCCCTCCGTACCCCATCTTCCTCCCATGTAAAGGGGGGGGCCCTTTGGCAAGGCTCAGTCTGGCGTGTGATGGCTGGCCCTGTTGCTGGCATTGTCAGCCACCACTCTCCACCCTCGATGGCGGGAGCTCTGTTGTGTGGAGGCGCCCACCCTCTTCCAAGCCGGGCGTGTGGCCCATCCTCATGAGGGGGATAAACTCGGACCAGAGTCGCTCGGCCTTGGCAATCCTCCTCCTCTGTCCAGTGCAAGCCGTGGGGTGAGCATGCACGTTGGGCCTGGCCGGTGAGGCACTACACGGTATCTGCCTGGGGCTTCTGGAAATGCCTCCTCTTAAAAAGAGACTCAGGCCCAGGGGAGCCTGGCTGGCTCAGTCGGTTAAGCGTCTGACTCTTGGTTTCAGCTCAGGTCTTGATCTTGCGGTTTCGTAGGTTCAAGCCCCACGTCAGGCTGTCACAGAAACTGCTTGGGATTCTCTCTCGGGATTCTCTCTCTCCCTCTCTATCTGCCCCTCCTCCACTTGATCTGTCTTTCACAAAAATAAGTGAATGAACTTTAAAAAACTAAAAAATTTAAAGAAAAAAGAGAGATTCAGGCAGAGATGGCTCTTTTCTTTGGCTGGACATTGTCGGCACTGGATGGGACGCTTGGGATGGCACCCTCCATCTTGTGACAGTGACACCCGAGGACAGAGCTTGCATGCTGGGGATGCAAGATCAGAGGGAGGGAAAGAACTCAGGTCCCTGCTTGGAGCCGGAGAGCCCCTGGATTTGCTGTGCCTGGCCCTGCCTGGCTGTAGAGCCTCTCGTTACTCGAGATAACCAAAGGCTGACTTATCGTTGCAGCTGTTTTGAAGTGCTGGCCTCTGTTACTTGTAGATCAGTGCATCCTAAGTGCCCTGCTCTTCTGAGAGTGGCCCCGGGCCATTTGTGCTCACCCTGAAGTCTGCAAGGCCTCTACCTTCATGGGTATACTTTTTGTTCAACAAGCCCGACTGAAAAGGCCTTTGGATCTGTCCCCAAGACAAAGTAAGAGGTGGTGGTGTGTCTGCGGGTGCTGATGTACTGTCTCAGGTAAGCCAAGGAGTAGGGAAGACGGTCAGGAAGATGGAGAGCCTTGGCCGGCCTCTCCCAGAAAAATGTGAGCTGTTTATTAATTTCTGCTTTCCCCAGCCATTTTTCATCGACTCACATTTGGGTACGGCATTGATTTTAATCTAAAGCCGTGAGTGCAGTAAAATCTCATTAATTCAGGCCTCACCAAGTTTGAAGTGATAATTTAAATTGGGGCCAGGCTGAGGGCTGCCGGGAGCCGGAGCAAGATGGAGAGCAAGCTGTTTTTAAGGACTTTGGCTCACTAGGTGGATGCAACGAGATGCTTCCAATTATAAATGAACCTCGTGTGTTCGAGTCGAGCCGGAACCGTACTTGAAAATCAATCCATCAACAAATATTTATTGAGTGTCCCTTATGCACATGTCCCTGGCTGGCAGAACACACTTTGTTAGAAGTTACTTTTAATCATTACCCATGTCGGGAAGTAACGAATTTCTTTAGGAAATGCAATTTCGTAAGTGTTCTGTGTTCCCGTGGGCAGTTACGCTCCCCGTGTGCACCTGACTGCTGCCCGGGTCCCCCCTCCCGGGAGGCGGATCCTCCTTCCCCACGCGGTGTGTATACCTTGACGCTATTTCTGTCATTTGAGGAAAGGGCTCATCTCGACCCTATGTTTTCATTCACCGCCATCCCATTTCTCTGGCCCGCTTTACCTGCAATGTCTTCAGAGGGCTGACTCTTCCCATTTGCACCTCGCCTCCATCTTCCTTCAGACTCACCGAAATTCAGCCTTCCTCCCAGACGCCGTAGATACGGCTCCTTTCACGCTCACTGGGGCCCGAGGCGGCCCAACTCCGCAGTGTGCCCTCAGCCAGCAGCGGGACACGGTCTATCCCTCTTTTTTTCTGGAAACACTTTCTTTGTCCTCTGGGGTCAGCGCTTTCTTAGTGGTCTGCCAGCCGCACTGGTTGCTCTGTCTCTTTGCTGGATTCTTCTGGTTTTCTGGTGTCTGTGATTGGCATCCCCGACTTTCTCCTGGATGAGGTGCTGGACGTGGGCCACACGACGCTGCTTGCCCCCGTGTCCGTGGCTGCCAGGCCGACGGTCCCCCTTCACTGCTGCCTATCCCTGGCTTCTTGATTCCCCACCTGAGGATGGCGCTACCCAGGGGGGCTAACCTTCAGTTATTCTTGAGAAATGTCAACTCCTTTCTTCTTGTTGCTCTGAGAGACCTTTGACTCTCCCTTTGCCTCATGCCCTCCGTGGAATCCATCCTGTGGAAGCTCCAGTTGAAACAGGGTTGGGGTCCTAACACCTCCATGGCAACGCACTAGGTCCGAGCTGCCCTCTGGCATGCCCTGTGCCACCTCACCTCTCCCCCAGCCCTGGTGTCTCACAGTCTTCCCTTTCCTGAGCTGTCCACCGTGAGAACCTCGGTCACATCGCTGCACTGTCTGGATGAGGCTTCCTAGGCTTTTCTCTTACTCAGAGTATAGTACCAAGTCCTCATTATGGCCTTGAGGCCTCACATTCCTGTTCCCTCCCCTGGGTTGTCCCCACAATATGCCTCAGCTCAGACCATCAGCACTCGCTTTCTTCTGTTTCTGAAACTCCCTTCCCTCAGGTGTGTGCCTGGCTTTACTCAGCCCTTTATGGGATCTCTACCCAGATGTTCTGTCTTTATTTTTCTGCTGGGCAGTTTCATCTCCTAGCCTGTGGGACCTCAAGGCATTGAGTGTCTGTCACCCTCCAGAACGGATGACCGTCGAGTGTCGGGCTTTGGCTGTTTTGGTCACTGCTGCACCCCACAGAGCTCACTAAGTACTCATCAAATGAGCCAGTCAGTTCTTGCATTTGGACTGAGCTGGCCAAAAGATGAGAAGCGGGCTTTCGGGAGCATCAGAGTGAAAAGGAGCTGCAATCCTTCCTGGTGAGCTCACGGCGCGGTGCATCTGCGGTGAGACAGCCTGGTAGATGTTTATTCACTGTGTCCGGCCAGGACCTGGGCTGGGTGCTGGGCGTGCAGCGTGAATAGGCCAGACCTGCCTCCCACTGTCCTGGAGGCCTGCGCTTCTCCTCGGGTGGAGGCCTGCTGCTGACGTGTGTGCATGCGTGTGCATGTGTGTGTCAGGGAACAGATGATACACAAGTAAATACATACATGAAAAGAGGATTACAGAAAATAAGGACCACCATGAAGAAAATAAGTAAGGTGATAGAACAGTGACAATGGTCTTTAATACTGTGACTGCAGTTTTTAAAATGTTTTTTTTTCACAAATAGTTTATTGTCAAATTAGTTTCCACATAACACCCAGTGCTCATCCCCACAAGTGCCCTCCTCCATGCCCATCCCCCTCCCCCCCACATCCATCAGTCCTCAGTTTTTGTCAGCATTCAAGAGTCTCTCATGGTTTGCCTCTCTCCCTTTCCCCCACCATTTCCCCCCTTCTTATCCCCCTTGGTCCTCCATCAAGTTCCTCCTAATCCTCCTATACGTGCACACATATGATATTTGTCCTTCTCTGCCCGTCTTATTTCGCTCAGCATAACACCCTCAAGGTCCATCCACGTTGCTACACAGGCCAGGTTTCATTCTTTCTCATTGCCACGTAGGATTCCATCGTACAGATAAACCACATCTTCTTGATCCATTCGTCTGTTGATGGACACTTAGGCTCTTTCCATGTTTTAGCTATTGTGGAGAGTGCTGCTATGAACATTGGGGTACATGTGCTCCTGTGCCTCAGCATTTCTGTATCCCTTGGGTAAATCGTTTTTAAAATGTTTTATATTTTTGTTTTCAGAGAGAGACAGAGCATGAAGGGAGGAAGGAGAGAGAGAGAGAGAGAGAGAGAGAGAGAGAGAGAGAGAGAACCTGTAACAGCTCCAGGCTCTGAGCCATCAGCACAGAGCCTGATGCGGGGCTCCAACCCATGAACCATGAGATCATAACCTAAGCCAAAGTCGGGCGCTCAACCGACTGAGCCCCCTGGGCGCCCCCGTGATTGCACGTTTTATCATATAAGCTAAACTGCACAGATTGGGCGAGCCTTGGCCAGTGTGTGCACTCATACCACCTCGACGCGGGAATGATTCCACTAGTCTAGAAAGTCCATGTCTCTCCGCTGTCAGGCCCAGCAGGGCTCCTGTAGATGAAGGGTCAGTGGAGGCCTCTCTGAAGAGGTGGACTCTGTGGCCCGAAGGAGGAGAAGGCAGTGGCCGCAGGAGAGCCAGGCCTGACCACGTCCTGATGTTGGGAAACCGAGGAGCCCACGTGGCTGGTGGGGAGCAGATAAGAAAGGACAGTGCGGAGACCACATAAGGCCTGTTCCACCTAAGGCCGGGCGCACTTGGCCTTCAATCCACCTAAGCTGTTGGTGGCCGCTGGGGAGTACTGCAAAGGTCGAAGCGGGGTGACCAGGTAAGCGGGGGTGCAGCACAGCCTGGGAAGTAGGAAGAAGTGGTCAGATTCCGGATGGACGTATGCATTTATTTTTTAAATTTTATTTGAATCCAAGTTAATTAACATAAAGTGTAACAATGGTTTCAGGAGTAGAATTTAGCGGTTCATCACTGACATACAACACCCAGGGCTCACGCCAACAAGTGCCCGCCTTAATGCCCCCCCACGTAGCCCATTCCCCCCCACCTCCTCACCAGCAACCCTCTGTATGTAAGAGTCTCTTATGGTTTGCCTCCCTTTCTGTTTTAATATTATTTTTCCTTCCCTTTCCCTACGTTCATTTGTTGTGTTTCTTAAATTTCACATATGAGTGAAGTCATATGATGTTTGTCTTTCTCTGACTTATTTCACTAGCACGATACACTCTAATTCCATCCATGTTGTTGCAAATGGCAAGATTTCATTCTTTACAATCACCGAGTAATATTCCATTGAATATATATACACCTCATCTTCATTATCCATTCATCAGTCGATGGACATGTGGGCTCTTTCCACAATTGGGCTGTTGTCAATAGCGCTGCTGTAAACATTGGGTGCATGTGCCCCTTCGGGTCAGCATTTTTGTACTGGATGTATTTTTGAAAACTTTTTATTTTGGAACTATTTAGACCCACAAGAAGTTATGAAAATAGTACAGAGAAATCCCGCAGATTCTTTGCGCAGTTTCCCCCAATGATGGCGCCTCGAGGAGCCACGGCACTTACCAAACCTGGGAATCCGACATTTGTGCAATACCATTAACACGCTGCCGACCTTAGAGAGGTATCACCTGTGTTTGTGTGCACTCGTGTGTGTGTGTGTACGTGTGTGTGCACATACGCAGACCTATGCAATGTCATATGTGGATTCATGTGACTGCCACACTATCGGGATGCAGAAGTGCCCAGCATTTGCTCTCATGGAGGACGGGGGCCGTTAGAACACCAGGCAGCCTCACTGAGCTCCTTCCTTCTTTGTATTTTTCCAACAGGATGTGAACCATCATGGATGGGCGACACGTGGGTTTTGCAGTGTGAAAGGATCCCTCAGTTTCCAGGATGCTCTGAACTACTGAACTGTTCTGGCCCTGGCGCTCCGGGCAGTCACCTGACACATCGCCTTCCCTCCTGCCTGGGTGAATGCCAGGAAATAGGTTTGGGGCTTTGGCTCCTGTCCTCTCCTAATGTATGAGGTGGGCTTTATAAATGTGCCCTGTGGATGTTTCTGTACTTGAGCCCCGCAAACGCACAAGAACACCTTTGAGATGCCAGGTGCTTTCACATGGAGCTTGTCCGTGGTGTTGGAAGCCGCTGGGACCAGGGTGAACCCAGAGATAATAGATGCCCCCATTCACTCTGAGTGTGGAAATACCCATGACCTTGGTGTTTCGGGGGTTACAAGTGGTTCTGAGGCAGGAGGTGCAGGAATTCAGGGGTGGTTTTCCAAATCTCTGTTTTCGAGACTCGGTACCCCGTGTCCTGTCTCTGACATTAACTCACAGTGTGACGTAGGCTGTCACTCAGCTCTGTCTGCTATGGCTTCCTCGTCTGCCACGAGGGCAGGTTGTTGTGGGACCCAAAAGAAGTGAGTGTGAAAGCGTGTGGTGCACAGCGGGTGTCCGGCAAGTGTGAGCTGCTTCTGAATGGGCCTCCATTTAAAATGTTCTTGGGGCGCCAGGGCGGCTCAGTCAGTTAAGCACCAACTTCAGCTCCGCTCACGATCTCACAGTTTGTGAGTTCGAGCCCCATGTCGGGCTCTATGCTGACACCAGGAGCCTGGAGCCTGCTTCGGATTCTGTGTCTCCCTCTCTCTCTGCCCCTCCCCTGGACGTGCTCTGTCTCTCTTTCAAAAATAAAATAAAAATTAAAAAAAAAAAAAACCCGCGTGTTTCTGGTGCAGGAGAAAGGGTAAAGAAATGCTAACCTCCTGGTGCTAACTTGCCAGCATCTTGGGGCGTTTCCTGGTCTGGGGTCAGCAGAGGCTTCCCTCCTCCGGCTCAGCAGCCTGATCACTGACACCCAAGGTCATCAGGTACTTAAAGTTCATCTCCAGGCAGAGTCTCAGCTCCTCCGGGGGGCAGGACCCTTCCACAATGAGGAAGATTCATACTTGCTTGTTCCCTCTGTGAAGTCCAGGCCATCCAGATGCTGTGCTCGGGCCCCAAGTGCATCAGCCCAGGGACCCCCGCGAGGCCAGCACCCCTGCATCTCCGTGGACAGAAGGGGGGGTGGAGTCCATCGCTCAGTGATACACTCTGTACCTGGCTCCAGAGCCCCGGCCCCCTACTTCCTGCACCCCAGACCACGTCCCTAGTGGTCGCCCTCGCCTGCTGGGTGGCCGCTTCCCAGCCCCGTGCATGTGCCCCTCTGGGCGACGGAGGCCCTGCGGGACCCTGGGGAAAAGAAGAGAGGCCTGCTCCATGGCACGGGTGGGAATTTGCCAGCGGGTGGCAGTGCGTGGGCTGGGATGCGCCAGCGGGAGGTCTCCGAAACCGCGTGTGCTGCCGTGGGCAGGGACTGCCTTGCCGAGTCCTTGCTCTCTGGGGCGCGAGGCAGATTTATCTCCCACCCAGGCATGGCGAGGGCCTTCAGAACGCCCGCGTTCTTTGTGCCTCATTGAATTTGCTCTCTTTTTAAAATGGAAGCCGTTTTTATTGTACTTTTTTTCCTGATTATAAAAATGATACATGATCATTGTAAAGAATTCAAACCACACAGGAAAGCATAAAGATGAAAATTAAAACCCCTCCAGTTCTCTCCACGGAGGGGTAACATTGTGGTCGGTCTTCTGCTGCTGCTCGCTGCGCCATGCACACAAACGCCCCATTGTATGAGCAATTTCGCATAAATGGGAACCTCACAGTGTGCCGTTCTGGAACTTGCTATTTTCCCACCCAATAATGTGGTAGAGACATCTCTCTAAGTCAAAAAATGTAAAGTTATACCAGTGTTTTAAATGACTGCACTGTGTTGTGTTGTATGGATGCCCCTTAATCTAACTGGCCACATCTCTTCCGTTGGGGATTTAAGGATTGTTATTGGCAGGGGGGATTTTCTGGCTTCAAAAGACCACTTTGTACACACATATTGTGAATGTGTCGGTTTATGTTGCCAGGCACAACAATTCCTAAATGACTAATCGCTGTTCGGATTGTGCCAGGCTGGGCTCCAGAAAGTTGACCGTTTTACATGCGCATCAGGGGGGTAGGAGAACACCTGTGTCAAATGTTGGTGATACCGGCTCTCACTGGGATCTCACTTTTCACTAGCTTTTCTCTTGATGCTTCTTGGAGGTGAAGCATCGTTTCATATGCTCCTTGGACATTTTCTGGAAATATCTTCGCCTCCTCTGGGCTCTTCATTCTTTTCATACTTCTCTGTAAATCACTGGATTGCTCAATTGGTGAATTAACTCAAATCCTCTGTAAACCCTCCACTCCATTACAAGCATGCCTTGATGGAGGGAGGTGAGCCATTTAGGGGTGACAGGCTATTTCTCCAGCCTGGTGGGCCCCATCGAGCCAGGCGAAAACCCCATCGCGTGGAGGCTCTGCTCTGCTGAGGTTCCCAGGGCCTGACAGGGGCCCCTTATGCTGTTGACCACAGCTGGAAGCTTCTCAACTGATCTGTTAGGGCCTATTCAACCTCTGGTCCCACATGACTTCTGTGGGGTTGCCTTGGGTTGTTGCTTTGGTTGTTTTCCAGTAGGAAAACACACCTCACCTGTCAAGCGCTTGCCCAAAGTCAATTTTTGAGATGATTTAAAGCAACATATGCTAACACAGATCTGCACACAGGCACCTCCGTGTAGAACCAGACAGCCCTGCCCATGGGCAAGCCAGGTGGCCCTACGTGTGGCTCGGTTTGACAGCTGCCAAGCAGGAAGAGGGAAAGCATCAATTTATAGTTATGAATGCAGTGGTGCGTGCACAGCAGAGGTGGACCAGGACTGGATGAGTGAAGGAGCACATCTTGGGGACCGGCGGCTGGACGAGACTTGACAGCTCATCTCTCTTTGCTCGTTCATCTAAAGCTTGGAAAATGGGGCGTGGAGGGGGAGGCAGCCCAGGGGCCAGGGCCGGCCGGACAGAGACCTCATTCCTCCCACTCCTCCGTTAGGTTCTGCTTGACTTCCACTGTGTTTGTTCTCAGGTTCCAGAATTTGGGCTGTTGCTACTGTTAAGTGTGGGTCACTGACCGGCATCAGGGAATATCAGAGCCCTGATATGGGGACAGGTCACAGCCCAGACTCTCCTCCTTGGTCCCAGGGGATGCCTTGGGTATGTCTCGTCTCTGGGTTAACTCTATGCCAGCTTCTCTATCCTGGGGCCACCCCGACTCTTCCAACATGTACAGTGATGCCCAGCATCTTACTGAACTGTGGATGACGGTAGTGGCATCAGCGTTCAACAGAGGCCTGAAGGGCCCTCTCTGTCCACCACGATCAAATGTGCTCATTTGGTTATTTACTTGCTTCTTGTCTTAATCTCCGTGGAGGAAATATGCTCAGCTTGCTCAGTGATAAACCCAGCACTGAGAACAGTACTGGCGTGGCACCCAGAAGGAGCCCAATGATAGCTGAATAATGGAGGAAGCCCACTGGGCTTTTTGTCTACTTTTCTCCCTTTTGGCCTTTAAAGGGAGGAAGTTGTGACCCTTCTCTGCAGGCAGACTGCTCTTGGACGCAGAGCAGAAAGACCCCAGGCTTCCCTTCAAGCCAGGAAGGATGAGAGAAAACCACTAGCTCCACTGCGGGCCAGGTCTGCAAGGCAGGGGGTCATCTGCGTCTCAACCCAAGGCCTACTGTTCTTGTGGAGGTTGGCTCCCTGCAGACTGGCTTTCAGCCTCTCTTTGCTCATCTGCACAAGGGGGCCGGGCTGGGAGCATCTGGCTCCCTCCTCTCAGAGCTCTAGAGCCCCAGGGCTTGGGGGGAATCTCAGCTGTGTTTATAGCTGTTTCACCTTGAGAAAAATCACTAAATCTCTTCGTGCTTCAGTTTCATCTTCTGCAAATAGGGTCAATAAATGTAACTGCCTTGTAGGGTTGGGTAGGACTGTGCATGCAGAGTGCCCACTTCCATATGTGTGTCGATGGGATCTCCGAGATGGGAATGACAACCATCGTGTTATAGCAGGAGCACGTGTTGACCATCTCTTGTATCCCAGCCATCTGAGTTGCCTTCTTCTAGCCTTGTACCAGCCGTCAGGGGTGACTGCTATTCTTGTTGGCCCAAGAGGAAAACGGGCCACAGAGAAGGGATTTACCTGAGGTCACTGGCCTTGTCTCCTTCTGCTGCTGTAGCAAATGATGACGTGTTTATCAGCTTAAAGTGGCCTCCAGCTATTGCCTCATCGTCTCTTGGGCTCTGCTGATCCCAGGACGCTAAATTCCAGGCAGGGGTGAGCAGGGCTTCATTCTTGTCTGGGGAAGATCCCACTGTTAAGCTCGTTCAGGCTGTTGGCAGAATTCAGCTCCATGTGGGTGTAGGGCTGAGGTCCTGTTCGTACTCACTGGGGCTTGAGGAACATTCCGGCTTTGGGAGGCCACCCACACCCTCTGGTTCATGGCCCCCTTCATGCCAGCAGTCGTGGTGGGGCGCTTCTCCTGCTTCAAACCTCTTTTCCCTTCCTGCTGCCCTATCGCTGCCTGCCTTCTTCTCTCCCCTGCACCTCTGCCTTCCTCTTCTGCTTTGAAGGGCTCCTGCGGCTACATTGGCCTCACCTGGACAACCCACACTACTCTCCCTATCTTTAAAATCTCAGCTGACCTAGGTATCTTAATGCCATCTGCCAAGGCCATTTGCAGTTGTGCCTAGTCTTGTGTTTGATTGAATAATCGGTGGCTGGGAATCTTGGGAGAGATCTTCAGAATTCTGCCTTGGCTGTCACCCAGAAAGTAAGTGGTGGGGCAGGGCTCAGGACTGTGGACCCCATGCTGTCTTCTACCACCCAGCCTGTCTCTGCAGCCAGCTTGAGTTCGTGTTAAGCCCATAACCATCCTTTGCGGTAGATACTGTAGCTCTCTCTTGAGTTTGGTCCCTAAACTACCCCCTCCTGTGAGTTTCCATCCTAATAGGTGTTTGGCCCATTCTAGGATGAAATGTTGGAATTGTACCATATGCTTTTCTTCCCCCAGGGGACTCCACACCCCCAGAGAGCCACATGCCAAGGCTTGCAAGTTGTCCACTACATCACTTTTCCTTTCTGTCTTACAGTGAACACCTGGTGACCCAGATAAAAATAAGACTTTCCCTCTTCTCTTGCAGCTAGGAGTGGCTTTTTGACTAACTTCTGGCCCAAGGGCTGTGAAGGAAAATGAGTTATACACTTTCCATGTCAAGCCCATGCAGGGGAGGGGGGTGCCCATGTCCCAGTCCTTTGCCCATTGTGAAAAGAGGTGGTGCACCATCTTGGATTGTGTGAGCAGGGCATCTGCAAGGGGGTGGACCGACCTGTTAGAAGAAGCGTGGGCCTGGGGCGCCCAGGTGGCTCAGTCGGTTGGGCATCTGACTTCAGCTCAGGTCATTATCTCACGGTTTGTGGGTTCGAGCCCCGCATCAGGCTCTGTGCTGACAGCTAGCTCAGAGCCTGAAGCCTGTTTCAGATTCTGTGTCTCCCTCTCTCTCTGACCCTCCCCTGTTCATGCTCTCTCTCTCTCTCAGAAATAAATAAAGCAAAAAAAAAAAAAGAAAAGAAAAAGCATGGGTCTTTGACTCTGTGGGTCTGCCATCCATCCCTGGGCTGCCGGTGTCAGGTCTGTTGCACAGTGGAAAAATAAACCTTTATCTTGATTATGCCACCGTACTTTTTGGTTCCCTAGTACAAAAGTGAAAACTTTCACTCTCAAACAGCAATATCCAGATTGTTGACATGTTATACACGCTAATATGCCCTTCAGATGCTCCTGATAACGCCTCTTCTGGAGTGAAGCAATGAAGCACAGTATACAAGGTAAAAATATCCTGCATATTCTACTACATTTTTCTGTTGGATGTGATAGTCCCCTCTTTATTTGTGTTCGCTGGTGAAGCTAGGGTGCACAGCTGGGAGAGAAGGGATCTTCCTTGACGTCTCTGGTCCATAAGGGGCGGTCAACTTCAAACTCAGGTTCTCTTGGTGGCTCAGACTTTATGGAGATATCAAAGCTGGTGCCCCTCTCAGCTCTTGGCCCCCCCTTGACATTTCCTTTAGCTCTCAGCAGTCAGGCGGGGGCTGGGCAGTGTTCTTGTGTTGAGTGGGGTTGTGAGGATACAGTCCACCTGGGGTTTTCAACCTTTGGTTTTTGACAGCATCACCAACATGGCCACATCCTGGCAAAGTCCCCAGGCGGATGGGAGCAGTGTCTACAGAGCATTTGCAGGTCCCCAGCGCTGCGTGGAGGGGCCAGGCCAGGCCCGTCAGTACCTCTGGGTGCTGCTTTGTTCTTCTAAGATGGGCTGTGACACGTACCAAGCCCTAAGCCCTTCGTTTTATTTTATTTTATTTTTTAATTCATACTTTTTAAAAATACGGTTTATTGTCAAGTTGGTTTCCATATAACACCCAGTGCTTATCCTAACAAGTGCCCTCTGTCATGCCGATCACCTGCCTTCCGCTCCACCCCCCCACCCCCGCCCACCATCAACCCTCAGTTTGTTCTCAGTATCTAAGAGTCTCTTATGGTTTGCCTCCCTCCCTCTCCATAACTATTTTTTCTCCACTTCCCCTCCCCTATGGTCTTCTGTTAAGTTTCTCAAGATGCACATATGAGTGACAACATATGGTATCTGTCTTTCTCTGCTTGACTTATTTCACTCAGCATAACACCCTTGAGTTTCATCCATGTTCCTACACAGGCCAGATTTCGTTCTTTCTCATTGCCATGGAGTATTCCATTGTTCAGATAAACCACATCTTCTTGAGCCATTCGTCCGTTGATAGACATTTAGGCTCTTTCCATAATTTGGTTATTGTTGAGAGTGCTGCTGTGAACATTGGGGTCCATGTGCCCCTGTGCATCAGCACCCCTGTATCCCTTGGGTAAAGTCCTAGCAGTGCTATTGTTGGGTCCTAGGGGAGTTCTGTTGTTCATTTTTTGAGGAACCTCCACACTCTTTTCCAGAGGGGCTGCACCCATTTACATTCCCACCAACAGTGTAAGGGGGCGCCCATTTCTCCACATCCTTGCCAGAATCTATATTCTCCTGATTTGCTCATTTTAGCCACTCTGACCAGCGTGAGGTGGCATGTAGTTTTGATTAGTATTTCCTTGATGATGAGTGATGTTGAGCATCATTTCCCGTGTCTGTTGCCAAGCCCCCCCTTTTTTTATTGCTTGCCTCATCTCTGCACACACCCCCAGCTCTAAGAGCCAGGCCCCTCCATCCCTGGTCATCCCAAAGAAAATTGCTAAGGCCCCTTGGGCTTTCCCCATTGGCTACCTGCTTTCAGAAATGTGCTATTTTAAAAATTCCAAGTGCCAGGTGTTAAATATGTATCAATTACTCAACGTATTTAATTGCAGGATTAATACTGAGACACACTAAAGTATTTAAGGACACATTAAAGGTATTATTTTAAAACTGTGATTAACACCAATTTTGGAGCATTTTGGAAGACTAATTAAATGATTGAAAACCACATTCTGGTATTACAGTGTTTGTTCAACAAAAGCATTTGTGGAAATTACGTGTAATTCAACCACCTCATTATACAATTGGTTGTTTAATCCTGTCTATGGGCATTTGAGGCCATAGGATGAAATAGTGATTTCTAGAGCACGGTTGGGCTCCAGGACAGGCCTCTCCATTCTACAGGGTGCTGTCTTCTGTCACTTGTTCCCCCTTCCGTCCTTCTCCAGTCACAATGACCTTCTACCTCTCTCCCCCACTCCCCTAACCATGCTTCTTTGGACCTCAGTGCATTTGTGCTTGCTCTTCTCTCTGCCTGTGTGATCATCACTACCACTGGTCCCTAAATCTGATTCTTCTCACAGGACACGGTAGATTGCACTCCCCTGCCCATCCTCTCGAAGTTAGGCAGCCCTGGAAACTTGCTTTCACTAATGTAACGTGGGCAGACGGACATGTGTCGCTTGTGGGTAGATTTCACAACCTGTGTGGAATTTACCCCCTTTCTTTCTCTTTGCCATGGCAACTGGAGATTTCCAGCCAGTGGTTTCTCCATCCACTGTGGGTCTTGAAGTGAGAAACATACCTCAGTCTACTCGCTGATGCACAAGAAGTATAAATGAGAAACAAACTTTTATTGTTTTATGCCGCAGAGGCGTGAGGGTCTTGTTTTGCAGCATAATCTAATGTCTTGGGCAGATACTGTCAGGGACACTTCCTTCTGATTTTCCTTTGGCTGAAGACTTCTGACTTTTCAGACTCTTCTTGAGTATCCTGTCCTCAGAAAGGTTCTCTTTGCCCACCTCCCCCACAACCACTCTTGATCATATTTCCCTGATATTATTTTATTTATCTACGTATTGCATTTCGTTATTTCTGAGATGAACATTTTTTCACACGAACATTATTTCTGAAATTAGAATGGATCTTATGGTCCACAGTGTGTCATGAGGGCCATGACGTGGTCAAAGTGTCCGTGCACGCATGAGCCTCAAAATGGCTAGTATTCCTTTCTGTGGTGAACACCTGTAACTGATACGGAACTGACCAGGGTCAGCAGACTGGAAGATCCTGGATTGGACAGCGAGCCTTATTATAACCTCTCTGAATATCATGGTTGTAGGAGTGGAGCAAATCATTCCTGTTTAGTAACACTGCGGAAGTGGGGACTGAGGCAGAAAACCTGTATATACCTCTAAAGTCTGTTGAGAGCCCTCTGCTCATGACTTTTAATCCTCTTATGAGCTCTTTAAAGAAATGCTACATCATCAGCACTGTGGATGACTGCACAGAGGATGAGAGAGTGTGGAAAAAACCCAGACATTGATGAGTCTGAGTTGAAAAGTGATTCAGAAGAATTGGACTCGGTATAAAGAAGTTTGAGGAATAACAACCAATTTATTTCCCTTGTGTTTTCATTTTTATGTATGCACAATAGTAATATGTGATAAAAATCTGTCTAATTAAGTCTCAAAGAACCCTTTCAATAAGTAAAATTAAAAATTCTAAGCGATAAGAAAGCATTGTGTCATGGTTTAATTGGCAGCTTATTTTTCTTTCATAGCGGAACAAAAAATAATGGTGCTTCTTGCAATTGTGTGCCTTAGAGTTGATGAAATGTGGTATTTCTGTCTGAGGCTGCTCTTATCACAAAGACATCTGCTGTGTCATTCAATTCAATTTCAGCTGAGTTTAAAGAAGGCTTCTGGCCACTTCGAAAGTTGGCTCATTTGGACTCAGAGGCCCCTGTGATTTTAAATTTGCCCAGCCCTGAGTGGGGATGAGCGAGTCTTGCTTCTGACCTCCCCTGGGTGCCTGCCCCTGGGTGGGACCAGGCCTCTCACACCAGAGGAACGCCCACTCCCGAAACTTGGGATGTTTGTGTCACCAGACAATTTTTCTGCTGGATTCGTGAATTACCTGTACTTTTATTTAATTAATATTTTTCTTTCGAAACCTTTTTTCCCAATAATTATAGACTCAAAAATAGAGGTGCTGTTGACCCTTTATCCAGTTTCAATGGCAACATCTTAATAACTCTGTATAATATTAGAAGTAGGAAAGTGACATTTTACCATGCAATTAATTATGCTGCAGACCTCATTCAGATTCCACCAGCATTCACATGCCCCCGTGTGTGTGTGTGTGTGTGTGTGTGTGTGTGTGTGTGTGTGTAGGTCTGTGTAATTTTATCCTCTGTGGACACTGCCTGTGCTGCCTTTTACAATCTCACTTCACTCTTTTCCCCTAACCTACCCCTTGCCCCCGGCAACCATGTTCTCCATCTCTATAATTTTGTCATTTTGAGAGTATTACATAAAAATGGAATCATATGGTACATAGTATTGGCTTTTTGTCCTCAGCACAATGCTGAGATTCATTCAAGTTGTGGGAATCAGGTTTTTTTTTTTCTTAATAGTATTGCATGGTGTAGATGCACCAGAGTTTATTGAATCACTCACCTGTTGAAGGACATTTGGGTTGTTGCCAGTTGTTGGCTGTTGCGGATAAGGCCCTTATAAACATGCATATACAGGGTTGTATGTGAAAATAAGTTTTCATTTCTCAGAAAGAAACTGCCAAATGTGCAATTGCCAAGTTGTCTAATAAATGTATGTTTAATTTCATAGAAAGTTGCCAGAATGTTTTTCAGAGTGTCCAGTTTCTCATATGGGTGATCGTGTGTGGGTGACCTAGTTTGTCTACATCTCTTCCAGGATTTGGTATTGTTGGTATTTTTAATTTTAGCTACTCTGATAGGTATGCAGTGATGGTTTTAGTCTGTATTCCTAACGGTGTTGAGTGTCTTCTCAATGTCTTTTCGACAGGTGGTGGAGCACCTGTTCATGTCTGTTGCCCATTTTCTAATTGGATTTTTTCGAACCATTCAATTTTGAGCGTTCTTTATACGTTCTAGTTACTATTTTATTCAATATATGATTTGCAAATATTTTTCCAATTTTTAAAAAATAGATAATTTGGAGTAGTTTAAGGTTCACATCAAAATCGAAAAGTACAAAGATTTTCCATATACTCCTGGCCCCCACATCTGCATGACCTTCCCCACTATCAATTCTCCCCACCAGAAGGGGACATTCGTTACAACTGATGAGCCCTCACTGATACATCATCATCACTTAAAGTCTATAGTTTAAAATAAGGTCACTCTTGGCATTGTGCATTCTATTGGTTTGGGCAAATGTCTAATAATATGTATCCATCAATATAGAATCATAAAGAGTATTTTCCCTAACTTAAAACTCCTCTGTGCTCCACCTGTTCTTTCTGCCCCTCTAACCCTTAGCAATCTCTACAGTTTTTTTTTTTTTTTTTTTTTTTTACTGACTCTATAGTTCTAACATTTCCAGGGTGTCATATAGTTGGAATCATACAGGGGGTAGCCTTTTCAGATTGGCTTCTTTCACTTGGTAACATGTGTTTCAATTTCCTCCATGTCTTTTCATGGCTTGAAGTTCATTTCTTATTAGCACTGAATAATATTCCATTGTCTGGGTGTACCATGGGTTATTTATTCATTCACTTACCGAAGGACATGTTGGTTGCTTCCAAGTTTTAGCAATTATGAATAAAGCTGCTACAAATATCTGTGTGCAGGTTTTTTTGTGGGCATAAGTTTTCAGCTCCTTTGGGTAAATACTAAGGAGCATGATTACTGGATTATTTGTAAGAGTATGTTTAATATCATAAGAAACTGGCAAAGTATCTTACACAGTAGCTGTACCTGTTTGAATTCCCACCAGCAATCAGAGTTCCTCTTGCTCCACATCCTTGCTGGCCTTTGGTGTTGGAACCGTTTCACGTTTTGGCCATTCTAATATGTGTATAGTTGCCTCTTGTTACTTTAACTTGCAGTTACCTATTGGCATATGATGTTGAGTGTCTTTCAGTATGCCTATTTGCCACCTGTATATCTTTGATGAGGTGTGTCTTAAGGTCTTTAGCTCATTTTTTAACTGGGTTGGTTGTTTTCTTATTGTTGAATTCTAAGAGCTCTTTGTATGTTTTGGATAATAGTCTTTATCAGATGTCTTTCACAAATATTTTCTCCCCATGTGTAGCTTGTTTCTTCATTCCCTTGACATTGTCTTTCACAGAGCAAAAGTTTTTTAATTAAAATGCTTTTAATTTTAACAAAGTCTAGATGATCGGTTATCTCTATCATGGATGGTGCTTTTGGTATTTTATCTACAAAGTCATTGCCAAACCTAAGGTCATCTAGGTATTCTGGTATGTTATCTTTCTGGAGTTTTATAGTTTTGCATTTTGCATTTAGGTCAATGATCCATTTTGAGTTAATTTTTGTGAAGGGTGTAAGGTCCGTGTTTAGATTCATTAAAAATTTTTTTTCCATGTGGATGTCCCATTGTTCCAACACCATTTGTTCAATAAAGCTTCTTTTTCATTCTCTTAAGAGTCTTCTGCAGAGCAGAATAGTTAATTTTAATAAAGTCTAATTTATTCATTTTTTTCTTTTATGAATTGTATTTTTGGTGTCATATCTAAGAACTTTTTGCCTTCACCTTTTGTCCCAAGGCTTTTCTCCCATATTTTATTCTAAAATTTTTTATTTTTTAAAGTTTATTTATTTTGAGAAAGAGAGTGATTGAGTGGGGGAAGGGCAGAGAGAGAGAGAGAGAGAGAGAGAGGGAGAGAGAGAATCCCAAGCAGGCTCTGTGTAGTCAGCACAGAACCTGACACAGGGCTCAAACCCCACAAACTATGAAATTATGTATGACCTGAGCCAAGATCAAGAGTTGGTTGCTTACCTGACTGAGCCATTCAGGTGCCCCTCTTCTAGAAGCTTTATGGTTTTACATTTGACATTTAAATCTATGATCCATTCCAAGTTACTTTTTGTATAAGGTGTGAGGTTTAGCATAGATTTTTTTTCTTTTTGCCTAAGACATCCAATTGCTCCAGCATTATTTGTTGAAAAGATTATCTTTCCTTCATTAAATTGCTTTTGCACCTTTGCCAGAATCAGTCAAGCATATTTATGTGGGTCTATTTCTGGGTTCTTTATTCTGTTCTATTGATCTATGTGTTTATCTCCATCAATACCACACTGTCTTGATTACTGTAGCTATATAATAAGTCTCAAAATTAGATAGTATGATTCCTCTGACTTTATTCTTTTTCAAAGTCATTTTAGACATTCTGGTTCATTTAGATTTCCATAGATGACTTTGAATAAAATTAATATTTCTAAATTGGCTATCAAATCTGTTGAAAAGGGAAACATGAGTTTGATCTTTCAGCTATAGCTGTACTAAGTCACATTAGAATAAAAATATAACTACGACAATTTAAAATATTCATTTGTAAGTCATGTGATATGACCTCTTGGACCACCAGATTGGTCCAGACCTTCACCTCCTAGCACTACTGCATTGGGAGGGAGGCTCTCCACAGAATGCTGGCTGTGCCCTTGTCTAGGGCTGGCTCAGCAGTGGCTAACTGGCTGCATAGCAGCCATCTGTAAGGTGGTTTGCAGCTTCTGGGTTAACCCAAAGGTCAAGCTCGGACCAGCTGTGAGGCCCTGTATGGACTAACTGAACCAGTTCCTCCCTTGGCCTATTGAGTGCCAGGTGGAAAGAATCAGGAATTGGCAGTGGGACTAGGGTGAAAGCCATGAAAAAGCAGAGACACGGGGGAGCGAGGCACATAGAATCTTCACCGTGTGAAGATTACCCTGTTCCCCATGGTGGGGAGCACTGGTGTGCCTCCTCTGGCCTGGCAGTGCCCAGGGAAGGTGGGCAACTAGACAACCAGGCATTCCAGAGCTGTCCTAGGTTCTGAACAGTCCTCTTCCCTTGGCAAGACCTCAAGCCCATGGTTGGGATGGTCTGGGTCCTCTTCTTCTTCAACAGTGGCTCCATGTTTAAGGAAGTGTTTCCAAAGCCTGGGGTTCATAGAAACTGTGGAGTGCAAGATGACTTTGGGTGGCCCAGAACCTGGAGTTGAATAACGATGCATCGCCAAAATGAGAAGCTATCCCAGCCTAGACTGGTAGGTCCTTAACACTTGGCCCCTCTTACCCCGTTTTAACAGAGAGTGGCAGCCTTGGCTTTAGAGCTCCTGATACTCTCTTTTCAGGTAGTTTTTCATTACATTGTTGTCTTTATTGCACTTTTTGATAGTAATTTGCTCACCCATTTTTTTTCCTTGAACACTGCCTAGCGTAAAGTACAGGTTCAAATTCTTAGCCAATGACGGAATGAATTTGACGTGTTTTCTTCCCCATAATTCTTTTGATTTTTGGTGGTCTTTTTACCCCCTCTAACTCTGAGCCCCATGAAGGCAGGGACAGACTGTGCTCTTTTTTCCCTCACCGTTTTGTTCCTAGGGCCAAGCAAAGTGCTGGCGCAGGAAGTCCTTGAACGTGTGACTATCGCTTGTCTTGGTTAGTGAGCAGATAGGTGAATGAGGAAGGCATGGGGAAGTCAAAACTAACAGCCTGGCCCTGCTCTCTGTGTTGGCTCCTGTAGGAAGCTGATGTAACTGGCTAGTGTGGGCCCAGTGCACCGTCCACGTCAGAAACTTGGCTGGTCACTCCCTCCTCGAAAGCCTCTTTGCGAGGGCGCTGGCCTCTGTGCCGATTGCCTCACATACACCCGGTCTTCTTCCTTCACTCCCATCACAGCCGGCCTGGCCCTACCTGCCTCTCCTGATTTCACACCCACCTGGGACTTCACCGCTGGCCGGGAGAAAACCATTTCCAGGGTCTGGACCCTGAGTCTTGTCTCAGGATCTCACTGAATGGGGGCCCAGAGTGAGGCCTGGTCAGCTTTTCCTTCTGACTCTGGGACGTCAGCTGGAACAAGAGTCTGAGTCTGAACTTTAATTTCACTTTCTCATTTTGCTGGTCCTTAGTAATCTGCCATGTGTCGAGGACCGTACTGCAAGCCTGGTTGAAGATTTCGTGAAAAGAAAGGCCGGACACATTAGTGTTGTCAGCACGACTGTTACCCTCTTTCAGAAGAAAGGTCAACGAATAATTTCAGCTTTGTTTAAAGCCTCTTTAATGGATTCTATAAAATGCTCTAATTACCAATGATTATCCGTCGAAGTGCTTGCAAGCTTTTTAAAGCCTTTCTACACCCATTTCACTTTGTTCACACAGAGTTCAAGTTCTCTGGCATACTTAAGCAAGAGGAGGCATTTCTTTTCTTATTATTTTTTTTCTTAAATCGTGTAATTTGGAGTGTTTATAAGGCAGGCAGGCTCTCTCTCATCTTGGTCTGAAGCAGAGAGCTTTTACTCTACTTTTTGTCTTTTTGCCCAATAAGAAATTATCTACCATCTACATGATACGGAAGTTCCGCTTATCAAACCATAATTGCCTTCTGGTTTAGTCCGCATACCATGCGGTGTCTCATTTGAGCCTCATCGCAGGGGACTGGAGGGTCCACTTGGACTGGATTCCCAGCTTCGGCTGCACTGCCGGTTTGGGCTGGATCACTCTCTTTTGATGCTTATTAGCAGTATCCCTGGATGCCACCCACTGGATGCCAGTAGCACCTTACTCCCTCCCCCCCGTTGTGACAACCAAAAATGTCCTCAGACATTGCCAAGTGTCCCCTGGGGGTCAAAATCATCCCTGGTTAAAAACTGATTTTTAGAAGAGAAGGCTGAGGCTCAAAGGCCTGGCCCAAGGCCCGTCGACGGGGGGCATCTCCCGGCACGAGTGCGCCACCTTTTCCTCTCGTGTCCGCGGCTCCGCGTCCCCGCCTACCCTGCTGGCCACTTCCAACACGAACGCCTCTACTCTTAAGTGTTTCCCGCCCTGTCCTTCGGCCTGCGAAGCCTCAAGCTCTCCAGGACCAGACAACGCACCGTCTGCTTTCTGCACCGCCCAGCAGAGGATGGCGGGCAGGGGGTACTCAAGCCGCTGGGGGGCATCGCCCCCGCCCACCCCACCCCCCCCCCACGCCCCCGGCGGTCGCCCTGAGACCTCGCGGGGGTGTGGCCGCGGGCTGCGCCCCTGGGCGGGAGGGGCCCCACCGGCCTGGGGGTGAAACCGTCGATGGCCTCCGTGGCCCCCGGGAGTGTTCTGCACGACTCGTGTGCTCCCTGTCTCGCTGGAACCGCGGCCTTACGCTCACAGCGTGGGGTGCGAGCCCACTCTGGGCACCAGGACGCGCCCCTCCCAACTCCCCCGCGTCTCCCTCCGCCGGCCTCCTTGCGCGTGCGTGCGGGCGGCGGAATCGAATGACGGCTGCACGGATTGGCGGGCGGGCAGGAGTGCGCATGCGCGGTGTGTGAGGTGCGCACGCGCGCGCATGCGTAGCGCATGGCTTTGGGTGCGTGCGTGTACGGGTGCGGACGCATGCGCGTGTTGTGATGGCTGATGCAGGTGGTCAGGGCGGAGGGGTTTCGAGGCAGTGCATGCTCTGGAAATGCTGGATTGATCAAGGAGATCAGGGCTCCTTAATTGCAGGCTTTCTCAGAACCTTTAGCTGCTAACGTGTTCTGTGACTCTCACGGAACAACACCAGATGCAACAGTTGCCAAAGCCATTTGACCACAGGACCGTTTTTCTTCTCATGAGGTATTTCATGTCGCCGCTCACACGATATTCCTTGGGGAAAGTGTCGTCCAGCTAGGAAGGCACACCTGATTCTCCTTCGTTGGCCAGTTCTAAGGGAGCTTTGGGTCTAGGAGGGTTAAGAAGGGACCCAGTATGGAGACCCCAACGCCCTTTGGGTTTGAGGGCTCCCAGGTGGCTGGATTCTGAGCAAGATCCTGGAGAAGAGCAAGTCTTGCCAAAGGTGTGGTAAGTTTGGACGGGCTGACGCGCCTGTCTGTGTCGGTGGCCGGGGCGGTGAGCGGTGTGGCCGCGGGAGACGGGGCCGGGGTGGGGGTGGGGTGGGGGGAAGCCCAGCGGGCGACGCGCCCTCCTCCCCGCCCCCTCCGATACTCGGGAGGAGAGGTGAAAGTGGCCGGAGCGCAGGAAGAGAAGGGAAAACAGAAGTTTCCATTTGTACCGGATGGTTTTGTTTTTTTATCTGTTTGCAAATGTTCAGTGTAATGGCTTGAAACCCAGCCGTGTAGCTGCCGCCGCCCACACACACAGAGCTGCAGTGGCGCTGAGTGGAGCAGGCGAACCGTTATCACCGGCGTCGGCCATTAAACCCGAACCCACACCAGGGCAGGCTGCACACCTACCCCCCGGTGTCCCTCTGCCACCCCCTCCCCCCCACCGCCCCGGCACCCCCGACACCCACCGCCCTCCACACACACGATTTTTTTTTTCACATTTCCAGCACTCGGTTTTCTCTAGAGAAGGCATAGAGAGGAGCAAGGCAGAGATGGCACGAGCAGGGAGAATACTCCTGCCTCATCGGAGCCACCGGCTTTCGGGAGAGCGCGGCAGCCCCCACCTGCCTGTGGACTGAGCACGTGAAGGTGAGAGAGGTCTTTGTGATTTCTTTATGCACCTGGAGGTCTGGGATGCAAGTCCAGGTGAAGGGACCTTAATCATTGAGCCTTGTCTGTTGCCTCCCGAGTGACTATATCAGGCAAGCATGATGGATGCTTCCTTCCAAGCACACGTTGTTCTCTCCGACACAAGCCCCCACTCAGGTCCCTGTGAGAGCTTTTGAACCAGGGGGCTTCTCATCCCCCTCCTCCACCTTCCAGCAAACCTCCCAAGCCTGAGATGTGGAGTAAGGTCTGAACCTGCCTTTGGCTTGACCTGTTGATTTCCAACTGAGGCTGCTCAGCCTTCCTCCCTGAAGTGAGCACTGACCCCACTCTTCCGGGGCCGTACGGATTGGGGCTCCATCCGAGGGGCTTTGGGAAACCTGTTTCCCCGGTGGCCCCAAGCCCAGTCATCAGAAGCAATCAGACCCAGCTGTCCAGCTAATCTGTACGAAATAGGCTTCCTTCCCAATAGAAATCAACAAAAGTTTAAAATAGAAGGGACTGTAATCGGAAATGAAGCTATAGAGTTCTGTGTGTGATGCAACAGGGCAGAAACATCCGCATGGAAAATATTAAGTACAAATTACATAGCTCCCAGCCATGTGAGCCAGGAAAAGAAATGATTTCCTTGCTTATTAAGCATGTTTGTGGGCCGGAGGGTAGCCAAGCGGGGGCATCTCTTCTGGAAGGTTTAAACCTCATGACGAGAAGGAGAGAAGTGCAAGAAGAAGAACAAAGATGGAGGGAGAGAAGAGAGGCCATGATCTAACGTACATGTAGGAGAGAAACAGATAGAAAAACCTCCGAATTCTGTGCAGTCAGGGGATGAATCAGTTGGAATAGATCTATTTTTAGTTTCCAAGATCTGCTGTTGCATTTTGCCTGGCATTAATTAGTGTCACAGGCATGTTTCACCCACTGGCTCAGAAGGGCCTTAGCGTGTCATTCAAACTGGGAGGCGCCGACCCTCACGTATGGGTGCTCTCTGGTCCCTACGAGTCTGTCTCTGGCACACACGTGTCCAGAACGTTCTGCTCTCTGACCTTGCCCTCTCTGGGCGTGCCCATTAATCTCCTGGCTCTAGCCCTTGGATGCCTGGCCACGGGCCAAGGGAGAGTTGTGATTTTGCCATGCTTTGTTTTTCCAAAAGGAAAGGCTGTACGAGTTGAAATGGGGGGAAAAAAAGATGTTGGATCATAGCTTAGATAAACAAACCTGGCTCTGGGAGCAACCCTACCACCACAGAGAAGAAGAGGGAGGCCCCGATCTCCAAACAAGACTGAGTTTGATAAA
Source organism: Proteles cristata cristata (assembly GCA_017311185.1). Classification (NCBI taxonomy): domain Eukaryota; kingdom Metazoa; phylum Chordata; class Mammalia; order Carnivora; family Hyaenidae; genus Proteles; species Proteles cristata. Next base: position 122,870 of record JAESUZ010001391.1, read on the forward strand.
GTAGGTTTCATAACCGAGGAACATCTCCCTGTGTAGTTCGGACCCGGTGTAATGTTCTAGCGGGCACTGATAATGTTTAGCGGGCTAGGTTGGTTGCACGTTGGCATGATCGCATGTGTGTGAAGCTAATCGCCCTGAAAAAGCCTGTTTGTGTTTCCGAGCCAAGGCTGTAACCCGGAAGAGTGGTTTAAGTGTAGGACTTAGCGTGAGTGTGGCACTTCGCTTTCCGAGGCGACAACGGGACAGTGGGCAGCTTGAGTATGAAGCAGGAGCGAGAGGTGGGGGCCAAATGGCAGTGGAGCGGTTGGGACCGCTGTTTCCGTACGCCGGCAACAATTCTTAGGTCAAGGAGAAAGTGTGAACACATCGGGGGCCTGCCTTCCGCTCTCTTGCACGATTCACAGTGTTTTTCCTGCTGTGTTAGAGTCAGACCAAGTCTCCAGCCACTGGTGGCTCAGTGCCATTTGTCAAGGCCTACAAGGGTCTTCATTTAGTTTACAAGTCACTTCTGGTTGGCCCGTCCAAGACGGGAGCATGGACGACGTCTTCCGAGTGGGCTGGGAGAGTTCCCAGGGCACAGGGCCGCCTCTCTGTGGAGTGGAGGAACAGCGTCGATGAGCCTTGGCCAGGCCCATTGTCCTGAAGACGCAGTACCAACTGAATTTCTGGAGTTGTTAAGAACGAGGGTCAGAGGGTGTGTGGAAGCAGGGCAGTGACCTTGGGTGTCATGCCATGAGGCCCCACCCCTTCCATCCCTCCACCCAGACTGCCGTTCAAGGGTCCTGGGCCCACCAGTGTCTGTTACGTGCCTCTGCCCTCCTGACCACCCCATGCCCCTTGAAGGCTGCTGACCACACGCTTCACCAGGGTGTCGCTGGCCTGGTGTCCGCAGTGGGCCCCGCTGGATTATTCTGGGCTGGGAACCCCTGCGTTCAGCCACGGCAAGGGGTCACGAAGGGAGAGCCAAAGAATGGTCTCTCTACTGGCAAAAAGGCTCTCTGACCCCTTCCAGGCCAGCCATGGCCGTGGCCACGGATGGACGAGCCGAGGGCCATCTCAGCGTGTCAGATAAGGCAGGTGGCTTTCAGACTTTTGACACCTGACGTGAGGATGCCATTAGAAAATTAAAGGAAATCTTCCTCTGGTGCCCAAAGCCTATAGAGTGCTTTGATTGCCTTGTGGTGTCTTTACGCCCAGGGAGGACTGACACACGGGGTCAGGTGCAGAGGTCTTCGTCATTGAGCCCTGTCTCGGTGGTCGGCAGAGTCCCCGTCAGAGAAGGTCCCGCTCCTGCCTGGTGCCATGTCAGGGAAAGGCTGTACCTGCGTTTCTCCCTCCGTCTTCGCAGTGGCCCGTGGGGCTGCTGTGCTCTCTGTCGCTGCTCTAGGGAGGAGGAAACCGAAACGTTCCCATTGTATTTTTAGCACTTTGTCTTAAAAATATGAAAAATTTGCATTGCGCTCCCTAGTATATCCATCGATCCTACTGTAAAATCACACTTGCCTCTTCAAAAAAACAATCTGGAAGGAAAATTCTCACTCTCAAGTATGGCGCGTGTTCACGTGGGTCAGTAGGTGGTGCTTCCGTGGCGCTCTGCCCCTTCTAGAACAGGTGCCCCGCTGGAGAAGCCTGAGCTGAGCCCACTGGGGAGTCAGCCTGCAAAGCCCACGGTAGAGCAGATGCTTCCTGCACATGCCGTGCTTGTGCTGTCTGCGTTTGGTGGTGACTCCCAGTTGGAGGTGGGACTCCCCGAGCTGGGTCCCTTCCCTGCTAAGCGCCCCCTCCCTGCTCCCCCCCAGCGTGAATCAGGAATTGGACATGTTATCACCTTTGTGCTCTGCAAAGGGTCCCAGTCAACTGGTGTGTGATGGGGAAGCTGGGCCAGGGGATCAGGGGAGGAGGCTCTTACCCCATGTGTGGGGGGGGGCTCTCCTGGGAGCCTCCCTCCCCTGCGCCCCTGCCCACAGGCCCTCCCTCTTCCTCTGCGACCTGCCGCGGGCCTCACATCCTGAGAGGAACCCTAGAAACGGGCCCTGTTGATGCAAACACACGTACCCTTCGCCACAGGAAACGTGGCCTCACGTTCGCAGCGACAACCACCCGGCTCCTCATAGAAACCAAAGAGGAACAGATTTTAGATTTTTAACTAAATTAGGAAACACATGTCCCTCCCTCCCATTCTCCCTCAGCAGTTTTCATTTCACCTCACGTGTAACCTCTGCTCTCCCTGTCCCGCCCTGGGAGGCTGGGCGTTTAGGAAATTAAGTCCGTGTTCTCTGGGCATAGGTGGAAGTGGTGAGAAGACAGAGCATTAGTAACAGTGGAGGCCAGTGAGCGTCAAGTCCTGGGCGGGGTGGTTGGTCACATGAAACACCAGGACCCCTGGGTACAGTGTGAATTCCAGGTGTGTAACCGCATAATTTTTTTTTTTTTTTGGATATAAATGTGTCCCCAGGACTGCACAGGATGTGCTTATACTGACATCTTGTTCACCGTTGCTTTGAAATTCAGATTTAACTCGGTACCTGCGTTTGTATGTATTTGCTACAACTTGTAACCATAGCACAGGGGACCTGGCATTCGAGAGCCACACACTGTACCTGAGGAGGGCGTCGGGCCAGCTGCTCCATCCAGGCTCGCTCCCCGGCCCTCTGGCAGGTGCTTGGCGCCAGGCAGATGCCCACATTTTCTGTGCGGGAAGGTCCCGGGGGCCTGCCTGGTGGAGGGGTGCCGCTTTATCAGCTGTTTGGGGGATAAACTGAGGCCAAGGAGGCAGGTGCGGCTTGCTGGGCGCTCAGAGTCAGCTCTTGGCCCGCCTCGCCACATAGTGCTTTCTGGTGGTGGGTGGTAAGCAGCACGAATCGCTGAGAAAAACCAGGCTTCAGAGGAACAGTAATAACAGGTTAGCTTGGGAGCGCTCTGTGCGAGCCGGGAAGGCTGTGTCAACACATGCAAATTATATGCAAATACACTTTGCCCCCTCGCAGGCTCACCTTCCTGGTGGGACCCCCTCCCCCCCCCAACAAGCGCAGCCCCTGGCGCCCTGGGTTTCCAGCAGGGCAGGTGTACCCGGCCGAGCCCTACCGGGCCCCTGGCGAGGTCCATGTTCCCGGGTGCACGTGGGCTGGGACAGGAGGCGTGTGTGCGTGAGCGAGTGCACACACGTGCTCCCTCTGTGCGGATGGAGATGCGAGGGGGCTGGTGTGGAGGTGGATGCGTGAGGCTGCAGGAGCATGTTGACGTGTGCGTGACTTGCCACCTTGAGCTGTGCACGCAGGCTGCGTGGCTCCTGTCTCCTGGGGTGGGCACCCTTCTGCTGCGCCGGCCGGCCCTGGACGGTCCTGAGGACGGTCATGCTAGTGTGGCACTCCCGTGACATGTGCCGGCGAGCGCCTCGTACCTGATTCTCCCGGGTGCCTGTGTGGTGGTTGTCCCTGCTCGACGGGCAGGTGGGCGCACCGAGGCTTTGACAGATAAAGTGGCTTGCCCACAAGCGGTGAGATGCCCGGCCGAGCTCACCCCCAGATGCCTGCCCCCCAGCCAGCTGCATCAGAGACAGTATTCAGACCTTGACCCTGGGCACGGACTTTCTGAAGAGGGAGCAGGGCTTGAAAAGTTCTCTGTGGGAAGTTGCATCAGTTGAACTGAGACGGTGTGGGATTTGGGCTCTCAGAGTGAAGAGGGCTGGCCTCAGACATCGGGGGCGCAGGGAGGGGTTCCCCAGGACAGGCTGTGAGCACAGGGGCCACCAGTGGGGGGGGGTTTGCCCCCTCTCCTGTTAGCTGAAGGAGGAAGCTCCGTGTCATGGCTTCATGTGCTAGTGGAGCTGGTGGCCCAGGTCTGAATGGCCTCTTTGCTGGCGACAGGCTGAGCGGTTGGCTCCCAGGAGCGTCACCTGCATGAGCCTCCTTCTCCTCTTCTGTGAAGCGAGTGTATAGTGACCGCCTGCCTCCCATTGTGCCTCGGAGGTGTGGCTGGGCTGTCACCCGACCAATTTTGGCTGTTTTCAGCCATTGCTGGGTGCGGGGGCTGGAAGACGTCCGGCGGTAGAACACGTGTGGCTCTCGCCTTTGAAGGCCCCAGAATCCAGAGAACCAAGCTAAGTTCGTTACAGTGTGAGGTGGGTAAGGACTCGCCCCAAAAGTCCTGCAGAGAATGTGCTGCTGAGGGGGTGGCTTCCCGTGGGGTGACCCCCAGAGGCCCTTGTCGGGGAGGCAACGTTTGGCTCTGTTGTGACGAACAGGAAGCTTTGGGAACGCCAGGCTGAGGGAGCACTGCAAACAAGAGCATGGGGTGGGAAGGGGGGGGGTCTGAGCTGTTCGGTTTAGGGGGAGGGTTCATCCACTCGCTCATGCCGGGGGGCAGCCTCGGAGCTGGTGACAAGGTAGAAGGGTCCCCGGCCTGTGGGGTTCGCGTCACTGGCGAGTCACGACACACGTAATGTTTCATTACAACCATGGTGAGTACGGGGGTCCGCTGGCCACGAGCAGGCATCTCAGGAGGCCGCCCGGGGACTGGGGACTGGCTGACAGACGGCGGCGGGGACGGCAAGGCAAGGAGGAGAGGAAGGAGTTCTCCCGGCCCCGGGGGCGGCCCCGACGTGGGCTGGGGTGTGAGGCGCAGCGAGGCCAGAGCGACTGGGAAGCAGAAAGAGGATGAGGGGCCTGGGGAGGACTCCAGAGGTGACGGAGGCCGGTGACCCCGGTTCGAAGAGCAGGCGGGGCAGGTCATGGGGTTCCGGGAGCAGTGGGACCACGAGGGTGTCACCATGGTGAGGCCGTGGGTGTGGCTGTGCGTTTGGGGACTGTCCTTCTGGCTGTGGAGTGGAGAGCAGGTCCGTGGGGGACAAGGGGCCAGGTGGGCAATGGCATTCGCCAGCTGTGGCTCTAAGATGGGACCAGAATCCTGCTCGGCTACCTCGTCATCCCTGACCCGCTCAGCGCCCGGAGTGGCGTTCCTGAGCTCACCCCTCCCCTGGCCTCCCTGCCACATCCTTGGAGGACTCGTGTGTTGGCTGCCGGCCTACTTGCTCCGAGACCTTCTCCCACCAAGCCAGGTTCTGTGCAGCCACCCCGGGGAGAGCAGGAAGGAGTCAGCATGATATTGAGCGCGCTCAGGACTCCGGGATGACTCTGGAGGAGGTCAGGGTCCATTTCTGCTTAGCTGTCCCCACGGAGCCAGGCGCCTCTGCGCTGCCGGGCTTCCGGGGGACAGGAGGCCTGGAGTGGGCAGGGATCGCTTCAGTGAGGGGGCCCCACGAGGGACAGAGCATAACTGCTGGGTGCTGCTGTCCACGCAGCTTGGGCTGCCCGGCTGCCAGGACCTGATTGGGAGGCTGGCGGAACCTGCTCGACTGTCCCCGTGAGGGGCAGGTCAGGGATGGGGTGTCCCCAAGCTGTCGAGGGACAGGGACGCTATGGGCCAGACTAGCCTCGCGGGGGGAAGTACCACCCTGTGTGCAGTGAGCTCCTTCTTTGAAAAAGCCGCAGGCGACATTTCTCTCCCAAGACAGCTGAGGCCTTTTCTGTGGCTACTCACAGAGTCCCCACTTGGGGCTGGGCCGGGAAGCTAAGTTTTTGTCCATATTCCCAGGAGGGGGTAGTGTGGTGAGAGAAAGTAACACATCAGGTGGCCATGGGGGTGCACTGTGCCACGTGCAGGGGAAGTAGGTGCGGGCGCCATGGGGCCCCGGAAGGGGTGGGGATCCCCGCTGCCTGAGCAAGCCGGGTCATGCCTCGTTGGGGACACAGTTTTTAAACAGCCTGTGCCCATCTTGCCGGCTTGGGGATGGGGAGGGGTGTACCCCAAGCTGGGGCTTCGCCAAGGATGGACCTCTGCATGTTCACACATGCATGTAAGTCCCGTGGAAGGCGTGTCTGATCCCTTTAGAATGGGCCCCCTTGGGCTCTAGTCTCCGAGCGACTTGACAAGCATCAGATTTAGGGCGGAAACCAGTAGGTGATTTGTTAGGATTTTCATTTCAGCCCTTGGGAGGTCAAGGCATGGGCCACAGCCATTCTTGTAAAATTTATTCTTTCTTTTTCCATTCGCTGTCTCTCATGTGATGTTTCCCTTGTTCAGACTCTGGAAAGTTCTTTCCTCTGTCCTGACCTCCTTTTTCTCTCCGTGGCTCTCCCCACCTTGGCTGATGCTTCTTGGAATACAATTTCTCCTGTGGCCTAAAAAGCTCTACATCGTCTGTTGTCTGCACGCCCACTGGCCTGTCATCCACCTTTCTCTTCTTTGCTGTTCCTCTGCATGCCCTTAGCATTCTGCTCACCTTAACCAGCCAATGGAGTGCTTGCCCCAGGGCCTTTGCACATAGCCCTCCCTCTGTCTGGAACCCCTAGCCCTCATGTTTCCTCATAGCTGAATCTTTCTTATATTTCAGGTCTTTTCCCAAGGATGCTCCTCCTCCTCTTTCTCTCACCCCTCATCAGACCATTACATTTTTCTGTCTTCATCACCCTTATTTTTCTCTGAAATTACCTCACTCATTTATGTATCTTCTTAGTTATGATTATCTCTCTCATTAGAATGTCAGCCTCACGAAGGCAAGGACCTTATCTGCCTTCTTCTCCTTTGATCCTTTGACCTAGAACAGACTTTAGAACTGGGCCAGTACTCAAGAAATAGTTGGTGAGCATGTACATGTTGAATGCAAATCCCCAGACACCTGGGAGGGGCAGTGTCTTCTTTTCTCGTTGCTCTTTTTGGGCTGACATCTGCCTGCTTGGAATTTACCCTTGTTTTCTCCCCAGTTATCTTGATTACACATTACAGGGCAGATGAAAGGGCCGTTTAGTGAAGCCCAGACCCTCTCAAGGCAGTGGGAAGTGGACAGACTGCACAAAGCCGGAAAAGCTTTTAGCGGTCAGAAAAACCGGTGAGGCTGGGCACACGCGTGCGTCACTTTACCTGAGTGTGTGTCTGTGTCCACACATATGTGCAGGTTACACCAGGACAAAAGTCATGGCAGCCAGAGCGGCATCGTGGGTGGTGGCCTAGCCTCGTGAGAGGGGGTTCTGCTCCCCTTTCTGTGATCTTTAAAATGAGGGGGTGGCAGATTGGTTTTAGCTCAAGTACAGAGTCTGCTTGGAGGTCCGGGTAAAGGGGCTCCTGGCGCCCAGCTCTGTGGGGAAGAGCGCCATGACCGAGTGGCCGTGGGTGTTGGTGGGGAAGGAACACGCACCTGTAATTGACGTTGCTGGGTTACGTGATCCCCAAAGTACCTTTGATCCTTATCCTTTGGGGCTGGGAGGGGACAGGTTGGGGAACCTGAGTGAAGGGGCAAATTCCCCCACTTTGGAAGGCTTTATCCTCAGAGCCCGGCACTGAGGGATGTGCTACAGAAGCTCTCCTGGAGGGTGGGAGGTGATCGGCAGCCCCGGGGAGGTCTGGGTGAGTCATGTGTTTCTCCTGGTGCTCAATCAAGTCCCCAAAGGTCCCAGCGCTTGAAGGCAGGCCCTGACGGGACCCGGAGGTGGACATCCCTGTGCCACTGGACGTGTGACCTCGAGGCTTGCCAGCTCTTTCCTCTGGATGTGGACGGCTGTCTGAACTATGGCTTTGGAGGGACATTGGGTGGCTTACAACTTGAGCTCTACTTCCTTCCAGAAAGGCTTTGAGGGAACTTACAGCAGAAACACATCCAGGGGGTAGAACAGTGGGAGTAAAGCCAGAACGTGAGATCAGAGGCCACCGAGAGCAAGAGAAAACCGAATCTCCGGGAAGGTCTAGGGCCCCTCAGGCCAGGACTTGGATTCGAGAAATGATCGTCCTGCAGTTTCATGAGGACAGGAGGATGCTTGGCCTGGAGAAGTAGCTGCCAGAGGCCAGTGTACAAATCTGCGCTTTAATCTGTTCATTGAAATGTTTAAACCTATCATTTTTGTAAATATGTCCGAGAGACCCCGATCAGCCAGTGTCCGAAGTGGTGGGCAGGGTGGGGTCCTAACCCTGCCATTTTCTTCCCCATCTGGACCGGTGAACTCTTCTCCTTAAAGAAGGAAAAATAAGAACCAAAGTCCTTACATAAGAAACTTTTGGGAGTTGGCAGGAGGCGGGTTGAGGGGGGTGAAGAAACCAGTCTTTCTTGTTATCATTGAAACGTAAGGCTTTTTCTTTCTGCTCTAAAAACTCAATCTACAAAAACAGTGGGTGACGCCAACGAAATCACTTCAGGTGCTGGAAATGATTTCATTTTTACACCCTGTGATTAAAAGTCTGATAGCCAGGTGCTCAGGAGCCACATCACGTCTTCCTAAATAGGGATACAATTTGTAGGGAAACAAAACGCCCTGCCTTCCCCTCGCTTTGCGTCTGTCACTCAGGCAGCCAGGGGCAATGGTTTGGGGAAATGGGCCGCGGCAGGCAATTACCGCCGAGAACATCGGGTGTAATGGGCTCTGGGAGGCTTTGTACCTTTCCCCCGACGCTGCAATCACGGGGGCGGGAGGGAGCCACCTCCATCAGCGCGACGGGAGCTGTTCCGGAAAGGGTCAGGGGAGGGGGGCCCGTGTTCCCAAATAGCCTTGGCTGCGCGGGCAGTGGGGAGCGGACGGTTTGGGCGAGAGCATCTTGTGACTCAGAAGGACGTCATCTCGGTGAAGAGTTGCCTGGTCTCTTTGGATGGAGCCTTTCAGAAACGGGTAACACCTCGGGAGTTATTTTAGCGGGCGTCACAACAACGTGTGAGGACCCATCAGTTAGTATCACCATAATGGCTAGAGTGCTGTTCAGGAGCCCATTACGTGGCGAAAGCAAGTGCATCTGAAGAAATGTGTTATAACGATGAATAAGGATGCCCCTCGGCTTGGTGATGAGGGATGTCTTGGGCCAGCCCCTTCCCGGCACAGTGGCCCTGGAGGGAAGGGCGTTGGCCCCTGTCCCCCAGAAAGGCAGTCACGAAGTCGGGGCTTCTTCCAGCCCAGCGCCCCTTCCACGGTCCCCCAGCGCCGCTCTCCTGAGCGGAAGGAAGGAAGGAGGTGGGGGAGAAGGAAACTCTCAGTGGGAATAAAGTTTCCATTTCAATTATTCAGCTGATCCTTGACCCCCATTACCATGGATAATCAAAAGCTGGCTGGATGCATCATGTTTTAAATAAAAACATTGTTTAAGTGGCCCTGAGGACGTGCAGACAGATAATTGCATGGGGCACTGTGCAATTACCCTTCGTGAGGGGGGGGGCACTCTTCTCTCCGCACAGAAACGGGAACAGCTGCCCTCGGCTCGGGGTCACACATCTGTGGAGTGCTCCTCTCTGAAGGGGCTCGGCAGGCACACCTCATTTCCCATCACACGGATGGTGATTACAAACCTCTTCTGACAGCGAGGAGAGTGTGCGGGGGACGCTAAGGGGACCGGAACCCAAAGAGGAAGGGGCTTAAATGCCCACCCGAGTGTGCGTGTCCCCAAGGCAGCGTGCTGCAGAGTCCCCAAGAGCTGCCTCTGCTTAGAGGACGCCCCCCCAGCCCCCCACCCCCCGCCCCAGGCTTTCTGTGTCAGGCAGGGCCTGCCTGGGTTGTGAGCCTCTCGCTGCACCATCTGGGTTTGCCCCAGGGGAGCCAGGGATTTGATAGGACCTGTCGCTCCATGGTGTGGACAGGGGGCTGACCCTGTGCCCGCGGTGCAGAGATGAGGTGCTGGCGACACGCAGGACAGCTGGTGGGGAGGGGGTGCTCGCGCAGGACAGGGCGTGCGCTCGGAGTGCCCACCCGCCGAGCGTCTGCAGAGAGGAAGGGATGGCGTCCGTCCTGCCTGGCCTTGCTCGGGCCCGGGTTCTTCCCGCGCGTTGTTGAAATCAGCAAATCCACCTATTCTCACTCAATGGTTCAACACATGCTTTGGGGGCCATGACACTGCGCTACAGACGCTGTTCTAGGTCCACTCAGTGCTTTGAAGAGCGCCCTGGAGGCGGGGCCGAGAAAGGCAGGTGGCGGGATGTGGGGACAGGGACGGCACCTGGGGACTAGCCTGGAAAGACAGTCTGGCAGCCACTGTGGACTCACAAGGTTGTGAGAATTGCTCCTTTGCAAGGAGGCTGGGCCAGTCCCCGGGCACTCTGGGGTGACAGGTGGCTATGCGCAGAGTTGTGAGAAGGGGACCGGCCTGTGCCTCTCTCTCCCTTCCTCTTTCTGCCACGGGACTGCACAGTCGGGAGGGGGTGGGGGAGGTCCCGGGACTGAACCCCAAAGGCAAGGGACCATTCTTTTTTCCTAGCTGCGCTTCTCAACAGGAACGTGTATATGTGACTCTTTACGTCTGGTGTTACCGGGACCCCCAGGATGTCTGAGGTCCTCTGGTTTTGCCACCGCTGCCGCTTCTAGCTGCACAAGGTAGCTTTGTTTTAGGGATCAGGCATCGAGGACTGTGGTGTTGCCTCGTGAAACTGACCCTTGGCAAGGGAACAATAAATCTTTGCCTTGTTTTCCTGGGATAAAAGAGGCTGGAGAAGGCAAGTTCAGCATTCTTTGGAAGTTATGTTTCTCTGCTTTGGGTGACTGTTGCCAGTGCTGAGCCCAGTGGTTCTCTGTTGCACCCGCTCTGAAAGGTTGATCTCATGGCGCTACGTTGGGGTGCAAGTCGCCTACCATGAAATCCATCCTCCGAAAGTGGATGATGGAGTGGTTCTGTATATGTTCACAGAGCTGTGCAGTCACCGCTATGACCCAGTTCTGGCACACTTTTGGAACCCCCAGAATAAACTCTGTACCCATTAGCAGCCTCACCCCCACTCACCCCGCCCCATGGAACCACAAATCCACTCCCTGTCTCCACGAGGTTGCCTCTTCTGGACATTTCCTGTAAATGGAAACCTGCAGCACGTGGCCTTCTGTGTCTGGTGTCTGTCCCTTAGCATCACATTTTCAAGGGCTGCTGTGTGCTGGCAGGTCTCAGGGCTTCAATTCCTTTCTGTTGCCTGATGTTCCATTGGATGCATGTACCACATTGTGTTTATCTGTTCCTCCTCGACGTGTTTATCGTCAATCAACTCCACAGGTGTTTGTTGTTTTTAAACACTGCTTGAGTTCTTGTATAGGAAACTTCTTCATTTATCTTAATGAAGTGTGTTCGGACTGTAACTTTGGAGGAAAAAAGCTCTATATATCCGTCAGGATCACAGTTACTCCAATACGTTAAAAATAAAAAGGAACGCAGTTCCACGTTGAGCAAAATACCCAAGTTGTCAAGAGAGACAGCATCACCGAGCTCCTTGTGAGGTCTCCTGCTGTCATCTCCCGCAGTGGAAATGCTCGTTCTGGGCCCCGGAAATCTCCAGACATGCACGGAGAGGCCTGGCCGATGCTCTCCCCAGCGCTGCACCCAGGAAAAGGGCCACGCCGGCCCAGATTCTTTCCAGCCTGCCCAGAACAGCCTCACCTGTGATGTGCCGGGCTGGGTACCTCCATTTCTGGCACAGTCTTTGTTTATGGGTTGTTAGATCAATAGTCACAATTTCTAGATGTGAGCTGAGGCTGTGTTTTCCCCTGTCTCTGTCTGTCTCTTCCTGTTTTCTAAGGGCTGCTACGGTGACATTAAGTAACGTATAGAAAATAATGTACTTCCTATTTTGGAGCCAGCCCAGGTTTCATCTCTGCTTGAGGCTCCTCCATGCTGCTCAGAATGGTGCTTTTTCTCAGTTAAACACAGAGTTGACTCAAAGGCCAAGCAATGGGGGAGCCATCCTCTCATGCTTTGTTTTCTAGGATGCAGGGAGCATCTCTCGGTCCTTGGAGATGCTGCCTGCAGAGTGGGGACTGGTGCAAGATGTCTCAGACACCTTCTCAGCAGAGAGTCGCCAACTCCCTACCCGCAGTGGGAGGAGTGTGCATGAGCCCCTCTCTCCTCGGGGTGGCCGGCCCATGCGTCTTTTCTGGAGCCACGGATGTCTTCTCAGTTTCTGGCCAGGTCACTTGTGTTTGAGTCGGAGCCTCACTGTCTGAAGATCATCACTCTTTGTAAAGGTATGTGACCTGCCCCTGGGATGAGCATAGAGAAGATGGCAGCTAAAAAAAAAAGCCAATTTTTTTTTTACCCTGTGTTCTTCATGATGTATCTATCTTCAAGCCCACGGTTAAGAAGAAATACTACATAAAACTGGGTCTGACCCGGTTCAGTAATTCTCTTGTGTGCTTAACAGCGCTGTTGCCATTTGTCAAAATATTTACTGCAGTTCATAGTGGCTGTCAGAAACCAGGGCCACAGTCCCTGTTCGACTAAACAAACAAACAAACAAACAAACAAACAAACAAACAAACAAACAAACCCAGACTAAATCTGTAAGGAAATTTGTGGCTTTGTAAGCAGTTTTTTCCCATTGCTAGACCTAATTAAAATGAAGGTGTGAATGGGTTAGAAATATTAGTTGTTATGTGATCCCAAGAGTTTGAAAGACTGAGCATACAGGAGACTATAAATATTAAGGTATTTATTTGATACAGATCTTATTTATAGCGAGTCTGCCGATCACCCAAGGGCAGCATTTTTCAATGAGATTTACAAGGGCCCATGGACCCTGGACCACATATTTGGACACATACTTGGCTTCCCAGTGTCCAAAATAGCCGAGAGTGGGAGGGTCTGTCAGATAAGGCCTGGAACCATGTTCTGAGAGGTGGCGTGCTTCTCTGTTCCCGTAGCAAATCTTTCTGTAAGAATGAAACCAGAGATGTTATCAGCCGAAGTGCAGCAAGGGACAGGATGCAGGCTAGAAGAACGATAGCGTCGGCTGGCTGGGAAAAGCAGAGTAAACGTCAGGGCCAGTTTAAAATCATGTGCCTAATTCTTCTGCCCCAGAGATCTGAGCAGGCATTTAGGGTTGCAAGGCTGGGGTTAATTAGAGCGAGTGTGCGGTTCTGCAGTGATTTTGGGGGCCGGGGGGGGCAGATGCTGAGGAGCCAAGGGGTGAAGACGTGTTTCCTCCATTGTACTTCTGCTGGGAGGTCTGGGGAGGGGTGCGGTCCTGGAGGGGGGAGTCTATGTGAGCAGGGTCACCCAGAAGAGCCCACATGATCACTGCCTGGTGGCCACCCCAGGAGCCCAACGGGTACCAGGCAGGGACCCTTCTCCTGGTATAGGTCATACACATGGGTACAGAGAAGAACCAAGCTTGCAGAAGGGGATGCGACGTCTGTTTGATTAAGGGGGAAAACCTAACGTGTGGAGTACCTGCCACGCACACACCGATCACATCTACTGCACTGTCCGATTTTCTCAAGCAGCAGACACGAGCCCCACTTCTTAGATCAGGAGCGCTCGGCTTGGAGAGGCTGGGCGGCTGATGCAAAGTCACGGGTTTGGTCGGTAGCGGCCGCCTCGAAGACACGCCTGGACTCTGGGCGGCGGCACGGTGTCCATGCCGCCTGCTGGATGTGGCGCTGTAGCCACGCGAGCTGTCCTGGCACGGCCGCACCCGGGGATCCATTTGGGGCATCCGGAGGAAGCCTCTTCTCTGCTCCGGCTTGCAGCCGAGTGAGGGGCTTTGCTTTAACCACGGTGTCAGGAGGGCCACCTTGTGTCAGAGCCACCGCTGAGCTCTTCCATCTCTGGTAGCGAGGTGCCGTGTCCTTTGAACAGAAAGGCATGCGGGGAAGGAGGCCAGTATGGAGAAGGCCACGTCAAGGAAATGATGTGCGTGGCATCTGTTTCTCTCAGGGGAGCCCCGTGATGCTCCCAGCTAGGGGCGCAGTTTTAGGGAAACTACAGGTACCGCATGAAATACATCGACTCACACACCGCAGAGGTGGTTCCTGTTTCAGTTCTCTTTTTACTTATTTATGTACTCTTTATTATTTTAGTAAATTAGTCTTTTGAGATCATTGTAGACTCGCAGGTGGTTGTAAGGAATGATCCCACGTACCTTTTATCCACTTTCGCCTGGCAGTGACATCCTATAAATGCCAGGTGCCCCTCATGGTCATGCTCCTTTTCTCCCGCCCTCCTCCCCTTAACTCCCAGTAACCACCAGCCTGTACTCCAGTTGCACGATTTGTCAGTTCAAGGGTGTTACGTGAGGGTGTTGTATGTAAGCCAACTTGACAATAAAACGTATTTAAAAAAAGTGAATGGAATCGCACAGTGTGTCGCCCCCAGGGAATGCCCTTTTTCGCTCAGCGTGATTCTCTGAAGAGTCATTCCAGTTGTTCTTTCTGTGTGTTCCTAGTTCGTCCCCTCTTACTGCTCATAGTAGTCTATGCTACGGATGCACTGCAACGGGTTTGAATAGTCATCTTTTGAAGGACATCTAGTCTGATTCCAGGTTTTTGCTCTTACAAAGAAAGCTGCTGTGAACACTCGTGTACGGGCTTTTGTGTGGACATAACTTTTCATTTCTCCAGGACAAATGCCCAGGAGTGGGGATTGAATGGTGGTTGCATGTTTAATTTTTGTTTTTGATTTTTGGTTTCGAAACTGCCAAGCTCTTTTCCAGGATGGCTGTGCTATCCTTGTTCACGTGGCCAACGTATCCCCGAATTTCCACATCCTCGCCAGTGCTGGATGTTGTCACCACTTCTGGCCATTCTGATACGTGAGCACTGGTCCCTCACTGTGGTTTTAATTTGCATTTCTCTGGTGGCTAAGGCTCATAATGTTGAGTGTTTTCTCATGAGCTTGTGGGTCTACTGTAGGAACTGTTTTCAGCATCTTATAAGGAGAGACTGTCACAGAGCAAATACTTTTCATTCCGATGAGGCCAGTTGATCAGTTTCCCTTCTACGGCCCACGCGCTTGGTGCTGGGTCTGTAAACGCTTTCCTGTGCCCGTGATCCTGAAGATTTTCTCCCATGCTTTTTCCTAGAGCTTTATGGTTTTACATTTTCCATTCAAGTCTGTTTCCCGCTTTGAGTTAATATTTGTCAAAGTAAGGTACGAGGTTTAGGTTGACCTTTATTTTTTTGTGCCCTGTGGATGTCAGTTGCTGCAGTATCATTTGTTGAAAAGGTTACACACTCCTCACTAAATTGCCTTTGAACCTTTGTTCAATATCAGTTGGGCATATTTCTGTGGGTCTATTTCTGTTTTCTTTTTTAAGGAAAATTCTGTGCTGTTGATCTGTGTGTCTGTTCTTCCGCTAACACAACACGGTCTTGATTACTGTGCCGTGTAATAGGGTTTCTGATCAGGTAGACTGATTTGATTCTTTCCATCTTACTATCCTTTTCCCAAATGGAGTTATTCCAGTTCCTTTACCTTTAGAGTAATCTCCTCTATGCCCACAAGAAATCTTACCGGGATTTTGATAGGAACTGAGTTAAACCTGTGTAGTAGTCTGGAGAGAATGGACATCTTTACTAAGGTCATTTTTCCAGTCCATGGACACAGTGTCACTTTACATTTACACTTTCTTTGAGTTCTTCCATCTGTGTTTTGTGCTTTTCAGCATATAGGGCCTGTACAACCTTCACTAGATTAATACCTAATAAGCATTTTATTTTTCTTTGGGTGTTTATAAATGATTTGTAAGACTTTCACTGTTATTAGTTCTAGGAATTTCTTGGGGTTCTCTGTGTAGACAGTCATGTCATCTGCAGAAAGGACAGTTGTATTCTTCTTTTCCTATCCACGTGTCTTTTATTTTCTTTCTTGCATTATCACACTGTCTGGAACTTGCAGTACTGTGTTGAATAAGAGTGATAAGGGAGACATCTTTCTCTTATTCCC
This sequence comes from Proteles cristata cristata, assembly GCA_017311185.1. NCBI lineage: Eukaryota > Metazoa > Chordata > Mammalia > Carnivora > Hyaenidae > Proteles > Proteles cristata. The sequence goes on from JAESUZ010001391.1 coordinate 138,533, forward strand.
GATTTTAAGGAGGAAGTGTTTCGTTTTTTTTACCATTAAGCGTAATATCAGCTGTAGATGTTTTGTAGATGCTCTTCATTGAGAAACTTTCCCTCTATTTCTGCTTTCTGAGAGATTTGATCACAAGTAGGTTTTGACTTTTGCGGAAAGCTCTTTCTGCAGCAGTCGATATAATCATGTGATTTTTCTCTTTTGTCCTATGAATGTGGTAGGTGACATTGATCCATCCCTGGACGACCCTTGGCCATGGCATATGATTCTTTTCACGTCGTAAATCTGTTCGCTAATATTTTTGCAAAGGATTCTACATCGGCATTTGTGAGGAATATTGCTCCATAGTTTTCTTTTTTGTACACACATCTTTGGTTTTGGTTGTCAGGAGAATGCCTAGATTCATGAAATTAATTAGGAGGTGTTTCCCCCTTTTCTGTTTTCTCGAAGAGGTTGTACAGAATTGGTGTTAATTCTTTCTTAAAACATGTGGAATTCTTCAGTGAAACCATCAGGGCCTGGAGACTTCTTTTCTTGGAGTTCTAAAATTACAGTTTGCTTTATAGTAAGAGAGCATGCAAATGATCTGTTTCATATCGGGTGAATTGTGGTAGTTCGTGCTTTTTGAGGAATTTGTCCCTTTTATCTAGGTTATCATATTCATATGAGTATCACATTTATTCACAGATTCCCCATGTGTCCATCGGGTCTGTAGTAATAGCCCTGCTTCTCTCCTGATGCTGGCAATTTGTGTCTTCTCTTATTTCTCCTTTCTCAGTCTTTGTAGAGATTCTGAAGATCAGTCTTATTGATCTTATTGTTCTGAAAGAACAAGCTTTTCCGTTCATTCCCTTTATTATTTTTCTGTTCCAGCTTTATTGATTTCTTCAATTTTCCTTATTATTTCCTTCCTTCTGCCTTCTTTGGGTTTATTATGCTTTTCTTTCGCTAGCATTTTGAAGTAGGAGTTTAGATTATTGCACCGTGGCGCTCTCTTTCTAACATAAGCCTTTAGCGTGCTGCATTTCCCCCTCAGCACTGCATTAGCCGCGTCCCACACATTCTGAGATGGCGTATTTTCATTGCCATTCATTTGGTGTCTGTTGTTGTCGATGTTACCCTTGACACTTCCTCTTTGACCACGTGGGTTACTTTGTGGTATGCTGATTTGCTCCAAGCGTTTGGAGATTCTCCTGTTACCTTTCTGTTCTTGATTTTCAGTTTGATTTTATTCTGGGCAGAGGACACAGTCTGTATGATTTCAGTTCTTTAAATTTGCTAAGCTTTGTGTTACGGCCTGGGAGATGACCTCTCCGGGAGGAGCATTCTGGGTCCCATCAGGAAGTGGAAATTACACAGTAGGTTAAACAAGAGAAGGTGAGGACGAGCACTAATAACTGTAGAGGGTGGCTGTGAGATGTAAGGGAACTTTATGGGGTACTTTAGGATTGGGAGGAAGGACAAACTTGGAAGAGGTTCCTGCCTCACTGGAGAAGCTGTAGCTTGGCTCTCAAACAGCGGCGAGGCTGGCTGGCATAGCCGGGGCAGAGCTTGCCTGGAGCTGCTGGCTGAACAGTAGTCTACTTTCCAGAGTGCAGGCAGCATACGGGTGGTGGACAGCCGTAGACATGAGTGTATGCTGGGAATCTGGGCACCAATGGGAGCAGAGGCCTTTGGAGCTAATGGTCCGCATGGGTGGGAGGTGGCATGGTCCTCCGTGGATGCCCCAGCCACAGGCGGGCCGGGCGCAGGACGCAGCAGGGGCTCTCCAGCCGTGTGGCCTTCTAGCCGTCGGCAGGCTGCAGGCAGGCTGAGAAGGAGCCTGGGTTTCTGTGTGTGGGGCCGCAGAGCCTACACCGGGCCCAGCCTGCAGGGTTGCAGAGGGCGTAGCATCTGGGGACTTCGGCAGGGGGTAGGCTCCAGCAACGTCCTCACACCCACACCACTGACCTTGTCCTTGGTCCTCGCTGAAAACCACCAGCAGCCTCTCTTCCCTGGAGTCTCCCTTAACATCGTGCCCACTTTAAACACTTAAAAGAATCGCGTTGTTTATCACACGGCGTACGTCGTGGTGCATTGAGAGCTGAGAGGCCATCAATTAATAACTGACATGGTCTGTCCCTGTGGCCATTCAGCTTCCAGATGCATATTGGGACTCCCGTAAAACAATGAAACGGCACTATATTTCTGCCTCACAAGACACATCTTTCCTTCTTACAAGTGAATAAGTTTTAATTCTTTTTCAAATGAGAACATCCAGTCATTGAATCTGTCATGGACTATAGTAATTACTCCTCAAATTTAGTCAAGGGCTTCCTGAATATTCTCTAAGCCTAAGTTGTAAAGTTAACCTTCAATAACTCATGTGTAAAATCTAAAAATACCAGGAGGGAGAAAGAATTAGAGAGGGATTTGTATATGTAAACAAACTCACCCACGTAGCATGCAGAGAGATCACACTCAAAGCTATCCCAGTCCTCATTTCTGCATTTGGCCATGACCTCATAGTCCCCGTCTGTGGCTTTCTTCCGCTGCCGGGCTCTGAGTTCCCTTGCCCTCAGGGCAGGACCTCAGCCAGCTCTGGGTCCTTCACCTTTGGTGAATCTAGTAGTCCCTGAAAAGTTCAAGTATTTACTTTTTCCTCAAACTACAGCCACTCTAGAGCGTGCAGGCGTCCCTCTGGGGAAGGCTAGGAGGAACATAGTGTGTCTGGGTGGCCATAGTGTGGGGTCCTCTTTCCGAGGACCCAGTGCCCTGTCGTTCAGGGGCCTCTGGTCTGTGAACTGAATTGAGTCTGAAAACTGGATGAAGGGCTGTGATTCTCCATTTGGTGATTCGAGTCCGGGTTGTTTGCACCACACCCAGTGTGTTCCTTGCTGTGTGGGTCACACAGTGTCCTAGCAGGCTGATGGCCCTGTATACTCCCCAGGACACCATGATCAGTCGGCTCCTGCTACGGTCTTTGCGATCCAGAGTATTCTGGTTGCCAGCAGGTCCCTGCTGCTGCGTGGTTGACACCCCCACTTTTCCTTTGACAGTTAAGCACTGCCGCTTAGCCTCTGCCATACCAGGATTCAGACATCATGGTGAAATCAGGGAGCCTATCTCAGGGGTGGCATCCCCTCCAGCCATACTTGGCCAGAATAAAGAGCGCCCACAGAGGTTTTCAGGGATACAGGTGGCCCCTCACTAATGTATTTCTCAATGGCCTTGGAATCCACTCCCGCATATACATGCCCCACGTTTCTGCCAACATGTGTTAGCAAGGGCCTCCATCTCTTGTGGTGGAAAAGCTCTTTCTTCCGGGGTTATAGTGCATATCTGTTGCCCGAGTCATGCTGAGAGACTGGATCCTAGTTAGGGGGTCTACTTGCAACAGGGGGTAGTTGGGGTGGGTTTGGAGAAGAAGGAGGAACCCCTTTAAGGTTTCTGCCCCAAGTGAGGGTATCACAGGGTTTTTAAGCCGATAGAGATGGGTCTTCATGGTTACTGGAGGGATATCTGTTGCTGCTGGTAAGAGAGGCTCAGAATGACCTGGATGTCAACATTGACAGTTTCTTGAGGCTCAGAATGACCTGGATGTCAACATTGTCAGTTTCTTGATGTCTTTACTCTTGTGTTTCAGGATCTCATTCTACCCCCACTCCCGCCATTAGTGCCCTGATTTTCATGGGAGAAACTTGGCAAGACTGATTTCAACTGCCGTTTTGATTCAGCAACTCACACCATCACCTTTTGTGATTGGTTTTCAGCAATGTCAGCCCCGGTGGCTACAAGAAATAAGAGATTTTCTCAGGGCTGTCATGGAAGCTGCCTGATTCTCAGACCGTGACTCGAGGTGGGAGTTAACAGACCCGAGTTTGTCATTTTCTCCCTGTAAGCACTCAAGGGCACTCGGAAACATTCATCCCACACCACAACCCTTGTAGTCATCATTACTGCCACACGGCAAGAGCGGAAGCCACTTGAGCTCCCAGGGCACGTGCTCCAGAGGCACTTCATCACAATCAACCACAGATGATAGCTTGATTAATTGTGCTGCTGCTGCATGTCATGGGTTACAAGCCGCACATTGCTCATTGGCAAGGAACTCAGCATCACACTCAAGTCTAGCAGCACAACCAGATCCATCCCTAGATCCCATCTTTAGGGGTCTCTCTCCCGGGACCACTCCTAGAAGTCTGTAGTAGTCTGTATCTAGTCAGGAGGTAGAAAACCTGGTAGGTTGCACTATGGAAGTTTAACATGAGAGTGATTAACTGTAGTAAACAGACAACTTGAAGGTATAAGGAAGCTCTGTGCGGCACCCTGCGGTTGAGAGAGTGTGCCCAAGAAAAGGCATACTTGGAGGGGCTTCTCATTGGAGAAGCTATGGTTTTGCCATCGAACGGCAGAGAAGTTAGTTGGTTTCACCAGACTGCAGCTTGTCCAGGGTAGTCGTACCCTGGAGTGCAGGCAGGAAGCAGGCGATGGGTAGCAGGAGATGTGGGTGTGCACTGGGAGCTCGGAACCAGTGTAGACAGAGGTCTCCACAGCTCATGGGCTGCGTGGGAGGAAGTAGGGCTTACTGAGGGAGCAGCCGCCATGAACCCCCAGCCTCAGATGGGCTGTGCTCTTACTGTCGGGGCCCTAGTTTCTGTCAAGAAGGCTGCCGACACATTGTTTCCCATCTGAGCCTGTACAGATTGCAGGGGGATCACAGGTGTGGCCCGTGGTTCAGGCAGACTCTGTTGGATAGCCCCAGATTGATTTTACGGGTGCTCTCTGTATTACGGGATAGGCCTGCAGTTCATCACAGTCTGCGGGTGTCACTGTGTAACCTCCCTCCCCTCCCCCACTTACGGTTATCATAAAGACTCTCCATCCATCTAGAACTGTATCAGACAATATTACTTTCGTTTCAACCATCAAACATCATTTAAAAGTTCTAAATGAACTACTAATTTACCTGTATTTTTACTCTTTCCATTAATCTTTTTCCTTCTTGATGCTCCAGGTTTCCTTCTTTTATTACTTCCATTCTGTTTACGGAACGTCCTTTAGCCACATTCCTTCAGGATGCACCTGTGGTGACATTATCTTCGTTTCCTTTAACTTGAGGATGTCTTGATTTTTCCTTCATTGGAGAGGATTTTATTTTCTTTCTGGAGATAGAATCTGGGTTGACAGTCTTTCATTTCAGCCCTTTCACAGAGTACCATTTCCTTCTGGCCTCCAAGTTTCTGATGAGAAATTTGCTGTCATTAGAATGGTTTTCCCCCTAAGGTGTCACTTTTTTCTCATCGCTTTCAAGACGTTTTTCTCTTTTGTCTTTAGAGCTCAGAAGTCGGGCTCTGATGAATTTTGGTTAGCATTTCTTTCATTGTGTCCTGTTTGGGATTCACTGGTTTCCCAAATATGTAGGTGTTTAGGTTTTTTGCCAAATTGAAGTTTTCATCCATTATTTAAGTACTGTTTGAGCCCAGCCTCCTACCAGGACTCTGATGACATGAATGTTATTTTTTTTTTCGTTAGTCCCGCAGGTTCCTGAGGCTCAGTTCATTTTTTTCAGCCCGTGTTTTCTCTGTAGTAGACTGGGAATTTCTATTATTTTATCTTCACATTCACAGATTCTTTTTGTGTCCCTTCCATTCTGCTGTTGAGACCATCCACAGAGTTTTATTTATTTTATTTAAAATAAAAAATGTATACTTTAATAAGTATATAAGCAATTAGGTAAGCCTGTGGAGAAGGTGACCATATTGCATATATTAAGAGATACAAGTGTCCATCTAAAGTTTCTATTTCCTTTTTTTTTTTTTACAGAATATTTATTCAAGTTGTTTAATGTATAATTTCTCATGTGCCATTTTAGAAGTCCTTTGTTGCAAAGACTATCTTTTTGTCTGATGACAGATAGCAGCCCATTGTCAGTGATTATTGCAGACCTCTGCGTTAGTTAAGTTCAGTTTCTTCTTGAGACCTAGCTTCCTTCTGTACTTCTGAGGTAATGTTCGTATTATTTCTGCAGTGCCTGGTGGACCCTAATGTATCAGCAAATCTGGTGATTTACATCCCTCCGAATGCTATGAGATTGAAGAAGAGGGAGACAGAATTCCTGCTCATTCCAAAACCTCTGATACATTGGGTTTAGGATTGTCTCTTCTGTCAGGGAACCTTATTACTGGAGTATGTGGCTTGACTGCCTGAACGACCCCTCCTGCCAGATATCATCTTGGTGCCCATCATGACCCCGAGATGGGGCTGCTTCTGTGGCGCTTGCTAGCCGAGAGATCCTTTATTATTTATTTTAAGTTCAAGTTAGTTAACATACAGTGTGGTCTTGGCTTCAGGAGTAGCACCCAGTGACTCATCGCTTACATGTGACACCCAGCGCCCATTCCCCAGAAGTGCCCTCCTTGATGCCCATCACCCAGTTAACCCTTCCTCCCCCCCCGCCCCCACCTCTCCTCCAGCAACTCTGTTTGTTCTCTGTATTTAAGAGTCTCTTATGGTTTGCCGGGCTCTCTTTTTTTGTCTTATTTTTCCTTCCCGTCCCCGTGTTCATCTGTTGTATTTCACAGATTGCACATATGAGTGAAATCATATATCTGATTTATTTCGCTTAGCGTAATACTCTCTAGTTTCATCTGCGTTGTCGGAAATGACAAGATTTCATTCCTTTTCATCTCCAGGCAGTATTCCATTGTGTGTGTGTGTGTGTGTGTGTGTGTGTGTGTGTCACACACACATCATCTTTATTGATTCATTAGTAGATCGACATTTGGGCTCTTTCCATAATTTGGCTATTATTGATAGCGCTGCCTGTAAACAGTGGGGTGCATGTGCCCCTTTTAATCAGCATTTTTGTATCCTCTGGATAAATCTCTAGTAGTGCCATTACTGAGTTGTAGGGTAGTTCTACTTAAAATTTTTGAGGAACCTCCATACTGTTTTCCAGAGTGGCTGCACCAGTTTGCATTCCCACTGACAGTGCAAAAGAGTTCCCCTTTCTCCACATCCTCACCAATATCTGTTCCTGAGTTGCTAATTTTAGCCATTCTGACAGGTGTGAGGTGGAATCTTATTGTGGTTTTGATTTGTATTTCCCCGATGATGAGTGATGTTCAGCCTCTTTTCATGTGTCTGGTAGCCATCTGCATGTCTTCTTTGGAAAAGTGTCTATTCGTGTCTTCTGCCCATTTCTTCACTGGGTTATATAATTTCGGGTGTTCAGTTTGGTGGGTGCCAAAATTTATAAATTTTGGATGCTTACCCTTTATCTGATACATGCCATTTGCAGATGTCTCCTCCCATTCCTTGGTTGGTTGCCTTTTAGTTTTGTTGATTGTTTCCTTTTCTGTGCAGAAGCTTTTTATCTTGATGGGGTCCCAATAGTTCATTTTCACTTTTATTTCCCTTGCTTCTAGAGACATGTCAGGTAAGAAATTGCTGCGGCTAAGGTCAAAGAGCTTACTGCCTGTTGTCTCCTGTAGGATTTTGATGGTTTCCTGTCTCACACTTAGGTCTTTCATCCATTTTGAGTTTATTTTTGTGTAAGAAAGTGGTCCAGTTTCATTCTTCTGCATGTCGCTGTCCAGTTCTCCCAGCACCATTTGCTGAAGAGACTGTCTTTTTTCCATTGGATAGTTTTAACTGCTTTGTTGAAGATTAGTTGGCCATGTATTTGTGGGTCCATTTCCGGGTTCTCTGTTCTATTCTATTGAGCTATGTGTCTGTTTTTGTGCCAATACCATATTGATGATTATGGCTTTGTAACAACAATTTACAGTCTAGAATTGTGATGCCTCCAGCTTTGGTTTTATTTTTCAACATTACTTTTGCTATTTGGGAATCTTTTCTGGTTCCATACAAATTTTAGGATTGCTTGTTCTAGCTCTGTGAAAAATGCTGGTGTTACTATTTTTTTAACTTTAATTTTATTTTGAGAAAGAGCACAAGTAGGGGAGGGGTGGGGGGGAGAGAGGGAGTGAGAGAGAATCCCAAGCAAGTTCTGCACTGTCAGTGTGGAGCCCAGTGTGGGCCTTGAACCCATGAACAATGAGATTATGCCCTGAGCCAAAGTAGGATGCTGAGCAATCTGAGGCAGGCAGGTGCCGTGCCCTTGGTGTTGTTTTGATAGGGATTGCATTGAATGTGGCCTTGCTTTGGGTAGTATTGAACTTTAACGCCACCATCCACAGCGTTAAAACAAAATTGTTATAGCATTTTTCAGTCCTAAAATTTCCACTTGGTTGTTTTTTTTCCTGAAACTTTCTACTCCTTAAAATTGGTTTTAAGCATATTCCTAAGTGTTCATTGAAACATTTTTACGATGGCTGCTCTGCCGTCTTTGTCAGATCATTCCAGCACTTCTTGCACCCTGGTGTTGGTGTCTCTGGATTTTCTGATTTCCGTTGGTTTGAAATCCTCCTATTTCTTGATATGACAAACGAGTTAAGATTGAAACTTGGACATTTTGGGTGCTGTGTTATGAGAGCCTGGATTGGTTCGGCCTTCTGTTTTAGCTGGCTCTCTTTGGTACTGCTCAGCAGGGGGAGTGGGTGGGCCGAGGTCCCAGCTGCTTGCTCAGTCTCAACCCCCAGAGGAGAGCTTCTCGTCGCTCCTTGGGGAGGGGATAGATGGGCTCCCCACCAGCCCATCACTGGTAACTCCCCGGGAGATAGGAATGCCCGGGAGGGCTAGGGTGCCATGTTACTGGTCCCCACGTGCCTTCCACTGCTCCAGGGGCCAGGGTGGCCTTGTTGCTGTCGGGCAGTGGTGAGTGTCCTGACGGTCCCCCAGGCCTCCTCAGATACCACCTGGCAAGCAGGGGAATAAACTAAATTACGCCCCGTCCACATACTGGAGTACTACCCGGCAGTAACAAGGGTGAACTAACGCAACACGCAGCAACACGGATGGAGCTCGGGCATCATGGAAGATTAGACTACATAGTCTGTAAGTCCATTTACGTGACACCTGTGAAAGGCAGTGCGGTAGGGGTGGAACTAGGTCTGTGGTTGCCGGCCTGGGGGAGGTGTAGGGGCTGATCAGAAGAGGTGTGGGGCCCCCGGGAAGTCGAGGTGTTCTTCTGTACCCCAGTTCAGTGGATGGCTACACAGCTGTGTCTGCTTATCCAAAGTCACAGAGCCATTCGCTAAAAAGGTGAACAGTACTGTATGTAGGTTGTAGTTTAATTAAACATTTTTAAATGTTTAATTTTGAGGCTGAGAGGGGCAGAGAGAAAGGGAGACACAGAATCTGAAGCACCTCCAGGCTCTAAGTTGTCAGCACAGAGCCCATGTGGGGCTCGAACTCGTGAGCCATGGTCAGGTGCTTGACCGACTGAGCCACCCAAGAGCCCCTAAACTTTTTTTCTTAAGTTTATTTATTTTGAGAGGGCGGACAGGAGAGGGGCAGAGAGAGAGAGAGAGAGAGAGAGAGAGACAGAGAATCCCAAGCAGGCTCCATGCTGTCAGTGTAAAGCCCAGTGCAGGACTTGATCCCACGAACTGTGAGATCGTGACCTGAGCCGAGATGTGTAACTGACTGAGCCACCCAGGCACCCCTGAATTGTAGCTGAATTAGGAAACATAACTCTGTGCAGGCTGGCGCTGTGGAAAGATGGGGAAGAGGTTTGCGGAACACCGTCTCCTGTCAGCCAGAGGGCTATCTGTGCATGTCCTTATCTACATGCCTTTGATGAGTAGAGCCCACAGGCCCCTGTAACACAGATCTGTGCGTTGCAGTCCAGCGCACACGGTGCACGTGTACCAAGATGCCCAGCCGCGTGCTGTATTCCCAGAGTGGGTGGTGGAATGGGGGTTAACTCCTGTAATCCTCTGAATCCCATCGATAGCCGGGACTCTCTGTCTTACCCTGCTTTGAATTCAGCACCACATCTGTTTGCTGTTTTCCTGCCTAATATAATTACATAAAACAATCACCATCACCAGTACCGTATTCCGAATTATGTTATTTCATGCTATAAACACAAATCGGTTTCAAGTCTGCAGGCAATCATGAATTGTGGTGTTCTGTACCCTTTTATACTGTGCATTCTGAGCTGCAAGGGGTCACCATCAGCCTCTAGTGTGGCCAGGCTGCGGTGGGGAGAGCTGGCGGTGGGGTGCCTGGGAGCAGGCAAAGGTGGTCTTCGCCCTCACATCTGTGGAAAAGGGGAGGTGGCCCGGGGGAGCGGTCCCTCCCTTTGGGGCCATCCCCTTCTCCTGGCAGGCAAGAGAGCGTCCAGCTGCCCCGCCTCCATCTGCTGGAGAGGAGAGTGATGGTGACAGCAGTAAGGACGGGCCTCCTGTCATTTAACTTAAAACGGCGCTTCTGTAGCTACGATTTTTTACCTACATATTTTTCCCTTTCACAGTTGAGGAATCAAAGGCCCAGGGAAATGGAGTTCCCCTGAAAGAATGACAAAATATAGTTGGGCAGGTTGGTGTCTGTGAATGTATTTCGTTTCACCCAGCATGTCGTGCCTCAGGCATGCCAGACACGTTCCCACGTCAGGACCTTGGCACTGGCCGTTCCTGCTGCCCCAGACTCCTCCCCCCACCTTCCAGTGTGGCTCACTCCATCGCTCACTTCCTGTGTCTCCACATCCCTTCTTCCTAGGTGAGGCTCACCTGGCTCGTCCCATTTAAAAAGGCAGCCCTCCCTTCCTGCCTGGCTCCTCCCCTTATTCCACACTTCCCCTTCCTTACTATGCTCTGTTTTTTCCATAACACTCATCATTTTCTGATACATAATTTAAAAAAAATTTTAATAGTTTTTATTTATTTTTGAGACACAGAGAAACAGAGCATGAGCAGGGGAGGGGCAGGGAGAGCGGGAGACAGAACCTGCAGCAGGCCCTAGGCTCTGAGCTGTCAGCACAGAGCCCGATGCGGGGCTCAAACCCATGAACCGTGAGATCGTGACCTGAGCCAAAGTTGGACGCTTAACCGACTGAGCCACCCCAGGTGCCCCTATATAATTTATTTCAAAGAACCCTCTTACCTGTCTGTAGAGGGGTGTATGGTAAAGGAGACCAACACACAAAATAGTACCTGACATGGAGTAGGCACTCCATAAAACTGTGAATGGATGAAGAAATGAATTTTCAGTGGGTGGAAACTAAATAGGAGTACTCTGGTGTCTTCCTGAACGGCACTGATTTTACCACATTCTGTGTGAAATATTTTACTAAATAAACGTAGGGCATTGTTAGTGCTGATCATTTGGGCACAGTGTCCAGCTGATGAGACCCAGTGAGGCAGAACATAGAGTTTTCTCAGTGGGGGGGTGGTGGTGGTGGTCCAGCTCTCTTGGCCAGCGAGGGTCCTGTGTGTCTGCTGGCCTCTCTCCCGGCCGCCTCGTTTGCGTTCCAACAGACAGTTTTGCTCTCAAATGGATGTCACAAAACACGTGAGCACTTGAGCTGGGTTGCCATAAGAAACAGTGGAAGATAATCTTGCTGTGGGTTAAAATGCTAATTTTTGAGCTGCCTAGGCCCTTCAAAGAAATGAGTGAGAAAACAGAGGGCAGAGATCAGACACAGAGGCCATCGTCGATGCTAAGTCAGCCTGGGAGGGTGACCAAAGGCTCACAAAGGAAAGCTGAAGAAACCGTGTGTCAAGACCTTTTGGTATTTGGAGAAAACAAAGTACAATGCCATTGCCAGAGGAGCTAATCAATTATGACCCCTTTCGATGGCTGATGGGGTCGTCTCTGCCAGCAGTGTGTCCCCAGAAAAGGGGGTCACAGCCTGTGAGGGATGTGGTAAGGCAAAAATCGCCACTGGTCAAAATTACCCTTCAAATTCTTTAAGGCACCAAGTTGATAGCATACTATTCAGTTAGCTCTTGCTATCGAACAGTCCAAAACATAGTGGCTTAAAATGACCATTTATTTAGCTAACGATGCTACGGGTCAGTATTTTAGGCTGGGCTCAGCCGAGTGAGTCTCGTCTTGGCGGGGTTTACACATGTACCTGTGGGCAGCAGCCGGCTCTGTTACAGGGGACTGGCCGACTAAGGTGGCCTCCCGGGATGGCTTGTTCTCAGCTCCACATGGCCGCTCGTCCACCAGGCGGCTAGCGTGCGCTTGTTCCCATGGCTAAGGCAGAGCCGAAGCATGAGTTCTTGAGTGCTGGGCTCGGAATCAGCTCACTGTCGCTGATGCCACCCTGTCGCTCAGGGTTGTAGGGTAGATAGAAAATCTCCAGAAGTTGATGGAAAGGGCAGCAAAGCTTTCAGAGGCTGTGGAGATAGTGGGGTGTGAAGGATTGTAGTATTTGCAGCCCGCTAACTATTTCTCAGTACCTCAACCTTGGTCAGTTTTTCCTTTGGTGTTGAAACGTGTCCTTTTTCCATGTTTAATCAACACGTGCAGTAGGGGACGTGTATGTTCAGTGCACATGTAGGAAACGCATGGCCAGCCCTGGCGTCGTGCTCAGCAGCGAGCACAAGCCCATTGGGCTTTGAGGCTGCTCATTGTGCACAGGCACTTGCTTATGGAGTTTACCTCTGGGGGCCATTGTCAAAAGATTGAAATCATTATTTTCATTTTGTTCAGCCTTACTGTGTGTTGTGGCTCCACTGCAGAAACACCTTTGGGAGTTTCTGAGAGATGAGAGGCTGGGGCAGCACGGCTTGGCCCTTGTTACAGGAGGCATCTCTTCAGACTGGAGTCGCGTGGACCTGAGTCTCCTCTGCTCTTCAGAGGGACCACGTCGGGAGACCAGAGCTGGGAGCGCCATCTGCTTTCACTGTGTGCTGCCCACTGTTGACTTCCTTTTTTGGGGGGCCCGGAGTGGGTAGTCATGGGATGGGTCCCTGAATCTCTGTGGGGCCGATACTGCTCTTCATCCAAGTTAGGCCATTTCTTTAGTCTTTTCAACCCGCACTTCACTCATTGACCAGTCACTTATTGAACATCTAGTATGTGCGGGGCAGTGCTGGGGACACTGGGCTGATGATTGATAGTATGCAGCCACTACGTGTAATGACTCAGAGACACAACTCACTCTGACTTGGGTACACAGAGAGCTGACGGCTCTTTCCCTCTGTCTGCACTTGTCTGGCTCCTCCCTAAAGCCCTGCTCCGGGCCGGCAGGAGGCGAGAAGAAACGTTAGCATGTGCTCCTGGCCTCTGTGGAGCCGGTGCTTCAGGCCCGGCCTGCTTACAATCCACTTAACTTTCACGTGGCCCTACGGTGGAAGTATCGCTATTTCCCTGTGTTACAGTGGGGAAACTGAGTCCCAAGGAGGCAGTGCAGATCGTCTGGGGTCACGGCACTAAGAGGTGCAGGGTGAGATTTGAGCCCTGCTTCCCAAGCCCTCTTTCTAACCGCTCAGCAGAGCAAATGAAAATAAATGTCTGGTCCCCCTGGGGCCCCTCAGCTCGTGTCCTCACCCCCCCCCCCCGCAGTGTCTCCAGGATGGCATCTGGTGGTCCTCTCGGCCTATTGTGTGTGTGGGGGGCTCATTACAGAGCGATTCTTCTACCCGGTGCCCCCTTCCCAGCACTCTGCGAGCCCTAGACCAGACCGTGTCCAGCCCGTGGGAGGGCCTGTGGCGGCTCAGGACAGCTCCGCTCCCTCTGCCCAGCCTTGCTGCGCTCTGCCTGGCCCTGTGTCCTTCACGTGGCTGTCTCTGTGTCCTCCCTCCTCTTATGCAGACACTGGTCCTTGGATTTAGGGCCCACGCACCTCCAGGTGCAAGTCCTCTCACCTCGGGGCCCAAGACGTCTAATAAAGACAGAAGGTAATTGTGAAAAACTTTCTCCCTCAGCATCATCTGCTCTGGAAATTATGGTCTTTCCAGAAATCCTGATTTGCATTCGGGAAGCGGAAGCTTACCTTGTTTCGCCGTCTGTCTTCCTAATTTAGGAGGGAGCACGTCTCCCAGCAGCTTGCCCTTGGGCACAAGTCTCCCTCCCGGAGGGCCCCTCCCCGGGAATACCAGCAGCGCCTTCCGGAGGGGCGCCCGGTGCGCACCGGGGGACTCACCCCACGGAGAGCACTTGACCGGCGCGTGGCGGGCACTAAATGAGGCTCAGCTGTGCCTGATACCGATCTGTGACTTCTCGGCCCCTCAGGCAGATAGATGCCGCAGGCCGACGGAGGTGAAGTGGATTAACTTGGAAAAGGAAAAAAGAGAGAAATACGTCAATAGCTGTCAGTGGACTGTTCCCCTTGGGCGCTTCCGCTGTGAATCGAGCCTGTAGGTGGAATCTCCTTTATCCTTCTTGTTTCTCCTCATTTGACAAACGAGAACCTAAAGTTAGAGCAGCTTGCCGAAGCCGCCCAGCGGGGGGGTGGCAGAGCCGGAAGTCGGCCTGGGAGCGGGTCCTCCTTCAGCCCACGGACCCCAGGGCCCTGGGAGAGCCGAGCAGACGTGCTGCGTGGCACCCGGGACAGGGCACCCTCGAACCCGTCCTGGCTCTGACCTGCGGTCCTCCGCCGAGGCTCCTCCACTGGGGGCACAGGGCCGAGGGGAGAAGATCTGATCTCTCTGGAGGGTCTGGCCGAAGGTGTCCCAGGTCAAGATCTTAAATGGGAGGTGCATTCCCCAGAGTAGGGGGCTGCACCTCTCGAGAGTGCAAGGTCGTATGGGGGCCTCACAGGTAACAGTCTTTTAAAAAGATGTTATATATTTATTTTAATAATAGCTCTGAGAAAAAGATGATCTTTTTTTTTCCTCCTCCAGTTATGACAAGAACTTATTTACTCATTTATGGATTTTACTCTGACAGGCAAAGCACAGCGCCATGGTACCCGCCTTGCCTTTCTTGGCTAGTGAGGGTAAACGTCTTTTCACATGTCTTTTTAAAAAGTGTTTTGATTTTTTTTTAATTTTAAAAATTAATAGACTTTACTTTTTTTAAAGTTTGAGAGAGAGAGCGTGAATGGGGCAGAGGTGCGTGTGTGTGTATGTGTGTGTGTGTGTGTTGGGGGGGGAGAGAGAGAATCCTAAGCAGGCTCCACCAGCCCCTCCCTGCTCGGTCCTGTTACCGTCCCAGAGTCTGGTCCCTTCCAGAAGGTCTCGTGGGAGCATACAGGTTGTAGCCTTCTCAGGCCGGCCTCTTCCACTTAGTGATAGTCATTCCGGTTCCTCCATGCCTCTTTGGGGCTCGATAGCTCCTTCCTTTTTAGTGGCGGATCATTGCATCCTCAGGATGGAGCGCAGTTTGCACGCGCCTCTACGGAGTGGCTGCCTCCAGGCGCCAGCAGTTATACTTAAAGCCTCTGTAGACATTCATGGGCAGGATTTTGTGCGAGTGTAAGGTTTTGGCTTACACTTACTAATGATCTAGTCCTCCCAACGCCATTTTTTTTTACTTTATAAAAGTTGTAAAATACACATAACATACTTATCCTTTTAACTGTCCTTAAGCTGCAGTTCAGTAGCACTGAGTACATTCACGTTGCTGTACACACGGCCACCCTTTTAAAGTAACCACATTCCAGGGGCGCCTGGCTGGCTCAGTCAGAAGAGTGTTTCGTGTAATTCTTGATCTTGGGGCTGAGTTGGGTGTAGAGATTATTTAAATAAATACATAAACTTTTAAAAAGGAGACAAACTTAAAAAAATAAAGTAACCGTATTCCCGCAAACCCCAGTTACTCAGGGATGGGGAGGAGGTAAGGGTCTAAGGTCCCCGCACGGCACGGCCGCTGACGGAGAGGAGCTTGGGAAACTTGCAGCTCCAACAGCAGACCCAGCCCCGGGCTCTTCCTCAAAAGTCAGCGTGTTTAAAACATTTGGGTACATTTCTGTGTGGCCTTCTCTTTCAGGGTCCCAACATGAATTTTTAGAATCTCTTGGTGGCATTTCCATGCTCTTTCTTGGCTCAGGTCCCTTTATGGGTTGTTTCTGAAAAGGGGGACTTTGGAAAATAGTCACTTCTTTCCTGCAGATTTCTCCCTGCTCTCTGTTCACTTCCCTGTAAAGCTGCGCACGCACACTGATATTACTAGCCTGGGAGGACCCTTGGAGGAGGTGGGGGTCCGTGCACATGGCAGAGTGGAGGAGGCCAGGGGTCGTTCCTGTGCTCCGCACGGTGGACCCTCAGGATGGCAAGGAGGCAAGCCCCTGGCCATGAATCTTGCCAACCAGGTGGTCTTCCCAATCTTGTGCCTCAATTTCCCCATTAGTCCAGTGGCAATAGTGTGACCTGCCACCACCTTGATTCCAAGGGAGAAAAATTAGTTCTGACCCTTGTTGGTTTCCCTGGGAAAAGGACCATCTCCCCAGAGGAGGGTGTTAGTTGGCTCATTATCTTGCCGGCAGGGATCAGCTGCTCCTAAAAGGCATCGATTTTGTTGTGATCACAGCACCGGCTGCAGAGAGAGCAGAGCGATCATTGTGGCAGGGGTGTCAGAAACGTCACACTCTGTTCCTGGGGTTTCTGTTTTGAAGCCCCGCACCTCCCCACTGAGGCTGCTCCTCTCTTTCCCACAAGGGTGGGCTGATTTCAGGGGCGTGCTCAGGGTGCCCCTCAGCCCTCGGCTCCCCAGGCAGGACCCCCTGGATGCACCCCTCCAGGGCCTGTCTCAGGCTCCGGGTACTCACTCTGGGGCATGGGAATCCCATAGGCTTCCTCTGTCTTGCCTGCCTGGACAGTGGGTGCCTTTAGCTCCGACCTGGGCTCTCCCTGATTGGCTTAGGGAATGGGGTCCAGGTCACCCCTCCACCCAGCTCACCCTGAAGCCAACTTTGGTGGGCCTCCTCCTTCCCTGCCCATTTCTCCTCCTCCCCATCTCTTTCCAACTTGGGGACCATCATAACTGAGGATGGGGAAATGGATTTCCTCCTTTTTTTTTTTTAATTTTTTAAATTTATTTCTGGGAGAGACAGAGACAGAGACAGCGTGAGCGTCAGATAGAGAGGGAGAGACAGAATCTGAAACAGGCTTCAGGCTCCGAGCCAGCTGTCAGCACAGAGTCCGACACGGGGCTCGAACCCACGAACTACGAGATCATGACCCGAGCCGAAGTCGGACACCTAACTGACTGAGCCACCCAGCCGCCCCTGGATTTCCTTCTTAGGGCTTAGGCTCTGGAATCCTGACGTCTTTACTCTGTTTCTGCCACAGCAACTCCAGCAAGAGCCCTGACCACCCATCTCTCCCTGCACTTACCCTGTAGGAGTGCACCCATCTCCCCCTGCACTTACCAGTAGGAGCCAGCTCTCGTTCACAGTGGGCCTGTTGGCTCTCTGGGGCCCCCAGAGCCTCTCATGTGCTCGGGGCCAGCCGTGCAGCCAGCATCTCACTACTCCCAGGAGGACCTTCCATGTGTGACAGCTTCCTCACCCCGTAGGGTCACCAAGGCATGTGTTCTGCATGATCTCTCATCGGTCCCCTGCGGAGTCACATTCTAGCGGCCCCGTGACACACACTGTATAGTTTCCTTCACCCGGTTTTTCTCTCTCCCCTGTGAGTGCTTCCTGGGATTACCTCCCAGCTAGCATCCTGGCAGCGACATCTTTTTGGGGGGACCCAGCATGAGACAGCATCTCTTCTCAGAAGCAGTGAATGGGGCCTGCTGACTGAATGGGAAGAGACGGGGTGGGAGGAGAGAGGGTGGCGGAGGACTTGCTAGTTAATAGTTCAAAATATGGAGGCGGATCTTTGGAAACCCGAGTAAGTGGAGCACTCCCCCCATGCCTGACGCCGCGCCCAGACTTCTCACAGCTAGTGTTTCAGAGGGTCCTCCCTGGGACTCTGCCAGAGTGGCCTGTTCCCCGCGCTCAGGAGTCGGGGTCTCAGGGATTTCACCAGCCAGCCAAGGAAGCAGGGACTGGCGCTCAGTCCTGTGGTTCCCAGGGGAAGAAGTATCTGGAAATTCCGCAGCTAGTAGAGAGTCTGTGGCACCTTGAGATAAGCCATTGCCTTCCATTGGCATCAGCACTGAGGGATTCCAGGACCCTCTTCTGATCTCCAAAGACTCGTGTCTTTAAATCTTTCCCAATAAAATTAAATTTTGTCACATGCTTTGAGGCAGGTGACATGGTGGCATTAGATAGGTCTGTGAGGGGCAGAGAACCAGAATGCTGGTTTTGGGTTAAAAAAGAGTCTGGTGTACAGTGTGCTGATTGCTGTGGTGTGACACCCCCACCATGGCCAGTCCCAGGCTGGGACCGTGACAGGTTCGGGAAGACACGGTGCTGTGGAGTGCCACACCGTCCACTAGCGGGTGTTTCCACAACGCTGCTGCGGTCACAGCATAAATGACCCCGAGAGCACCGGTAATGCTAAGATGTAGTAAAATAATTAGCAAGTGATGAGCTCTCGGTATTTAATACCTTTTCTATGGAGGTAAAATTCACATACCACTAAACTCACCATTTTCACTATTTCAAAGTGGACGTTTTGGCAGCATCAAGTACCTCCACCGTCAGAACATTTTCATCGCCGCCAAGGAAGCCCTGTACCCGACCAGGCGGCCACCCCTCGTTCTGTCTCTTCATCCCTGGGGACCCTTGTAGCCTGCTTTCGGCGTCTGTGAATGTGCCGCATCTGGGATTTTCGCACAGATGGAATCATATGATATGTGGCCTCTCCGGTCTGGCTTCCTTCACTCGGCCTGCTGTTCTCCTGGCTCGTCCGTGTCGTGGTGCGTGTCAGCGCTGCATTCCGTGTCGTGGCTGAAGGGGGTCCCCTTGTCTGGGCGTGTTGCGTTTTCTTCACCTGTTCATCCCTCAGTGATCTGGGCTGTTTCTGCCTCGGGGCTGTCTGGAATCACCCTGCTATACACAGTCACGTGCGAGTGTTTATTTGAGCTCCTCTCTTCAGTTCTTTGGGGGTGTTACCTGCCCAGAAGTGCACTTGCCGGCCCTACGGCAGTCCATGTGTCACCCTGAGGAGCCTCCAAGTTGTTCGCCATCTTGCATTCCCGTAAGCGGGGCCCACGTGTCCCGTTTCCCGGCATCCTCACCGACACTCGTCATTTCCACTTCTCTATGTGTAGCTGCTGTGAAGTCCTGTCTCATTCGGGTTTTTAAAAAAAATTTTTTTTATAGTGTATTTTATTTTTGAGACAGAGAGAGACAGAGCATGAACAGGGGAGGGACAGAGAGAGAGACACACACACATAGGATCGGAAGCAGCTCCAGGCTCTGAGCTGCCAGCACAGAACCCAGCGCGGGGCTCGAACCCACGAACCACGAGATCATGACCTGAGCTGACCTGAGCTGACCCAAAACTCAGCTGACCTGAGTTGGTTGCTGAACCAACTGAGCCACCGAGGCGCCCCACATTCAGGTTTTGATGTACATTTTTCCCCAGGGACCGGTGGTAGGTAGCATCCGTGCATGTGCTTCTGGCTGTTTGTAAACCTTTCTTGGAGAAGTGTGTGTTCAAGTCCGTTGCTCATTTGTCAGCTGCCTTGGTGGTTCTTATGTTACTGGGTTGTGAGGGTTCCTTGTGTATTTTGCATGGATCACATGTATGACTTGCAAGTACATTCTCCCGTTCTGTGAGCTGTCTTTCCATTTTCTTGATAGTGTCCTTTGGTGCCCAAAAGTTTAATTGTGGTAAAAGAATTTTTTTAAGTTGGTATAAAATTACATTAAAGAAACTTATGTTAAGTTATATAAAAATTGATTTAAAGAGTTTTTTTTAAGTCACTTGTGCTTTTGGTGTCATATCTAAAACTCCAGTTCAGATCAGAGGTCGTGAAGATTGACTCCTGTGTTTTCTTCCAAGAGTTGTAGTTTTTAGCTGTTGCATGTAGGTGTTCGATTGATTTTGAGTTAATGTTTGTATATGATGTGAGAGAGGGACTTCTACTTCATTCTTCCACGTGCGAACATCCAGTAGTGTATCTTTGTTTTTAATATAGGTTATTATAAGCTTATCTAATTTACCTCTTAATTATTACTATGTTTAACAACTGGCTTGCAAAATTCCTGAAAATCAGCTCTTGGGAGCAGCGAGAGCTGCTATGAGACGGTCCCAGCCACTATTTCCACCTTACCCTGCTTGCTGCACAAGGCAGGAGTTTGTATTTGTTTTTCTCAAGGAGCGAGCTGGGGGGTGACCGAAGTTTCCAGAGCTCCTAGGGAGCGGGCGTCTGAGCAGGGAGCCTCTGGACACCCCACTCCGGCAGCCGTGGGTCCATCCACCCTCCTCCCGCTGTGTCTGCCTTGCCCTCCGGTTCAAAGAGCCTGACTGCTTCTCTCCTGCTGGCTTGCTCCACATTTGCCCAGCTCTTCCTTTGGCTGAGAGGACGCTGATTATGTCCCAGCCGGTGGCAGGAGGGGGGGAGGAGGTTTGGAAGTCCCACCTTTGAACAGAGACCCAAGCCTGATCCTGAGGGAGAAAGTGCCCCTCATCCTGGTGGGGTAACCGGACAAAATACCAGATGCTCAGCGACTTTTGGATTTCAGGTAGATCACGCATAATTTTTAGTGTAAGCACGACCCGTGCGAGATTGGAATAGACTTCTACTAAAGAATTATGCATTGTTTCTCTGAGTTCATTTAGCTGGGATCTCGTGTTTTCGTTTGCTGAATCCAGTAGGCTTCCCCTCGCTGCTGTAACTCACTGCCCTCATCCAACAGCAGGGACTCGAACTCCAGAGTGAGGAGGGTCCGAGGGCAGTGCGGCTTCCCCGCCCGTCTTACAGGTCTGGAAACCGAGCCCCGGCGTGGACTTGCTGTGGGCTCTGAGGGCCTTGCTGAGCCACACTACTTTTCTTTTCATGAAGTCAGCATCGTTTTCTGAGTGTCCCGTCTGCACAGGGCGTTGTGCCGGATGCCGGGGGTGACAGTGACAAGGCTGCCATGGGCCTGGGTAGGGGGTGAGTCCAGAGTTCCCTTTGGGCACGTGAAATAGACAGGATTCGGACAGACCTGGGTCCGGATCCCACTTTGG
Source organism: Proteles cristata cristata (assembly GCA_017311185.1). Taxonomy (NCBI): domain Eukaryota; kingdom Metazoa; phylum Chordata; class Mammalia; order Carnivora; family Hyaenidae; genus Proteles; species Proteles cristata. The sequence continues at coordinate 159,379 of JAESUZ010001391.1, forward strand.
CCTGTGTCAGCGGCATGTGAGGTCGCTTCTGCTCTTGGAGCTTCTGTCTCCCCCTTCCCGGTGTGGGGATAGCAGTACTTCTCTTGGGGGATCATTCCCAGGCTTCAGTGGGGGTGACAATGTGCCTGTTGGGGGCGGGGAAGAGTTTACTGCATGTCGAGAGAAGAGAGGTACCCGTGGTAAAGTCTGGTTATTGCCCACAGGTCTGCCAGGCATCCTGGGCCACCCAGATGGTGTAGGATGGAGGTGCCAGAACTCGCTCACCCTGCCTCGCCTGCCAGGAGCCAGCCAGCTCCTGCTCCTGGACGCCCGGGGGCCTCAGGTGGGCAGGCCTCGCCTCACCTGACCCTGGGCCCTGTCATTCTGCCACCGGAGCAGGGTCTGGCCCCTGCTGTGTTCCTGAAGGCTCTGCCTGTCCCGCTGTACCACACAGGGCCCCTTCAGCCACGTGCCCCCCTGGTGACAGGCAGCCTGGATGGGGGCGGCGTGCCCTTTATCCTCAGCCCTCTGCTGCAGCCTGAAGGCCCTGGCCCTACCCAGGTGGGGAAGCCAGCGGCCCCGACGCTCACCGTGAACATCGTGGGCACGCTGCCCGTCCTGTCGCCGGGCCTGGGGCCCACTCTGAGCAGCCCGGGGAAGGTACGGAACGCTGGCAAGTACCTCTGCCCACACTGTGGCCGCGACTGCCTGAAGCCCAGTGTCCTGGAGAAGCACCTCCGGTCCCACACGGGGGAGAGACCCTTCCCGTGTGCCACCTGCGGCATCGCCTTTAAGACCCAGAGCAACCTGTACAAGCACAGGCGCACCCAGACGCACCTCAGCCACTCTCGGCTGTCCTCGGAGTCGGAGGGAGGTGGGGGCGGCCTCCTGGAGGAGGGGGGCAGGGCCGGAGAGAGCTCCAGGGCAGAGGCGGTGGGGGACAACTGGAGCCAGAGCCGACTGGGGAGGCCCCTCTCCCCAGGTGCCCAGGGTGCTGGGCGCTGCCCAGTGTCCACCACGCACCTGCCTGCTGTCGCTAAGACCCTGGGTATGAAGTTGGAGGCTGTTCCCCGTCCAGGGTCCACACTGTCTGACAGAGAGACCCCCGTGGACTCTGCCCACGCGGCCTCCCATGGACGCCCCCTGGCCGGCACCCAGCTGAGGCGGAAGTCACCAGAGCAGGCGTCCCCGACCCCCGGCCGGCCGTGCGCCCCGCAGCAGCAGCAGCAGCAGCAGCAGGCAGTGACGTCCTCGGAGAAGTCCCGGGACGCCAGGGCCTCGGAGGGCCGGCTGAGGAAGTGTGAGAGCACCGACTCGGGCTACCTGTCCCGCTCGGACAGCGCGGAGCAACCGCCGGCGCCCTGCAGCCCCCTGCGCGGCCTGTGTGACAGGGAGGCGGCCCCGGGGCTGGAGCGGCAGCTGGAGCAGCGCATCGCCTGGCTCATCTCTCACAACCAGGCCGTGGTGGACGACTCCCAGCTGGACAGCGTGCGGCCCCGCAAGACAGTCCTGTGCAAGCAGGGCAGCATCGACCTGCCCGTGCCCTACACCTACAAGGACTCCTTCCACTTCGACATCCGGGCGCTGCCCTCGGGCCGGAGGAAGCCCGCCGCCCTGGGCTCGGCCCGCTCCACCGTCACGCCCCCGGACAAGGCGCGGCCGCTCTTCTTCCACTCCGTCCCCACGCAGCTCTCCTCGTCCGTGCCGTGCGTGCCCATCACCAGGAGCAGCTCGCTGCCCTTCGTCGAGGGCACAGGGACGTGGCCGGAGCTCCAGGATGCCGGCCCCCGGCGGCAGAAGCCTCTGAGCTGCAGGCCCGCCCCCGCCCGGCTGGCGGACGTCCCCGGCGGTCACCCGCGGGCCCTGGTCAGACAGGCAGCTGTGGAGGACCTGCAGTGTCCCCTCACCGGAGACGGCCCGGCCCCCGCAGAGGACCTGGAGGGCGGCAGAGCCGCTGCTGGCGAGGGGGCGGCCGGTAAGAAGTGCGGCCAGAGGCGGCTGAAGATGTTTTCTCAGGACAAGTGGCAGGTGTACGGGAAAGAGACATTCAAGAGAATCTACCAGAAAATGAAAACCAGCTACCATGGAGGCAAGAAGGCAAGGGAGGGGACGGTGGGGAGTGGGACAGAGCCAGGTGTTCCTCTCCAGGGAGAGGTGGCCGGGGACGAGGGCAGCACCCCTGCCCAGGACGGGAGGAGCCCTCTCCATGGGGACGTGTCCGTGGGGGCCACGCCAGGGCCTTGGGGATGTGCACTGGCCCGGGTGACAGAGCCGCCCACGGAGACGATGGCCAGAGCAGGAGGCAGTGAGCCGCCCCAGGTGAACAAGGCCACCTTCCCCCCCACCCTGAGCTGCAGAGAACCCACCTGTACAAGCGGCAAGGGCCCTCTGCTTCCTCCAAACGGGAGGCTGGAGGTCGGGGCTCGGCTGTCCCCAGCGCCTGGTCCGCTCGAGGGAGGAGGCCTCAGGGCTCCTGTGCCGGGTCTGCCAGACCCTCACCTGGAAGGAGGCACCTGTGGTGAGGGCGGCAAGAAGGAGACCGGCCAGCAGCCCCTGACGGCACCGAGGCCACCCAGCGGTGGCCCTGGGGAGCCCCAGCCTACAGAGGACAAGCTCCCATCAGAGAGGAAGAAGCCGAAGGTTGAGAAGCCCAGCTGCCAGGAGCAGTCGGGGCCTGTGGGAGCAGAAGCAGAGACCCCGGGTGGCCCCGGGCAGGCCACCTCCCTGCCATCTCAGCTCCAGGATGGTGACCCTGGGGACACACCGGGGGAGCTGCGCGGGAGTGCGGATGACGTGGGGGAGGGCAGGGCCGGGGAGCCAGGGAGGCTGTTGGAGCTTGGCGGCGGCTCCTCGACTGTTCCTTCCGTGGCCCTGAGGCAAGTCCTGCGGGACCCGTGCCCTGTGGCCGCATCCCCCGCGCGTCACCCCCAGCCGGCTGCACGGCCCCAGGCCCCCAGCATCCTTGCTGCCCCTGCAGACACTGCCTTTCCCCCTAAGTACCTGCTCAGGCTGCCTCAGGTTGAGGCCCGCACCCCACCCCCCACCCCCCAGGGGCCCAGACGGGGCCAGGACCCCCTCTGCAGGGAAAGGCGGCCAGAGGAACAGCCATCCTTTGTTGAGCCAGGGCTGGGGACCTGCCTGCCTCCCTGCCCAGCCACGGGCTTGACCTCCGGTGGAGCGGACACCTCTGAGGAGGATCCCGGCTGGTCCAGGCCCTGGGGCAGGAGAAAGGGGGTGCAGAGAGAGCAGAAGCCAGACTCGGACGCTGCTACCCCCGCCACAGGGCAGGCCCCCGGCTCATCCGCCGGCACCCCCAAGGAGACGACCTTCCTGCCCACCCCAATGTGTGCCCCCCAGAAGAGTGGGACCCCTGAGCCCCAGCACCTCTGCGTGGGTGGCCCTTCGGTGGGGGCCGGGCCCCCTGGGGGCGTCCTGAGTCCCTGTGCCCTCAGCAGGGAGTTGGGCGGACCCCCCGAGAACGCCCCTGAAAGCCCCCTCTCGGGGCCTCTGGCCCGGCTCAGTTCCTGCTGCTGCTTCCTCACGGCCCCCCCGGCCCCGGGCTGCCCAGAGCTGGCCTGCACCCACTCAGAAACCCTGCGGAGCTCCGGGGCCCAGGGCCCTTTCCCGTCCTTGAGGGCTGAGCCCCGGCTCACGTGGTGTTGCCTGAGCCGAAGCCTGCCTCTGCCCACAGAGCAGAAGGAAACGGCCGCTTCCGTCTACTTGGCCCTGCACTTCCTCGGTGGCAGCGCCCGGGACAAAGCTCCAGAGGCCCGGCCCCTGAGCAGGGCGGCGGTGGGCGGCGGGACAAGGACGGTCCTTGGAGAAGGCGGGCAGGTGCGGACAGCAAAGGTAACCCCTACCCCTTGCCCAGGGCCCTGAGGCTGGGGGAGTGTGCTGGGCAGGCAGGGCTTGTGGTGACGGAGAGGGAGCGTGAAGCCAGCCCCACCCCACCTGCTCTCTGCTCCCAGGGGAGGCTGAGCTGGCACGTATGGGCAGGGCAGGACAAAGGCCAAAAGTGCAACACAAAAGAAAACAAAATTGTGCAGATAGAAATTTCAAGGGAAAGAATTACACACCCAAGACCCTGGATGAGATACTTTTCATCACTAGGCCTTAAATTTTGCTCTGAGCTTCCTGGTAACGGCAGCAAAAAGTAAAATGAACTGCTGCCCAGGAGAGCTCTCTGGGTAATCTAAGATTATACACCAGAAATTCTTACCGACAGAGGTTCCAGGTGAAATCCCATCTCTTAAAAGGAGAGAGTTGTTGGGGCGCCTCGCTGGCTCAGGCAGGGCAGCATGTGACTCTGGATCTTGGGGTTGTGAGCTAGAGCCCCCCATTGGGTGTAGAGATTACTTAAAAATAAAATTAAAAATTAACTATCCCAGGGACTCGGGAAACAATTACCATGATCAGATTCAACCTACACCCGGGTTTCCTGTGAGCAGGGGCTAAAAGGGAAGGGGGGCTGAGTGCTGGTATCTAAGTGGTAAGTGTGTGGTCAAGGGCGTGTCCACATGTCTGGGTTATGTCCTGCTGTGAGATGTCTTGAGTGAGGGCAGCTGGAGAGGGTCCGGAAGCCTCAGCTCTGACGTGACCGTGTGGAACAGCGACAGGGCCGGGCCTCTGGAGCCCTGCACGCTGCTCTTTATCCCAAGAGCGGTGATTAACAGGGAATGTGCTGCGTCCAAGACCCAGTTTGGCCTTCCTTCCTCCTCAAGGCCCTTGGGTACTGGGTGCGGGGGTTCCTGGAGGGTTGGGGGCGGGGCTGGCCGTGGGGTCCCCTGGGCCTCCAGTCAACACCACAGGGCTTTGGGCAATATGATGCCAACATGCCTGGTTATTTTCAGCTGCTCTGTCCAGTGGCCTCCGAGATGGCGTCCCAGGAGCCGGTGTCCGAGCCTGAATGCAAGAAGGGACCACCTTGGAGGAAGGCGAAGATTTTCCGGGGCAGCGGCAAACAGAAGAGGCTGAGCATCCAGTCCAGAAGGTAGGGCGTGTGTCCCGCCATCCATCCCACACGTGCCCTGAACTTCGAGGGGGCGATTCTGCCCACTTCTAGGAAGACCTCCGTGGGGGTGTGGAGCTGTCCGTGTGCCACGTGGGAGGACTGTGTGGCAGTGAGGGGCCGCACTTCCGAGGTAGGGAATCGGTTGGCTCCCCATCAGCCTGTCTGCACAGCCCCCCTGCCCCTGACTGTGGGCTTGTCGGGGGGCACCTCTCCAAGGCCAGGAATCCAATAAATATTTGAAATAACTGAGTTGAAAACACATCCACCGGTTTAAGTCCTGAAGAGAGAGCGCGTTAATTATTTAGAGCTTTTATTGCTTTTTTATTTATGCAAGCAGTGCATGTCCTTTGCAGCAAAACGAGGAAATACAGATGAGCATAGAGGAGCCAATAACGCATCCCGGTCCCGCTGCTGGGGTAACGCCGCTAGTGCCTAGGGCTCTCCCTTCCAGACTTTTCTCTGTGGTGTGTGTGCGTGCACGGCCTCTCCTGACAGCAAATGGGGCGCACAGGTTTCTACTAGTGCGCTCTTCCATCACACCCTTCTTGGATGCTTTCGCCCCTTTGCTCCAAACCCTCTAGCCGCTGTGGACGACGGGGAGCGGCCCCTCCTTAGCCAGGCCCCAGCCCGTCCGCACCACCCGAGCAGCTGTCTGGTTTTCCCGTGGCCTCCTGTCCCGCTCGGGGTGACTTGGCGCTGCCTCCCCGTCTCGCATTCTCAAATTCGCACCCCAAACCCACCTCCCGCTGCTTTCCAAAATCCCCCCTCCACATCTCGGCCCCCTACTCTCCCCTTCCTGGGCGGCTCCCGCCTTCTCCCCGTATCGCCAGTATTTGACCCAAACCCAAGATATTCTTCAGGAGGCCGTGCGGGCGCCTGGTTCCTCCCTGCCCCTGCTCAGGAACCTCTGCGCCAGGCGGCGCCAGGCCCTTCTGGGCATGCTTGGAGGTGAGGCCCCGGCTGGCTCAGCTGCCTGCCAGGCCCGCGCGACCCAAGCGGACATCGCTGAGGGCTTGCTGTGTGCCGGGCACCGTATAATGACCCCTCCCTCCCCCCCCCCCCGCATTTTTCTCACGAGGAGCCTGAGGGACAGACAGATCAGGTGACCGCCCCAAGGACCCAGGTGTGAATCAGCAAGTCTTCCTCGGAGCCTGAAGGCCAACTAGCAGCCTGGCCCAGGCCGCCCCGCCTGCAGTGGGCCGGAGAGTCCCCGGAGGTGTCTGGGTTCCCTGGTGAGGCCGAGGCACATTCCTCGGGTCTGGGACCTGAGCCTCTGCGTTTCCCACAGGCTCCCAGGGGTGCTAAGGGTGTGGCCGAGGGAGCACCCTTGGAGGAGCCTTTCTTGTGTTACCCCAGCCACGTTTCATCCTTTGCAACAGAGGCCCGGCTGCTGGAGGCCGAGCGGAAGAAGGGCCGCTCTGTGTCACAGGGACACCCAGCCCTACCCCGAGCCCCTGAACTGTGCAGAGTCGGGGAGGGATGGCTCCCTTGGGGAATGTTTGGGTGCCGTTCACAGACGGAATGAATGCTCGCCAGATCGGAGAGCACTGCCCATGGATCCCGGGAGCACGGGGTCCCCGGCACGAGGCCTTGTCCCCGTCAGTGTCTCCCACATTGGACGAGGGTGGAAGAAGCACTCGGTCGCGGGCCCAGGAGCTGTGGGGGAGGGCTGAGCGTGCCCCACTAACTGCTCCTGCCTCCCCGGGCCTCACCTTCCCTAAGGCGGCAGCTCCCCCTGCGCACCTGCTCGGTGCTGGGTGCCGCACGTCCAGGCCAGGCAGGAAGCCGTGCACACGTGGCTGCTGGTGGCCGGCCGAGGCTCTGGGAGGCCCGGACAGGTGTCCCCGGCACCTCCTGGGCTGGGCATGGCCCGTGGGAATCTTGTGAGGCCTGACCGTATTTAAAAGTCTTGACTCAGTAGCTAAATAAATATCAGGAGATCTCACAGGAAAGCCTGGATTTCCAGCTTGTCTTGAAATAGCCAAAGCCCTGGAGATGCTGGGCCTGCCCTCCAGCTTGGCAGCAGCAGGTGGGAGCTGAGAGCGGCCGCCTCGTGGGCAGCGCCTGTGCCCCCTGCCGCCTCACGGGCGACCCCCGGGCTCCCTGGTTTGCGCAGGCCCCACCTCTCCCTGCCGTGTGACATTTGAGTTTGCAAACCTTGATCTTAATGTGCGGCCTGGTGAGGGCCAGAAGACCCCTCCCCAGCCAGCGAGCTTCTCAGCAAGAGAGCAGGTGGCAAGGTGAGGGGGCATCGGACCCGGTGTAGAACACGGAGGGGTCTGAGTTAAAACTGTCCTGGAGCCCCTGACTGGGTGAAGTGACAATGGGGCCGTTGAAATTTTTATGTCCATCCAGCATTATTGGGTGACCGCAATTCATTTGTCGTTTGTACCTTTATCGGCTTACAACTGTCCTGAGTTAATTCCAGCTTCAGGGCCATGGCACTTGCAGACCTCCCCCACCTCCTCCTGTACAGCTCGCCTGTGGCTCCCTACGTGGCTCGCTCCCCCTCCTCTCAGGAAAGACCTCACTATCACAGCAGGACCTCCGTGACCTCTATACTTCGGCGGTTCCCCCAGAGCAGTGAAACCAGCTTCAGAAGCAGGGGTCGGTGCTCAGGCTGAGTACCGGTGTGGGGGACATGCTGAAAGGTGGTGCCCAAGGGGGCTTCAGGTCACCGTTCTGGAGGCCGTGCACAGAGCTCGTGTTTCCTCTTCAGCGTATTAAAATGTTCATTTCTCACATAGTAACTTAGGGCCAGCGTGTGACAGAAGTTAATAGTAACATAGGATTTGCATATATTTACTTTGCAGATAACCCAGCAGAATAACTTATTGGATGAGGGGTTGGTCGGGCTGTCTGCCCACCTCCCTCCCTCCCTCGCTAGCCAGCTACCGTCTATCTAGTTTTCTGTTGCTGCTGTAACAAATTACCAGTTTAATGTAGATACGGTTTTAAACAACGTGAGTGTATTCTTTCAAAGTTCCGTAGGTGAGAGTTCATTCAGGGGGTCACCTAACAAGATCAAGGTGTCAGCAGGGCCGCGTTCCTTCTGGAGGCTCCCGTGGAGAATGGGTTTCCCGAACCACCACGGACAGCCAGGGTCCCTTTCACCCGTTAGGCGTCCGCTCCTTCCTGTTTAGCCTCATTTCTCTGCCCCAACCTTCTGCCTCTTCTTTCATTTTTAAGGACTCCTGTGGTTAGAGGGTTTTTGCCTGGGTAATCCGGGACGCCCCCCTCCTCATCTCGGGCTCTGTGCCCTTAATCACATTCGCAAAGTCCCTTTTACCATGGAAGGTAATCTAGTCACAGGTCTGAGGATTAGGATGTGGGCATCTTTTAGGGTGAGGGGTGTTATTTCACACCAGCCACCTGTCCAGCCACCCGTGTGTGATTGTGTATACGCACGTATGCCTCCGTGGATGTACATGTCTGCCCTCTCATGAGTGTGTGTGTGTATGCGAGTGGCTTGCTCTCGTTCATTCGCTCGCGGGTTCTCATCTCAGGGAAGGAGTCTGTTTTCTTATTCACGCTCCCATGTCACTTCAGTTGTCTTACGTTCACCAGAAAATGAAATACCGCAGCAGGGATTCCCCATCGGCCCTAGGTCACAGCGAATGGTGGAATTCATGTCATGGAGTATCTTTTCTCTTTTCCTCTTTTTTTTTTTTTCTTTGGGAACATTTAGAAATGCAGAAAAGTTCTGAAAAACATATAACAGACTTCAAACTCATGAACTGCAAGATCATGACCCGAGCTGCAGTCAGATGCTTGACGGACTGAGTCCCCCAGGCGCCCCTTATTTTGTGTCTTTAAAACGTGTATATAAATGTCGTACTGAATTTATCATTCTTCAGTTGGATTTATAACTCAGTGTGGTGGTTTTGAAGTCCTAGCCACGTTGGTCAAATTGATGCAGCGTAAGTGCCGTGGAGTGCTCCCCAGCATGACACATTTTATTGTCCATCGCTCTAGTTGCGGGCATTTGTTTCCAAATATATATATATATATATATATATATTTTTTTTTTTTTTTTTTGCTAACTTTGCAGTGAATGAATGTGTATCCATGCCTCCTTAAGCAAAAGTTTTCCAAGAAACAGACCCGAAAGTGGGATTGTGGGGCCATGAGGTAATCACATCCTCAGCTTGACACATTATTACTGAATCACTCTCCAGAGTGGGTGTGTCAGTGTGCATCTCCGGCAGGTGTAAGTGAAAGTGCCCTGCTCCTGTTTTCCTACGAACACTGGTTACTAGCAGATTTTTATGCTTTGCACATCCAGAGTTTGCAGGATTCTGTAGGTATTCTAGGTCCGTACATGTGCTTTGCCATTGCACGTACTGCAAATATTTTCGCACATTTATTCTCTATCTTTTTAAAGCCCATTTATATATGTTTTACCCACATAATTGCAAATGTTTTGTCTCTTCATTCTTTCTCACGTATCCGATCTTACTTCTGGGACTATTTTCTTCTGTCCGAAACATATTTTTTAGAACTTCCTTTAGAGAAGAAAAATGTCAGTTCTCATTAGTACAAAAATACATTTATTTCATTCTTGTTGAAAACTATTTTTGCTGGGTATACAACCCCGGGTTGACAGTGATTTGCTCTTTGTACATCAAATCTCTCTCTGCGCTATCATTTGCCTTCCATTTTGTGGTGGAGAAGTCAGCTATTAGTCTGCTCATCTGTCTTTTGAAGGTCTCTTTTCTCTGGCTGCTTTTTTTTTTTTAATTTTTTTTATTTTTTTATTTTTAGGAGAGAGAGAGAGACAGCGTGAGCAGGGGAGGGTCAGAGAGAGAGAGGGTCACAGACTGAAACAGGCTCCAGGCTCTGAGCTGGCAGTCAGCACAGAGCCCGACGCGGGGCTCGAACCCACGAACCGCGAGATCATGACCTAAGCGAAAGTCGGACGCTTAACCGACTAAGCCACCCAGGCGCCCCTTCTCTGGCTGCTTTTAAGATCTTCTTTTAATCTTTGGTGTTCCATCGTTTTACTTTGATGTATCCAGGTATATGCTACTATTATTTATTCCATTCGGAGTCTGTTGGGCTTTTATGAGTTGTGGCTTGATATCTACCTAGAAAATTCTCAGCTATCATTCTTCAAACATTGTCTCTACCCCATTCTCTGTCTTCTCTTTCTGGAACCCTGAAATAACGTGTCTTAGATCTTCTCTTTTATGTGTCTTAACCTCTGTTTTCAATAACACTGTCTTTCTGTGTGGAAATCTGGATACTTTGTTCAGATCTATCTTTAAAATTTTATGAGTTTTCTCAACGCCCTGAGTTATTTTTTTAAAGCTCAGTTAAGGTATATGGAATTTCAAGGTTATGCATATTTAAAGTATAAAATTTAATACATTTTGATGTATGTACACACCTGTGAGACCAACAACACAATCAAGATAGTGAATGTATCAGAAAGCCCTCAAATTTCCATGTGTCCTACCTCCTGCCACCCTCCCGTCCCCAGGCAGCCACTGATGTGCTTTCTGGAGCTATGAAGTAGTTCCCTTCTAGAATTTTATAGGAATGGAATCACACAATATATGCTTTCTCTCTCTCTGTATGTGTGTGTGTGTGTGTGTGTGTGTGTGTGTGTGTGTGTGTGTGTGTTTGTATGGGGGTTTGACTTTTTTTCCACTCAGCATGATGATTTTGAGGTTCGACTATGCTGTGTGTATCAATTCGTTCCTTCTTATTGCTAAGAACTAAGCCATTGGGTGGATATGTCACAGCTTATACATTTCCTTATTGGGAGATGTTAATGGTTTGTTTCAGTTGGAAGCTATGACAAATAAAAACCATAAAACAAATAAAACATATAAAAACAAATAAAAACTATACAAGCACCAAATGCAGGTCCTTGTATAGATACATACTTCATTTTTAAAAAATTTGAGTTGGTTATTTTTGTTGTTGTTCAAGTATAATTAACACCATGTTATATTAGTTTCAGGTGTACAATCTCGTGATTCACCACTTTTATACATTACTCTGCTCATCAGGGTAAGAGCGTGCTTCTTCCTCTGCACCTATTTCACCCCCACCCCGCCCTGAAATGAACACATAAAGAAGGAAAAAGCCAAACATAGGAACCGACTCTTACATGTACGGATGTACACCTGAGATTCTCTTGAGTAATATCGAAGAGTGGATTGTCTAGCTCATAGGGGACATGTGTGACTCACATTAAGCTGCCAAAACATTTTCCGAAGCGGTTGTGTTATTTCACACTCTGGCCAGTGGTGTGCAACTTTCTGTCTTTCCACAAATCTTGCCGACACCTAGTGTGGCCCCGCTTTTCGGATCAGTCCTTTTACTAGATGCGCCACGGTGTCTCTGGGCTGGACTTCGCATTTCCCTCGTGACTGATGCCATGGAGCATCTTTTCATGGGCTTGTCTTCCATGTTTCTTCTTCGGTGAAGTATCTGTTCGAGTCTTTTGGCCGTTATAAAAATGCCCTGATTTCTTATTGTTGAGTTTTGAGAATTCTTTGTATATTCCGGTTGTAAGTCTTTCATATGTGGTTTGTAAATATTTTCTTCCAGTCTATGCCTTGTTTTTTTTTTTTTTTTTAAACTCTCTTAACAGTGTCTCTCAAAGGGCATAGATTTTTAATTTTGATGAAGCCCAATTACCATTCTCTCTGGATTGGGCTTGTGGTGTCATCAGTACAAAAATCTTTGCCTGACTCATGGCCACAAAGGTTTTTCTCCTAAGTTTTCTTCTAATGTTTTCTGCTTTTAGGTTTAACATTCAAGCCTGTGATCCATTTGCACCTAAGTTTTCTGTGTCATGTGATAGATGAAAGCTTTTATTTCTGCACGTGGGCATGTAGTTATTTCAGTATGTTTGTTGGTCTGTTTGGGGGCAAGCACCACACCGCCACAATTACACAGCCTGACTTGAAGACTCACCGTAAGACTAAAACATCCAAGGCAGAATAGCATTTGCATCATAGCGGACAAATAGATCATGGAGCAGGTTAGAGGGTATAGAAATAGGCCACGTGTATTCAGTCAGTTGATTTTCAGCAAAGGTTCAAAGGCACTTCAGGGAGGAAAAGTATAGTCTTTCCAGCAGATGGTGCTGAACCTGGTAAATTTCTTTGCCAGTAAGCTGAGCAGTTAAGAGTTTGGCTCATTTGTTCCTCTGCTCTCAGGGGATCGCTGCCTTCATTACTTGACTCAGGTCTTGAAAACCATTGTTTTATTCATTTGCCTAGTTTTTTCTTTGGGAGGATAAATCTAATTACTGTTAAACCGTCTTGGTCGGAAGGAAAAGCCCCTGGACTATTGCATCAGCCTCTTGATTGTCCCCCTGTCCCCCAACTTTACTGATCTGTCAAGTGTTAAATTTAATTGTTAGTGTATATTATGCTTTATTTCCAAGAAGTTCCACTGAATTATTTTTTTCAAATCTGCTTGATTGTTTTTATAGTCTCTTGCTCGTCAGCCTTTTCTTTATTGAGCTATGATTGACATCCGTAAAAGGTGTACATATTTAATGTATATGTCTTGATGAGTTTGAAGATAACAGTACACCCTGAAATCATCCCCACATTCAGTGTCTTAAACTTTTCTCTAATTTTGAGAAGCTTCTTTGCTTCTTTTTTTGGGGGGTGGGTAAGAACATTGACCTAAATCTACCTTCTTCAATTTTTAAGTACGCAATACAGCTTGTTGACTACATGCATTATGGTGTACAGTAGTTCTCTATGATTCATTTGTTCTGCACAATTGAAATCGTGTACCTTTTGATCAACACCTTCTCGATTCCCCCTTCCTCCAGTCTCTGGCAGCCACCATTCTCCTTTCCATTTTTATGAATTTGACCATGTTAGATTTCTGAGAGAGTTGGGGTCATGTACTATTTATTCCTCTATATCTGGCTTATTTTACTTTGCATAGCATCTCCCAAGTTCATCCATGTTGCAACAAATGGCAAGATTTCTTTGTTTCTTTAAAGCCAAGGAATATTCCATATCTTGGCTGTTGTAAATATGCTGCAGTGAACAGGGGCGTGCAGTTCTCTCTTTGAGGTCCTTGTTTCAGTTTGTTTGGGTGTATATCCAGGAGTGTGGTCGGTGGGTCATGTGGTAGTTCTGTTTTTATTTTTTTGAGGAACCTCCATACTGCTTTCCATGGTGGATGTACCAATTCCCAGCAACACAGTACAAGGATTCCTTTTTCTCCACACCCTTGTCAGCGCTTATTATCTTTTTTTTAAATTGTTATTTTTTGATGATAGACAACAGGTATGAGGTGATCTTCCTTTGTGGTTTTGATCTGCATTTTCCCTGATGATCAGTGATATTTAGCACCTTTTCATGTGTCTTTGGCCATTTGTAGATCTTCTATGGAGAAAGGTCTACTCATTTTTTACCCATTTAAAAGAAAGTCTTTTTTTTTTTTTTTTTTAAATGCTTGTTTATTTTTGAGAGAGAGAGAGACAGAGCACGAGTAGGGGAGGTGCAGAGAAAGAGGGACACACAGAATTGGAAGCAGGCTCCAGGCTCTGAGCTGTCAGCACAGAGCCTAGTATGGAGCTTGAACCCACGAACTGTGAGATCATGACCTGATCCAAAGTTGGACACTTAACCGACTGAGCCACCCAGGTGCCCCTTTTACCTGTTTTTTTTTTTTTTTTAAGTTAGGCATTTGTTTATTTGCCATGGAGATGCAGAAGTTCCTTATATATTTTGGGTATTCACCGCTTCTGGTGAATATATGGTTTGCAAATGTTTTCTCCCATTCTGTACGTTGCCTTTTCATTTTGTTGTTGGTCTTCTTTGCTGTGCAGAAGAGAAGCTTTTTAGTTTGATGTGGTCCCAGCTGTTGACCTTTGTTTTTGTTGCCTTTGATATCATATCCAAGAAATCATTGCCAAGGCCAGCATCAAGAAGCTTTCCCCCTTTGTTTTTCTTTTAAGAGTGTTAAAGTTTCAGTTTAAGCTTTCAACCATTTTGGTTAGATTTTTGTGTATGGTATAAAATAATGGTCCAATGTCACTCTTTTGCATGTGGATATCCAGTTTTCCCGGCGCCATTTTGTGAAGAGATGACCATTTTCCCGTTGTATATTCTTGCCCCTTTTGCTGAAAATCCATTTACAGTAGATGTGTGGGTTTATTTCTGGGCTCTCTATTGCTCTCTATTCTGTTCCAATAGTTGATATGTCTATTTTTATGCCAGTGCCATCATATTTTTATTACTGTAGCTTTGTAATATTAATATATTTTAAAATCAGCAAGTGTGGTGCTGCCTGCTCTGTTCTTGCTCGAGATCGCTTTGGTTACTTGAAGGCTCTTATGGTTCCATATGAAAATTTTTTTTTAAATTTCTGTAATCTTTACTCTTATTTTCAACCTTTTCTAAAAACGCACTTAATTTTTTATATCTGATAATGCCAGCATAGAAAGTTTTGGCCTGTTGGACTCTGTTTTATGTGTTAGTTCTCACTTGTAGGAACTTATTTCCTTATTTTTTTTTGGATTTTTGATGGCGAGCTGAGAGTCTTGGAACTTTGAGACTTGGGTTGGAGGTAGGTGCCTGAGGGCATGCACTGGGCACTACTTTAAATAAAATTCTTAGTTGTAGGCCTTTTGGTGTCACGTGTAGTGTGAATTCAGATTGCAAATCCATGAGAAGACTATCTTATTGTTATAAAGTTAACAGAAGAGACTTCTGCCCCCTTCACTCCGTGATAAGATTGGAGTCTTTCAGCGTTCCCTGGGAGGGTGGTGAGGCCAGGGTGTATCATTTCTAATTCACCTGTGTCTCCAGGGTGCAGCCCTCTGAGGTCTCAGCTTTGCAGGAGTAGAGATGTCGGGTGCCCCTTGGCTCGCACCTAGGGTAGATTCTGAGTTTGGGTTTGAATCCTGCTCCGTGTACCATCCTGCCACCCCCACCTCCCCCAGTCCCAGCTCCCCCGGATCATAGAAACACAAGATCAAGCTCACCTGGTTTGTTTGGCAAATGCTCTCGAGATTAAAACTTACCTTACCTTTTCAGGGTTCAGTTTTCACTTGGGTTTTGATGAAGTTTTGAACACATGTATATATATATATGTATATATATGTGTTTTCAGTATAAAGGTGCATATGATGGTGGTCAACCAGACTAACTAGTCAACTGTACTGTTGGAAATGGGCTTCTTTTTATCATCAGGAAGGTGTGTATTTAGAGATAGGCAGGAGGGGCTGCTTTGTCCTTCATGGGCATTACTTTCTGGTCTTGTCTAAGAGCTCTTTCTTTACGCTCACTCTCTCAGTGTCACAAACACAAAACTCTATTCTCCTATGTTCTCTTTACATAACAATGTAAGGAAGGATTTATTTTTACTTTTGCCCATATAGAGAACTATGGACCATGGGTCAAATTTGACTTTTGACCTGTTTTTATATGCCCTTGTGAGCTAGACTTGATTTTCCATTTTTAAAAAGCTAATGTATGTAAAGAATATGTGGTAGAGATGGTATGTGGCCTGCAAAATTGAAAATATTTAATATCTGGACCTTTATACAAAAAGCTTGCAGACCTCCAGATTAATTCACTTTTTTTTCCTCACCCATTTGCTATATTTTAACTCCCTGCTCCTACCTGGAGTTTATTTCTGGGTCTTCTGTTAGATTCCATTGTCTCTTCATTTGTTCCTGACTTCAAATACCACACTGTAATGGAAATGGTTGTTTTCATTAATGAAAGTCCATGAGCTACAGGAGAGGGATTAGAAAATGCAGGATCTGTTTTCAGAGTAAAATGGAAGAATGTAGAAAATTCATACTTGGATGCCTAATTGCCCTGCCACGAACCAGAGGCACAGAGATTCAGAGTGCCCACAGCCACTGTCTCTGCTGTGCCCGGAGCAGGTACTGGACCATGGAATTGGATTTTATTGATGAATCTGTAACTGTGCTCAGTGCCGCATGGAGCATGGAACGCTTGTCCTGTGAAGCTTCTGACAAATGGAACAACGAGCTCTGAAGTCCCTGGTGGGTCGGAGTGAGCGAGGAAGAGAGTGGGGGTCATCTGGGAGAAGCGTGCCCTGCAAACCCCAAGATATATGTCATTGAAGGTGCGGGATGGAGAGAAAACCAAGGCTCTGAGAATGAAAGTTTTCCTTCTAGAGCGGGTGTGTGTTTGTCTGAGACGTGTGCCTGCTCACTTGAGTCCTGATGCAGTTTACTTGTTGAACGAGGTAGTACTCTCAGGAGTGACGGCACGGTGTCTGAGCCGAGGGGGAGACACACACCAGATGTGGTGGCTACCACTGCACCTGGCTGAGACCCTTCGTCACATTCACCGAGGCACCAGAAGCTTGGACCACAGTCCTGTGTTCTGCTTAGCGGGACACTGAAGGTCTGTGTGCCTCCACTTCCCTTACCTTTGCTTTGAGATTCCCCGTGGGATCAAATGAAAAGGATAACATGACAAGACATGTTCTCCCACCCCCAGGATAAACATGTGCCAAGTGGTCTGTGTAAACTCAGAAGACCCTCTCCTTGGATCCACATTCCTTCCCTCAGATGTGGCGGATACAAGGGGCCGCCACTGTACGTGGGGTGGGGAGGGTGTGGTCAGAGCAGGCAGGTAGGCCGGTGATAAGCCTCAAGATACCTGACTGAAACTTCACCCTGCCTCCTTTGGAGAGCTTCTCACTGAACTCTAGTGAAAACTGGTGTTCCCTGAGCTCTTGACCTTGGCCGGCCAGCCACCAGTATCCCTGCCGGAGCTGATGTGGGGCAAGAAGCCTTTTTTCTGAGCAGTTTTCCATGAGGCTGATAAACAAAAAACATTGTGCTGATCTTATGTAAGTGTTAATGATGATGGCTCTTAAAGGCAGACTTCTGGAGAGCCCAAGAGAGCAGAAGGTATACCGGATGTAGTAATTAAATTTAAAATCTGGACCTTAAATGGCAGCTTATTAGGATCTCCATAAACCACTCTACAGGTCAGCTAAAAGCAAATTAGACATAAATGTAGAAACCTAGATAGATTGTAAAAAGATGGCCTTGAGTAAAATCACAGAAAAAGAATGGCTTTGTGCAAGGGACAATGTCACGCACAAAAGTGACACTACATATTTATAAGGATCTTTACGAATCTAAGGACTTTTGTGAAACGTATCTGAGTGAGCGGGCAGGGAATAGGCAAATAGGGGTTAGAGGCAAATCATGTGTCTGGGGTTGGGCTCCCTAGAAGCAGAGCCCGAGATGGGCATTCCTGGACAGGTGACTTGTGGAGGGAGGGTTCTCAATAGTGAGGGAAGCAGACCAGGGCAAGGGAGGGATGAAGCAGGAGGTGCCATTGAGTGCCCAGTCCTGCCTGATCCCACGGGAGACTCTGGGGTGTGGAATGCACCAGAGAGTGACTGTGTCACTGACAGAGGGGCTGAGCTGTCACTCCCTGCAACTGTCAGTGGCTAGGGCCCTTCCTGGGGTGTGTGCAAGCTCCCCCAGGTTTCTCCAGGCAAGATGGCGCCCATCAGCCAAGGGCAGCCTTTTTGAGAAGTGGATAGATGTGAGTCACCAGCCGCCAGCACCCCAGCATCTGGAACACGATACGCAGTGAGGGAAAGGTGGTCGAGATGGGTGTTCATGGCATCTGCTGAACTGCAGGAGGCCTTGGGGATGGTGACGGCCTTGCCTCCCCTGCCATACGGGTGTGTCTGTGCCCAGAGGATGGTGCCCATGAGGGGCTGCATGCAGAATGTTCTGAGAGAGCCTGGGCCTGGGAGAAGCAGACCCATGTGGGTGACCAAACCAGATACTGCTCCGAAGGCAGTCCGCTCCGAGGGCAAAGGAGCCCAGATCCCACCTTTAGGGGCTGGGATTCTACCACAGTCTCCTAGTTATTTTCATCGACTGCAGTCCCTCACTAGGCCGTTTTCCAAAAGCAAAACCTCTCTGCAGTTCAAACTGTGCCTTTCTTAACACCTGCAGGCTTGTGGCAGTCACCCGCTGGCTTGGGGGAAAGGTGACCGGCAGCACACAGAGAAGAATTCTCCCCGCATTGCCCCACCCTCCTCTCTCCCTTTGTCTCTACACTTTGAAATCACTCTCAGTCTGGGCCCAGCAGGAGCCCTGACTGGTTCTGGGGCTTGTGATTAGCTCCCCACCCTGGCTCAGATAGCTCTTTCAGGAACCTGTGGTCTTGACAAGCGGGGGCGACTGCTTCAGAGAACAAGGCAGGGCCCCCTGGGGGGTGACAGCTCCTGCCCAAGGCCAGGGAGGTAGCGGAGCCTCTCCCCAACGCGCCCAGACTGCAGAAAGATGAACAAAAAGTCACTTTCTCATTGTCGATGCCATAAAAATCAGCGCCTCAGAGAATACAGCGTTCTGCAGACCTTATTTAAAATTCTGTGAGCAGCCTTGGTGATTAGGGGACTGCAGCTGGGAGCTGGCAGTGGCTCAGACGGATGAGAAAGGAAAGTGGCCAAGGAGAGGCCGCCTCACCTTCGCCCCAGGCTGCAGAGCGTCTGGGAGTGGGAGTCTTGTAAACTGAGGCTTGTGAAAGAAATGGTGTCCTTGTGATTTACGTGGGCAGAGGGAGGCAGTGCAAAGGTCTTTTCAAAGAGCTGACCGCTGCCGATGGTGGCCTGGGCAAGATGGTGCCAGCCACTGGATCGAGGGTCAGGCCCCACTTGGCGCCGCGATCTCGTGTGTCGTAGCGGAGCATAGCAGGTGCGCTTCGCCTGCAAAACAGTAGCATGGACCAGTTTGCTGGTCTGCTTTTGGTTGCATAGCCCAGTAAATGCACAACTGTTTACCTAGAGATTATGCATGTTTTACTCCACTAACGTGTTGTATATATTACAAAGGGCGTACAGCTGTGTATCCAAGAAGGTCTAGATGCAAATAAATACAAGCTCTAGTATTTTCTTTCTCCACCCTTATCATGCCCTCCCACTGGGATGTGAGTACTGTTCTTGGAGATTAGACCCCTGAAAGGGCTTCTCCGGATGGAAAGTGTATGAGGCCCCTGTTTTCAAAGTAGATCCTCTGAGCCTGTGGCGCCCAAGGCAGTAGCCACTAGCTGCATGTGGCAGTTTAAACTCATTAAAAGGGAATCACATGTAAAGGTCGGTTCCTCAGAAGCACTAACTATGTTTCAAATGCCCAGTAGCCGCCTGTGGTGAGTGGCCACTCTGTCAGTCAGTGCAAATTGTAGACGTTGCCCTCATTGCAGGAAGTTGTACTGAGCAGCTTGTTTATTAAGTAGTGTAGACCATGTGATTGGGTGTCTAATTACTCGGCCGCTAACCTGTACTAAGCATTTGCTCTGTGCTAAGTGCATGGAAAGCCTTTTGTAAGCACCATCCCATTTGGTCCCTCTAGCCGTGTGGCCCTGTGTCACAGCGCGGGGAGATGGTGACGGGAAGGGTACAGAGTTTCTCAGTGGTGTCCTCCCAGGCACCCCTGAGGGCACCCGCATTATCGTCTGAGCATCGTCTTTTTAAGTGTTTGCGCGTGGCCTCCTGGTCACGTGTTCTCAGGGCCGGTCACCGCATGCGTGCTTCTCTGCCCCACAGGTACAAGATGGGTTTTGTGCAGAGCCGTGTTCAGCTGAGAGGCAGCAGACTGCGCAGGCCGCCCAGGGCGCTGAGGAAGGACCGCCACGTCCCCACACTCGAGGGACTGGGCCCACGCGGAACCCCCAGGAAGGCTTCTTCAGAAGTGGCAGGTAATGTTCTCCTTGGAGGTGAATCCCAGTGGGGCACACTGAGGTCCCGGGCCCTTCCTTAGATGCTGCCCGATGCAGGGGGTTGGGGGGTGAGCAGCCGGCCATCCTAGCCCTGGGGTCCCTGCAGGTGTGAGGACAAACGTGTGACCCCAGGGTAGTGAAGAGATGAGTGAGAATCCAGTGCTGAGGAGTCAGCACCCTGCCTTCGGTAGCGGCTGGGTGTGCCGGGCCCCGCGCTGCGCACAGAGCCTTCCAGAACCTCAAAATCATGAGTCAGGCCATCTTTGAGACAGAAGTCCATTTGATTGCTTCCACAGGGCCACTGCAGCTGGGTCAGCGTGGGGCTCAAGAGTGGGTGTGCAATAGAAAGATGGGCAGTTACCGCGCGCGGGAGGCACAGGGCACGGTGCTGCCGTGCAGGCCGTCAGAGGCGCACGCTGTCATGCTCGGAAATAAATCAAGGATGAACTAATGGAGAGCGCTTCCTGGAACCAGGACTGTTTTAAGCCGTAATCACTGGGCAACCAGGACCAATCACTCAACTTCTCTGGACCTGCGTCCCTCTCCATCGCTCCCCCTCCCCGGCAGTAATGGGCCCTGCCTTAGCCTTGTTTGCAAGGTGTTGACTGGGAAAACTGAAGACCAACTGTAGAAAGGCTGCAGGGTCCCATCTGGCCCGCAGTGACTGAATTACCAGCCTTTTGTGGCTGATTATTGTCTCTTTGGCTCAAGGGCTGACCCTGGGCTGTGTCTGATGGCTGAGGTTTTGGTCCCTGGGGATAGTTGGCCGGGCCGGTGCACCTTCCCCTCCACCTTTATGTAGCTCCAGTGCCCCCTGCAGGCGGGTGGCTCTCTTGTTCTCCCCTCCCCCCAGCCCCCAAAGCCCTCTCCCCTGGGCGAGGATTCCCTGTGGCTTGTTTCTCAGTGAGAATTTAAGTTGAGTATTTGCTTCACCGGTTGGCCAGGAAATATGTTGTCTTTGCTATGGAACACCAAGGGTTAAACTCGTGTGGGAGAGGCTGGGATGGGGTCCTGGCCGTAGGCGGGGTGCCTCAGGTTGCCCAGCTTTACCCTTGTCCACATCCTCAACTCCAGTACTTTTCTCCTTCTCCGTAACTGCAGCCTGGGGAGCTGCCCGGGGGTGTTTGGTTGTGTGGTTCTTCCCCCTCCCCCCAGCAGAACCACCTGGAACTCTGCCAGTTATCCCAATGGCAGAGCTTTCCCACCACCAGCTCTTCCCAGCGCCTTAAAGATGGCTAAACTGGGCCAAACCGGGCCACCGCTGGAGACTGCCATCTATGGCCACGTTTAGGCTCCTGAGTGGTGCGCCCTGCGCTGAAGAGGACAGTGGTCCCTGCTGTGGGGAAGGGTGACGACAGACAGATAGACCAGCGGTCTAGCTGTTTGCCATTTGCCCAGATCACGCTGGGGTCAGTGTCCACACAGTGAGGCCGTCGACGGAGGTTCTGCCTTCCCAGCGGCTCCACGAGGGGGTCCGGAGAGCTGCTGCCCCGCAGCGGCTGATACCTGCGGCTTGTCATCGTCTGCCATGCATGCTAAGCCTCCTGCGTGCAACCTGGCATGTGCCGAGTGCCCAGTGAGTCTGGGGCACGTGGTCAGTGTTGGGGGAGTTTTCCTGAGAGACGTGGGGCTTTGTATCGAAGCGCAGATGTAGGCAGAAGAGAACAGAGGCTTTCTGGACCGGCAGGTGGCGAGGCTGGGCTCAGGGGCAAGAAGGCAGACTCCGGAGAGGACAGACGGCCCCGTGGGAGGCGGTCACAGGGCTGGTGCCTCATCTGGGCACCGCCTGAAACAGTCGCCATGAACATGGTGGTTTAAAACAACAAAAATTAAATTTCTCACAGTTGTGGAGGCTGGTGGCCTCACGCTCTCTCCAAAGGCTACAGCGGAGGAGCCTTCCTGCCTCTTCCGGCTCCTGGTGGCCCCAGGGCCCCCTGGCTCATGGCTGCTTCCCCCCAGCCCTGCACTCTGCCTGTGGGGCTGTCAGCCCAAAGCAAGGAGCCAGGCTTCTCTCTCCTTGCCCGCCACAGGCCGCCAGTAGAGACGGGTGCCTCTTCCTAATTTGCACACATAGCCGGCGTGCTCATGGTGACCCTGGGGGTCCCAGTGTGAGCAGGGACAGCACTTGGGAAGCCTCTGGCCTTTCCTTGTTCCTTTCACTCCTTCTTCCCTGTAAAGGCTTCTCTCAGCCTCAGGGGAAAGGGCCCTGGTCCCACCCATGTGGGCTCATGGAGAGGATCTTGAGTCCCCTCCATGTTGGGAGAAATCCCACTTCTATATTCTTCTTACCTCGACATGAGCTTTTCACACCAAAGCCTCAGAGCAAACTCGGGCACAATGAATGATGGGCGAACTCACGGGGACACACACACACACATACACACACAATCAGAAACAAAGTCAGAATGTGGAGCTAAGAGATGAGGGGCCATTCATATTTAAGATGTCCCCCTGGGACGTAGCCCCACACAGGGGTATTATAATGTCCCAGCAACAGCCCAGAGTGCTGACAAATGCTTTCGTGTTTATTATTTGAGAAGCGGATTGAGCCAGAGTCCTGGGTCACCAGTGCCCATTTTTAAAGGGCTCCCTCCCCAGCAACTGGGGAGAATGGGGAGGATGTCCATTAAGAACAGCTGTGAGCCTGCACGGTGTGGGCTCAGCGTTGGCCCGGGGAGTATTAATCACCCCCTGTTCCTTACTGAAGTGTCAGAGTGGGAAGAGGGATGGCCAGTTGGGTAAACCAGCAAGCCTGGGCTGGACAGGTCGTGATGGACACCGTTGAGTTGGAGAGTGGTAGAGCACATTAGAATAAATACCTCTTGGAAATCAAAGGGGCTTGGGGGTTTTATCGCCACCACTCGTTCATACCGATATTTCACAGCGGAGTGACAGGCACCGTGAGTGTCGGGTGTTTGAAGACAAAGTGCCGTAACTTCAAAGGAGCATGACGATGGGCCTCGGTCACCCACCGTCTACAAACAGCTTTCTCCTATCCTTTGACCTGCCCGCTCCTGCCTGGAGAGATCAGGGCTGGCTTCTCAGGGAGGGAGGGGTCACGGCTGACCTTCCCATGTCTGTGTGTGTGAGTGTGTGTGTGCATGTGCACTCGTGAGTACATGCAGCTGTGTGTTTTTTTTTTTCTAGCAGGGGCCGCAGGGGGTGGGGGGAGGACCTGTTTTCCATGGCAGAATAATGAGAGCATCATCCAGTTCGGGTGACCTGAGGGGCTGTAACTTGGGGGTACCTGATGAAACCCAACAAAGAAATTGAGAATGGTCTTTGAAGGGGCAGTGGGGAATTCCCAAGTAAGAGGTAGGGAAAACCTTTGGCCCTGATCCTCACAGGTCAACTAGAATCAGTAAAACCTCTTAAGATAAGCAGAGGTAAGAATGCTGTGTCCGGGGGCTGAAATCAGATGCTGTCACGGATTCTTTGTCCTGTTCTTTTTTGGCGAAATATTCCTGTCAACAACTTATGAAGAGAAGAGGAAGAGGATGTTTTTGAAAAATATTTTTTAAAGGATGCTTAATTTCCCTCTTCTTTAAACTATTCCAATAGCGTGGTGCTAATCACTAGAGCTAACAGATGGCTTGGCAGTGAAGTCATCTGCAAGCAGAGGCCAGAGGAGGTATGAAGGATAAAGACCTAATTTATAATTTTTTAGAGGGATTGGAGTCTTTGAGACCCTCCCGAGAACGGAGTCTTTTATTTAAACCTGAATTCAGTGGTCTGTCCCATCCAAGGTTCCAGCAACGGGGTAGGGGGGGAAGCTGGAAGCGTTTTTTTGTTTTTTTTTTAAATATTAAGTAGCGCCAGGTCTGGTAAGACTGCCCGGCTAAATGTGACCATCAACAGGCAGGAGTGTCGCTCTTGGCTCAGAGAACTTCTTCATTCATGTGTACTTCAGGGTCAGGGTGGAGCTGGGACGTTAGGTCGACCGAATCTCAGAAACTCAAGGCTCTTCATTGAAGGGATTTGTAAAAAGATGCTTCTTAAGGTATCAAGTCATTGAATATCCCAAGGAGAGCGCACGCCTGCTCGAGGGACGGCCTGTAACCGAGACTTTCTTTGTGGGACACCTCAGTTCACAGGTTGCCTGGGGAGGCGGCCGCTGTCACAGGATGAAGCCATTCTCCAATAAACTGCCGATAAATTTAGGCCCCTTTTAAATACCACTTTCTGTCTGTCTGTCTCACCACTAGCTTTCATCCCTGCCCTTCAGGTGCATTTTCACAACGTAATGTAAATTGATTGCCAAGGGAGGCCACACACGGTGCTGGGGACGTAGCATTTCATGACGTCTTGATGGAAGTGACCCCTGGGTTGGTTGAAACTCGTTGACAGAATCCGACTAGGTGGCAAGTGACCAAGAGAGGACCAAAGAGGCGATTCTGACAGAGTGAGGTGCACACTGGGGAGTTGAGGGAAGGCCTCGGGGGGAATGAGGAAGCCCTGTAACGTTTGGGGGCAGGAGTCCCTCTTGATCTTCCTGTGAGAGGAAACGTAAACTCAAGAGTAGCCCGTTGGTCTGCTCTGCAATTCTGTGTAAAAATGTACTCTGGCCCCGTTGGCGCTTGATCAACCTTACTCGATTTTAGCAGTTAGCTCGTAGCTTGCTGTTACAGCCCCTCACATTGAAGGCTTATTTTTATTTTATCTTTGTATCAGCTTATTTTCACAGCATTTGGTTTCAAGATAAATTCTCAGAGTCCTTAACTCCCCACTATTTATGATGACGTTTTGGTCCCTTTGGCGGATGAATTGATTTTAGGTGGCCTTTCCCAGTGGCAGTGACCCGAGTTAATAGCTCCCATCTACCAAGCTGATGGGTCACCTCTGCCTTTGCCCAGGTGCCTCGCATGGTGTCGGGTTCTCAGTAGGTGTTTGTCGAATCAAGACTCGAACAAGCGGAAGGAGGTCTCCTTGAGGCTCAGCCCTGTTGAAAGGCTGGTCCAGAGATCAGCCCCCAGATCTTCTCTGAGAACGAAGGAAGGCGCGGGCAAGCTGTAGATTTCATTTCTGATTGTGTTCTGGAGAAGCGTCAACAGGAGAAGAGGCCAGGGGGCGTCTAGTTTGGACAGCAGTGAGCTAAGCAGAATTGAAGAAACTTTTTATTTTCTTCTTAAAAGAAGCCTTTTCAGGGGCGCCTGGGTGGCTTAGTCGGTTAAGCGTCCGACTTTCGCTTAGGTCATGATCTCACAGTTCGTGGGTTCGAGCCCCGCGTCGGGCTCTGTGCTGACTGCCAGCTCAGAGCCTGGAGCCTGTTTCAGTCCGTGACTCCCTCTCTCTCTGACCCTCCCCTGCTCATGCTGTCTCTCTCTCTCTCCTAGAAATAAATAAAACATTAAAAAAATTAAAAAAAAAAAAAAAAAAAAGAAGCCTTTTCATCTAAAAAGAAACTTCCCGCTTCCCCTGCCCTTGCTGGACTCAGTCTTGTGGCACGGCTGTTTCCAGCCTTAAGGATTATGTGTCTGTCTGATGCCACGTCATCCATATAGATGAAAGCTCTGGAGAGGAAGAGATGGTGACTTTGAACCTGAAGATGTTCGCTTTGATGTCTTTTAACCTGGGATCCTCTCTTATACCACAGATAGGACCAAGCCTTACATGGGGGATTTGCTTCCAAAGCCAGCACTTGAGTCAAAACAGCCTGTGGTCAGCGTTATCTTTGAAAACGCTGTAAATCAATTACAAGAATGTGTTGTTGTCTAGAACCCTGAGCAGAAGTTCTCATGCACGAGATGTTTGTGCACCACTGAGGTCCAGGAAGGAAAGAAGAGAGGCAGGCTGTCTGCACGGGCCGTTTGAAGATAAACCACCAACCCTCCAAGGAGGGGAACGAGGCTCTAATGTCCCTGCTTTGCCATGCAGCGTTTGGTTTTCCCGTTAAGCTTCTAAAACCGTTATGACATCTTAACGGGTTGGTTTGTCATGGTGGGGATTAGGGCACCGGGTTGTGTCCCGGCAGTGTGGGGAACGGTGGTTCGCAATTCTGAGTGTAGGTGAGATGCGGGATGGGGCTCTGCTGTGGTGACAGCTTGGGACTGGGGGGTGGCAGGCCTCTCTTTGGCAGTTCCTCCGTGCCCCCGGGAACCTGCTGGTGTAGAGCAGCAGAAGACCATCTCTTCTAGCGTGAGGGGACGTTCACCACCCACCCTTGTCACCAAAACGGCTTCTCCACCCTTCACCTCCTGCGCTGGGGGCCTCGCTTAAGAAGAGAAGCTTTGCAGGGTGCGTGCATGCACATGCTCGCACTCGAAGCCCGTTTCTCCATCAGAAAGAGCAATTGAAAAACCCACACATCCCTACAGTGTGGATGACACCACCTGACGAAAGCAGCTCCTGATTCTCTTTCATTGTGGTCACACAGTTCCTGATACATTTCTCCTGATGAGGTCACTTCCCTGAAATGAATACTTTTCAGACTTGGGGGGTGGGGGGCGCACAGTGAAGATGAACACAACATCATTGAATTCTGTGTGCATCTCAAGTGGGACTTTGCAGTCTCTTGGAGCTTAAAACCCACGAGCTTGCCAGCCTATTACTGATCTCCTAGAATCACAGTTACTGACCCTGAGCTGCAAAAACGAATCTCATAATTAGGTTTGCCCTTTTTTTGTGTTTATATGCACATCCCTTTCTCTCTAGCCGCTGACATATTAGCTTTTATCATGATTTCTTATTATTGGACTCTTTTGTGTTAAGGGGGCCTGCTCCATTAGTGGAGACCTGTTCTGTTTCCGCTGATGCTGGGGCACATTAGAACATCCTGTCTTACAGATTTCCTTAGAAACGCACTTTGCGGAACAGAATGAAGAACACTGCTGTGGTTGAGGGTAATTATTCGGGTTTTGCTGGGCACGTTGGCAGTCGCGCTGCTCCTACTAAAAAAGATCGCTCCAGGCACAGAGCGGAGCATGGACTCAGAGTGGGAGACTGCAGAGGAGCTGAGCGTGGCCCTGCACCCTGATGACACATCCGAAGTCATATTGATTGAGGGGGATGTTTTATTGAGTGAGAAGAACTACATGGTGTTGATGGTTTTGCGATTTCCTGCAGCCGGCACGCTCGTAACCATAAACCTGGTGAAGTTCGGGGCCACATTTCACAGTGAGACTTCAGAAACTGTCCCAGTCACAAAATCCAGAAGGCACTTTCAGTGTTGGACACCCGTGTTGAGTCCCTGCAGCAAGCTAGTGGTCAGGGACTCCTCTTGCGGAAGGCTGCCCGGGTGATAAAGCTGGCAGCCAGCGGTGTCTCCTAAATTCACAGACCTCACGCGCCACCTTCAGAGATGTCGTGTCTGTACGTCACTCATGTGAGTGTTTGCTCCTGCTGTCCTGTACCCTCCGGAGAAACACAAATACCTTTAGTTTAAAGAGAAACCATCTCTCCTCTCTGAAAATGGAAAGCCAACGTCATATGCTGTTGAGAGAACACCGGAGAATAAAATCACCCTAAAGTGTTAAGGGTAGATAGATTCTAGCTCCGGTCTGCTGTGGGCAGAAGGCCGCAGACTCTGGGAAGAGCCCCTCTGCCGGGAAGACACTGTGACGTGTTGAGGGGCATTAGAAATACATTAGCACCCAGTCGAGACTTTCTTCTTTCCTCGGTCGGAGAGATTACAAGGGCACCGCTCTCTCACCGTGTGATTCCGTTTCTTTTATCTCTAAGCTGTGAGCCGTCCCTCCCTGAGACTTTGTGGGCTGCAATGCCCTTTTCTTGACCAAAGGAAGGCCCCTCCCCCACCCCATCCCCTTGTGTTGTCCTCGCTTAGTGTTTCTTTAGCTTTTATAAGGCCTTGACCTGCATAGATTTAAACTGCGTTCAACAGCACTGGCTGCAGAAGCCATGCGATGGCCCCTCCACACAGACCCTCCTCAAAGCCTCGACCTTCTCTGCCTCGTTGAGGGGGAGGGGGCGGCGGCTGCCGGGGGCTCCCAGGCACTCCACTCTCTGCATTTCTGAGATGCCCCGACAGCGACCCAGCAGCTGCCGAGGAAGGGTGGTGGGAAAGACCCCGCGCCCAGGTGCAGGAAGAGGTGGGTTCTCTTGGGGGCTTTGCAGACATTGGTGAGGGGCTTGACCTTGCTTCTGAGGGAGATGGGGAGCCACTGAAGGGTTTGGGCCCAGGGAGGAGGGCAGCCGGGAGACCATCCATGGTGGGTGCTGAGAAGGTCACTCTGGGCGCAGAGGGGAGCAAGGGTTATGGCAGATAGGATGGCCGCTGGGACACTGACTGGAAGGACCTGGGGACAGGTGGGCATGTTTGTGTTTAAAAAGAGCTGAGAAAATCGATGCTCCACCTAGAGGTATGAAATAGTGAATTATTAGTTTTGATTACGTGTGTGGCCACGAGTGATGCTTTCTTTAACACATAAGAAGTGTTGCAGGTAAGGCTGATGTTCACTGTGACAGCTGTGACCGCCGCCACCGAGGCCGGTACCCCCAAAGAGAAGATGGCGCTTCCCTGTGCATCTACCAGGCTGTTCTGCGTGCATGTGCCTGCGTGCGTGTGGCTGCATGCGTGGTTAACACAACACCACATGTGTATCTCATTGTGCAACTTGCTTCCTTTACTCAACCGCATTCCATAGCTTTCCACGCTGTTAATAAATCCAGAGAGGCCTAGCTCAACCTTGCAGATGGGGACAGAGCCTCTCCGGGTGGGGACGCCGGGAGCTATGGAGCCGTTCTCATCAGGGGGAGTCTGGCACGGTCAGCCTTTCGCTGTCGCATCGCTCTCCTGGGATGTGCTGTGTGTAGTTCCTTGGCCCGAGCGGAGGGTTTCTCTAGGGAGAGCTGAGAAGAGGAATCGCTGGGCCTCTGGGGGCCACGTTGCATGTTTTTGATCTTTCTAGATTGCTCAGCTTACATTCCCACCTGTAGCATTTTAGACTTTGTCTTCTTCTCTTGACCTTCTCCAGCTTTTAAAAAAGTCCCTCGGATGTGTAACAGATGCTACCGCCAGTGCCCGTGGACAGCATGGCCTCCTCACCCCACCCGGCAGCCCCCTGGGTGGAAGAGCACATTGCCCAGACAGACCACGTGGAAGGCTGGCCTCATCCAACAGGGGAAAAACACAGAGGGATGATAAGGCTGTTTTGTTTTTGTTTTTGTTTTAAATCACAGAGAAGTGAGTTTCTCTTGACTAAACTTCAAGCCTACTGGGTACAATTTGATGTTCTTTCCAAATATTAATAGATTTGTTCCTCAGTCAAGGCACGACGTCTCAGTCTGCTCCAAGAAAGCTCTGTCACTGCAAAGGACACAGAGCCGCGCAGGACTTCTTTGTGCCTAGCCAATTCATTAGACCCGGTTAGCAATTTGCAGAAGAGATTAATTGATTTGCAGGCCGCGGGGCCCTACGCGTTACTCAGCTACCTCCCAGAAAGCCCAGGCCGCCCGGGAGCTCAAGAGAGCAAACAGTAATAATGTGAGGCTTTGGTGAGAGGCCGAGCAGCGTCTCCGCTCTGCATTATAAGCAGGAGCCAGAGAGATGGATTTCTCGACCCTTTCTGGTTCAGTGTGGGATTTGGGGCCACAGTTCAGACTCCCGGGATAAAACGAGAAGGCTCACAGCGCGGTGTCTGCCAATACCCCAGCAGTGCTTCTCTTTGCAAGCTTCTGTCACCCCTCCACAGCACCACGCTGTCTTCTTCTGAAAGGTGGCCTCCGGAGCTCCATGCCCTGCTTTCAGTGGGAGGATGGACTCTGGATGTAGGGAAAAGGGACCCAACCGAAATTGTCCTGAACAAAAACATTCACTGTCTCACGTAAGACAATGGCTGCAGGCTTGGCTGGTCCATAGGTACGGCTGTTGCCATCAGGACACAAGCTTCTCTTCATCCCTTGGCCCCTCTTGTCTGGGTCATGGGCATCGGCTCCTCTGGGGCCCTGCCCAGCCTGTCCACACTCTGCCAGACTCTGGGCCCCAGTGTCCAGACGGAATCTTGCTGGCCTGGTGGGGACCCTGTCTCTCCTGAACTCATCACTGGGGGTTTGAGTGGCCAGGTATGGATTGTTCAGCTGGCCCTGTACGGACGGATGGGCAGGGACCTCCTCTGCCACGTTGGTTAAGGGTAAAGGGAAGCTGGTTCCTCCAGGGAAGAGGGGGCAAGGCAGGTAAACTCTACAGATGTCCGGATTATCTCTTACTCATGCTCTAATGCAGTGCAGCATATGTCTGTGAGCAGGCGAGCCCCCGTGTTCCCCTGGGGAGGGGAGAGGCGGGTGATGCCGTGCGCCCTCTTCTCCAGGAGCTTTGGGACTGTTTGCTGAACAGAGACACCTTTGGGGCATAGATGCGAGTCACACAGCCTGAGGTTCACATGCGATTGCTGG
Source organism: Proteles cristata cristata (assembly GCA_017311185.1). Lineage (NCBI taxonomy): Eukaryota > Metazoa > Chordata > Mammalia > Carnivora > Hyaenidae > Proteles > Proteles cristata. The sequence continues at coordinate 189,433 of JAESUZ010001391.1, forward strand.
GGCCTGCTCTGTGCCAGGCAGTGTGTGGGAGCAGGAAGAGAGGCAAATAAGAACATGACGCGGCCCTTGTCCTTAGGGAGAGCCCAGTCTGGCAGAGGGAGCCGGCACAGACTGGTAAACAAGTCATTACAAATGCAATGCGGTAAGCTCGCTGATATGATTAAGCTTCCAAATGAGGGACTCTGACAAGGCCGGCTGGAGCGAGGAGGGAGAGGAGGCTAGCATAAACAGGAACATAATGAGGATGGGCCGTGGCACTTCCGGACGCCCATCCCGAGGGCCCCTCCGTCCGGGCCCCCACTGCACAGGGGAGGGATGGCAGACCCGAGGGCTGGCGCGCTCTCTCATCCCTTGTTCCCTCCTTGCATCATAAAGGAATTTTGCCATATACACCAAACTGCTGGAAATGGAGACGCACAGCACTTAACTACTATTTACTTATTTATCTAAAATGCTAAGTGTTTCCCTTGGCAGTCACTAATAGATTCCTGTAGAAACGGAGCGACACGTTCTGAATTCTGATTTCCATGCCAACAGAAGGTGGGAAGGCAAAAATGGCTGGTACCCTCCTGGCTGGTTCAGTTGGGGAGGTGGGAGGGCAGGATGAGAGAGTCATTCAAGAAGTTGAAATACGAGTCTTGAAAGGTAAATGTGTGTTTGTATTATGAGTTTAGGAGAGAGGGAGACAGACAGACATACCTTCAAATCCAAACTTGAAATGGAGACTGTTCTGCCTTTGAAGGACCTCCTGAAAACCATTCTCAACTTCGAGTTGGAAGAGCCCACAAAAGGAATCTGAGTCTTGTTCTAGAATTCTCTATGTGTAATGCTGAAGCCAGTAGCCAAAAGGAGTCAGAGGCTGAGGCAGAGTGAGAAGTGATGGTGTATGGCATTGGCGTCCAGCAGACCTCCAGATGGGGTGCGCTGTTAGCAAGGACTCAGGGCTCTCCCTGGTGGGTCCTCCCCTCCCCACCTCCGCACTGGGCCTGTAGGAAGGGCAACTTTTGGAGATAGGTTTTGGTTTTGGAGACAGGTGAACTTGAGAACTAGTTCTAACCAAGGTGTTGGTGGCCGAGCCTAGAGGAGAAATAATCTTAAGTGATCTATAGACTAACGTTAAAGTGTATCAAATCATAGGAAGAAAGTAATTCTGTTCTTAATTCCCTTTTAAGCCTCTCCATTACATATGAAGAAAGTCTGGTTTTGATGTTCCTCTGTCTTTAACACCTGCCTGACCAACTCTTTCCTAATCTCCCTTTTAGACAGACAGAGGTTAGGTTTCAAATGTAGCTAGAATTTGAGAACACAGTTCTGTTGTCATGGTGTTTATGTCTACAGGTACTCTCTTACATTAGACCTCTCCTCTCACCCAGCCGCCTTGGTCACTAGCCCTTAGAAAGCCAGGTAATCCCAGGACTGCCCCCTTCTTAGCCTTTTTCAGCCCAAGACTGGCGCTGGGGAAGAAATTTTGCTTTTAAATTGAGAAGAATTTGTCTGAGTCCTGACTTTTCCTCTCACTGCCTCCTTGGGCTGCTCATCCCTCCTCTTTGCTTCAGATCCTCATCTGTAAAATGGGGGTGTAGGCAGGCCTCCGAGGTATTCCCGTTACTGATTCATTTAACCCAGCCCTTGAAATCACCATGGAGCCAGTCTAGGAATCTTCCCATTGGGCTGTTGAAAGGCTCAATTGATGTGAAGACGATGAGTGGAAAGGTGCTTTGTCAACCGGAAAGGACTCCGTGGGTGTGGGGGCCATCATGACTGACAGTGGGGGGCTGTGTGGGGGGCAACTTTCCACCCCAGGTCTGCAGGGGACATCTACGAGTCAAAGACAGGAGTCAATGAATGGTGAATTTCACTAGTAATTGGGAGATATTTGGGGGCACTTTAATTTATGCCTCATGGTTGCATAGCCTCCCCCCCCCCCAGTGAGACCCTCGAAGGTGGAGAAAATAAAAGGACTGGAATAATCCTTCATGCCCCAGCCCCGCCCCATCTCAGGCCTCCCTGCAGCCCCAGGCTCTGCTTAGGGCTGCTGCCTTTCTCTAAAGAAGTACGTCCACACTGGCCTTCACCCCAACGTTGGATGCTGGCAGGGAGCATAGGAAATCTCTTCCAACACCGAGCACTGCTTTCTGCTTGAGCCTTTGGAGAGTTTCCTCCAAGCGTTTGTCCCCCGTCTGATTTTCAGTAGAGCCCTGTGGGGTCGGGAGGCGGAGGTCGTGGCCATTCTCCATTCCCCTTAGGAGTCCTGCCCAAGTGCGCACATTGAGAAAAAGAAATGCAAGCTCAATTCCAATGTTTTTCCTTTGCTAAAACTCTGAAAATTTTGGCTTGTTTATTTCCTTAACTTCCAGAGACATGAAAAAGTAGTTTTTGTACCCCCTCCACATAGACATTAGTGATCATTTTCAGTCATTTCCAGCTCTCCCTTTTTTGCTACGAGGCACCTGGCGTGCCGGGAATGGACAAAAGCCATTTTTCTAAGTACCAGCGTTTGAAATTATTAAGTGTTCATTAAGCACCCCCGGGTGCAAAGCACTCTCGGAGATGTTTGTTTCTCAATTTTCTATAATTTCCTTATTTTTTTTCCCCCTAGCTAAAGGCAGATTGAAAAATGAACTCAGTGAATTTGAGTCTCTGAATCATAGTTAATGTGCGACGCCCCCTCCCTTAACAGCGCTGTTTCCCTTCTGCCGCCTCTTGTCTCCTTTGATTTCTTATGAATCCGATAAAGTTCTAATTCTTTTTAACCCCTACTCAGGGACTGGAACTTTTGCTCCGCTTCTGATTACCCATCAGGAAGAAGCGGGTGCAAAAGCCCTGGCCAGCCCTTGCCCCGGGCTGCAGGTGAGAGCGGTGGAAAAATCAGGAAGGTGGCCTCGGATGGGCAGTCAGGGCAGGAGGGGCTCTCGGCAGTCTCAGCCATCGTGCAGGATGAGCTCAGCTAATCTCCTGCCTCCCCCTCTTCCTCCCCCCCCACAATTGATTGGTGGTATTAGAGGGCGGGGGGCACCATGTCTCTGCGTGGACCCTTCTAGAAGGAGCAAGAAAGCCCAGAGCACCCCCCTCACATCCGCCCTCCCGGGCTCCGTGATTCGGGTTCTTACATGAGCGGAGAGAAAAGGCTCTGTTTTTTCTTTTCCTTTCTTTTTTTTTTTTTTTCCTTTTGACAACAGCCTCACATAACCTCAAAAGTTACCCATGAATTTACCAAAAACTTTTTATGAAACTGTTTTAACCTCTGGTGGGGGTGAAAAAACAAGCTCTGAGAATTTATTACCCGGAAAAAGCGAAGCACGACTTTTTATTTGATGTGAAATCCTCTTCCAAGCTTCAAGGGGGCCCCCTAGCGCCGGTCTGTGAGGAGCAGCCAGCCACTGCCAGCCGCCCAGCTCCGTCCGCAGCTGCCCGGGCGCCTGGCCCCCGGTCTGGACGCGGGTCTGGACGTGGACCCGACCTTGCCTCGCCTGGGGGCCTGGGCACGGGGGGCTGGGGGACTGCTCTGAATACGAGGGGGGCCCTCAGCACAAATTTGTCTCATGCTTTTCGTAGTTCAGGTGGCTGAACTGAGGTGCAAGGCTGCAGCCAAAAGGAAGGAAAGCAGGAGTGAGAGACAGAAGCCCTGCTGCTTCTGGAAACCAGGCTGGACCCCTGCTGGGGAAAGGAAGACCCCTGGTTGTGTTGCTCGTGCATAAGTGCTGTGGATGTGTGCAAACGATTGCACACGTGAAAAATGCATGCAAAAGAGCAGAGGCAGAAGCCCCGGCTGAGCACAGGAGGGACAGAGAGGGAAGGAGACGAGGAACATGAGAAGACGGGGGTAAGAGATGGGAAGGGCCACACGGGGCGCTCCAGGGCCTTGTCGGGGCTCAAGCACCATCCCCGGGCATGTGATGGAGAATCCGGGCCTCTGCTCCCGGCTCGGGCTCCCTGTCTTTGCGGACCCAGCAGGACCTCCGGGCCTCTCCGGGCCTCTCCGTGCCAACAAGGAGCCATTTCTCCCCTCCCCAGCTAGGAAGCACACTGGCTCCCCTTCAGAATTGGCCACGTTTTTAAAAAGCACATGCAAAAATGTTACAGCAAACATCTAGACTAGAGAAGCAGGAGAGGAGAGAGGCTGCAGCGGCCTTGTGGGTAGGGCCCCTGGTGTCATAGCAATCAGGAGGGCGACCTGGGGGCGGGGGTGGGGGGGGCTCGCCCTGGCTCACATCTGGCAGCTGCTGCCACCCGGAGCGTGTGGTCTCAGGGATGGGTCTCAGCCCCTCCACACCTCAGTGTTCCCATCCAGAACATGAAGCTGATGATAGCAGTAACTGTTTGCTAATTGTTGGCTTATCACTTACAGCATATTAAAATTTAGCAATTGTAATATACAACTTAATTTAAAATGGAGCTTAGCATCGTCTGGTATGGTCAGCATGCCAGCTCATTGTTATTCATCTATCTGTATAGAGCAGAGACCCAGAACTTTCCATTAAATAAAGTCTCCCAGTTTTTACCTGATGGTAATGAATTCACATTCAAAGCCATGCACACGCACACTGGTCTGGACCCCAGATGTAGTCCGGCAGTTTGAGACCTTTGCCTCACAGGCTGCTAGGAGGAAGAGGGAGAGGAAGGGGGAAGAGGGGGTGCTGGCCGCCATCGGCCGCCCCCACATCCAGGGCAGTTGAGCCAGATGCTGAGCCCCCAGTGGTCATGTTTCCATTGGGGTGAGTAGATCCTGGGGAGGATGGAGGGCACCGCGTGTGGGGACGAGAACATGAGAGAAGCCACATCAGAAGCCGCAGTGGAAATGCGATGGCGTGACCTTCTTGCCATTGTCCCTGGCGACTTCTGCGCCCTCCTTGCGACAGGTGTGTGCTTTTTGCCAGCCCTTCAGCCTCGGTGCCGCGAGGCTCACATTGGCTTCTGTGTGTGGTTTGGTGGCATCCGCTCCTAGGCTGGCTTCTCCTGTGTTCTGGGCCGGTGGGGGTGAGGGGCAGTGCCCTCCCCCCTGCACCAGGAGTATGGGAACTGGGGGCTGCCCTTCCACCTATAGCCCCGCCTGGGTCTCCTTTGTCCCTTCCTGATGCTGTGCCCCTCTGCCCTGCTGGAGTGGCTCATGGCCCATCCACCCTTGCTGCCCTGTGGCTGTGGTCAGTGCGGCTGCGCTTTGTGCCCGGCCCAGCCCTGGCTAAGCCAGCTCCCTGCACTCAGGCATCCGTGCGCTGCTGGCTGTTTACTGAGCACCTACAGCATCTGCATCCGACACGGTTTCCCGAAGGGCAGATCAACACGCCCCACCTCATTGCCACTGTCTCCTAAGTGGTCAGAGCGGTGAGACTTTCAAGCTTTTCCGAGTTTAACAGAGAAAACAGCTACGGTGATTCCAAAAAGCATTTGGATCCTGAGAACCAGAGACCCCTCTTCCCATTTACCTTTGTTCACCTGGATTAAATATACTACGTTACTGATTTCTACACATCCACACATTAGTGGCTCAGAAGAACTTGGTTCTGTACGGCTCAATAGGAAGACAATTATTTCTCTTTTAAAACTGCTTCCTGCGTCCGCGGCAGGGCCCACGCCCCGCTTCCCACTCTGTGGGCCACTGTTGTCCGAGGAGGGAGGCACTTTATTTCCCCTTATTAATTGAATCTGCTTTGCCTTTTACATTCTGCGTTGTCTTTCATTTCAACTAATTTGGATTCATTTAAGTAACATTTCATTCTAGATCAGTGCATAAATATTGTGGGTTTTTTTTTTTCTAATTAAGAAACCGGGAACATTTTTAGTGAGTTCTAAGTCATTCTGCATCAAAGCTGAGAAAGCCTGCTTAGCCGGGTTTGTTCTGGAAGTCGCCGGCGGAGGAGGGATGTGTTGGCCGATTCCTGCCTTCCCTTGGCTGGTCCTCAGCTGCTTCAGCTTTACTTGCGTTGGTCCTGACACCTTGAGGCTCTCGATGCTTCTGAGGACACAGGACGTACTTCTTCTTTGCTTCCGGTTTTGCCACTCAATACATTTGAGGAGTCACGAAGCAGCCATCTGTGTAGTTAGATAAGGAAGAAAATGATGATTTCTCTATTATTTTGCTTAGAAGAATGGGAAGCTAGATTAATCAATGTCTGTTGGAAATGTCTCTTTATGAAAAAGACTGGCTTCTTTCATCAAAGCCATGATTGCGTCTCTTATGCAAACACATTAGATGGTTTTCCAGGGGTGGGAGCAGACAATCAAGGTTTGAATTTTAAATTGGTCGTTAGGTAACGGTAAGGAAATCTGTAATCCCACCTTTAACACGGTTAAGGGGGAGCCCGGGGCCGGCAGGCATTCCCGGCGGCCACCCCTCTCTTTCTCTGGGGCACGAGGAAGGTGTGGAGGTCTGTGCGAGTCAGGAGAACAGTTTGGTGTGGCTCACGGTTCCCGGTAACAAAGGACTGAACCCCAGTTCTCAAGATTTAGGCACAAAAAGAATGTGCCTCCTCCTCATGGAGTGCAGAGCCCTCAGTGGCCTTGGTTGGGACTTAAGCGGTGTCACTAGGGCTCTGCTCAGCCGTCTTCCTGTGCGACTTGGCTTGCTCCCGGATGCCTTCACCCAGGGCGTTTGCTCCCCCCCTCCCCCCCACCCCGGGGCCCTCAGCGGGGTCCTCCTCGCTGAGCTCTTGTGCTCGAGAAAGAGTGTCCAGACTGCAGTGCCAGCCTGGGCTCTGATTTAGTGAGGCTTAGTCATGTGCCGAGTCCTGAACCTTCTGTTGGGTCACATGGGGAGAATGTGCCTATACCTGGAGCTGGGACAGGTGGTCATGAGCCCACCCCCTCCTGCTGACAAGGGGCGTTCCCGGGAGGAGGATCCGGGCGGATGAACCAGCTGCTGAGCCCAGAACAGCAGGTGTCGCCATGGCGTCTCTTGCTTCCTGGGCGTGGGAGCTCAGGACCAGCAGTCAGGTTTGTTGTCGCCGCGGACTGTGGCAGGTTGACGGTGTGGTGGTTGAGGCAGGCGCCCTTGGTGCCCAGATCCCCTTTTGGGCCAGGCACCCACGCCTCCCCACATGCTGGCTGTGGTGGGTGTCGGCCACTTCTTGTGCCCACCGTGCCCTTCTCCATAGGATCGTCCTTGGCCGATGAGGCCCCCTTGCCATCAGCATACACGTGGCACTGACCAATGGGGGCAGGACCCCCAGCCCTTCGCCCCTGCAGCGCACCCTGCAGAGCCTCTGTGGGATCAGGCAAGGGCTGGGCTTCTCTAGGGACCCCACTTCTGTCTGACTCCTTCCCGCTCCTCTGGCTCCATAAACCGCTTCCTCCAGAACCCAAGAACAGTCACCTACGAACCCTGTAATGAGCCGCTCACCCCTTAGTCCCCACTGTCACCCCTCCTTTCTCCACACAGAGATCAGAAGGAGTTTGAGGGCCAACCTGAAACATGACAGAGATACAGATGAAGTAGACAGGTTCCTACTTACCATATTCAGTTTACCTTTAAAATTACCCGTTACAGACACTATGAATTTAGCAATCCTGCCCCATTTCCCGAAGCCATTCTAGCCAGACCTGCAGCCTGTTCATCTGCGTGGCCTTGGTCACCACGGGAGCTGCCCACCTGAGGCATCCCGAGTTCTCAGAGCACAGCACCTTCACTCCATCTCGGCTCTTGGAAACTTAGTATTTCTGGAATCATGGCAATTCACCCACGGCTGGTTTCGGACTGTCCCTTTCGTTCCTCCAGGTGGATGGCCACTCGTAATTTCCACCAAAGAGTCGTGGCCTCTTTGCTTTTTGACACAGTCCTCAAGAGACTTACTTACAACAATAGCCAGTGCTTAGAACTGTGTCCCAAGTGCCCAAGAATAATGACTAAATTAAAGGCCCCCCCCCATCACCTCTTTAAACACCAATTTTATCAGGTGATGTCTGTCAGGGACCCAGACTGCCATCAACTGGCGTTTAGGGCCAGCGTACCTTCCTAACAGTATTTTGTAATTCAGAATGAAGTAATTGGGAGAACTCGTAAAATGGGACACTTGGTAAGGATGCGATTATAAGGCAGCTCTGTCTTCTCAGAAGGATGAATTTGGGGAGACCCTCTTACACCCAGATGTCTTTGGTCCTCAGGTAACAAACCCTCTGAGTATTCAGCCAAAGAACTCAAGTGTGACTTCCTGGTCTTGCCTGACCTGGACGTGCCATCTTGAAAGTACAGGCAACGTAGGAGGGTGCAGAGGGGGAGTGCTTTCCACCCTTCACGGCAGACAGACAGAGAAGACCCAGCATCTGAGTGGTGACCCAGGCAGACCGGGCTGTTGCAGCAGTGACGTTTTCCTGTGCGTTGTTTTAAATAGTCATCTGTTTTAGCCTTCCTTCGTGTGGACACCTTTGCTCTCAAACTCCGGTTCTATTAAGTGCTCAGCCACGTTATAATTTGCTCGTAAAGTCACATGTTATCTAATAAGAATCCTAGGAGTCATCTTAGCTTATATAATTGGGACACTTACCAAGGACTAGTCATTATTCTGAGACATTTTATCACCCCCTTTAAACTTTTTGACAGAAACGCAAGTGTTATAATTATTGTCATTTTTAAAGAAGAAACAGCATAGAGATGTTAACTGACTGACTGGAGGTCATGCAGCAAACAAGGGTCAGGAATGTGTGACCTCAGAGCCAGGTCAGAAAGTACCATGCTTCTTCTTCCCCACCTCACCAGTTATCACTGGAAGCCCCAGCACGTACAGTGTGTTTACCTTTGTGATTTATAATCAAATATTTGGAAAGAATCTTAATTATCAAAAAAATAGACGTATCAAAAGATATATATATTTTGTAAATATAATATTAATATATAATATGTAGTGTATCATAGACATATTTATTATTAAGATATATATCTTAATGATAGATATATTAAAAAAGATATATATCTTAAATAAAAGAATCTATCTTAAGAGCCACAGAGTTGGAGAAGATACATATATGCCTTATAGCAAAGGTAGTAACCATACGTCTATCTTCTATATAGCAGTAGCTAACTTACATCAAATACATATTTACTTACGATTGAAGTTAGCTGCTGCTGTGTACAAAGCAAACTCATTGGTTCATAACAGTAAGCACTTACTGTTGCCTGTGAGTCTCTGGGCTCGCTGGGCATTCTGCTCGCTGGAGCCTGGCAGGGCTGACCTTGCTGGGTTTGCTCACACACCTGTGGGGGCTGTGGGGGGAGCAGCTGGGAAATTGGAGGGGGGCTGGCTGGTCTAGGATGGCCTCACTCACATGTGTGGAAGTTGGTTGGGTGTCTGCATGGGGAATGGGGATGGAGGGAAGACTGTTTCCCAACCTGCCGTGATTTCAGAGAGAGAGAGAAAGAGACCAAAAGACAGAGAGAGAGAAGGCAGAGTCATACCAACCTCTGGGGACCTAAGGGTGTGGAACTGGCATATCACTTCCATGGCTTCCTACTGGCCAAGGAGAATCACAGGACCAGCCTCGATTCAGTCCCGTAAGAGACCTTACAGATCACATGGCAGAGGCTGTGGATGTAGGGAATGGCGAGGAACTGGGGCTGCCTGTTTTGTCATCGGTCAGCCATTCCTACTGCTAATGGCCCACGTAGCAATTTGGAACACGTTTGTCGGAACCTCTTAGGAAAAAAAAGTGGTTCATCTTTTCCCATAACAAGTAGGCTGAGGAGAGGTGGTCTGGGCTAGTATGGCCGGCCAGGGAGCCCAGCAGTGACCCCGCAGTGACCGGGACCCTTCTGTTTTTCTGTCCTGAGGTCCTCCACCCCATGCTCCTTTTCTGTAGGCAGCTCGACCTCGAGATTGCCCGGCCAGCAGGGAAAGGGCCTGAGACCCCAAGGCGTGTGGCTTTGAAAGCTTTCCAGGGCAGCCAGCGCCCCCTGCTTCCGTCTTGTCTGGGCTGGGTCACAGGGCCACCCCCGGCTGCACTAAGCGTCTCTGGGGTTCTGTTACAGGGAGGAGTGGGGAAGAGCAGTGGGTAGGCGACTCGGCGTGCTCTGGGCCAGCCTCCCACCAGAGGCAGGAGCTGGTTTTAAAACACAACCTTCTTTTAAAAAAGAGTCTGGTTTAAGTGAGAAAGGGAGTTAATTAAAAAATGTTCTTGTAATTAATAGTGCCAACTGGGAGTCTGCAAACTCTTCTCTATAAAAGGCCAGATACATCCTTTTGGTAACTTTTTTGTTTTGAAGTTTGGCAGCCATACAGACTCTATTGCAACTGCACAGCTCTGACATTATGGGTCAGAGACAGCCATACATGTACATCAGGTAAATAGGCGGGCATAGCCATGTTCTGATGAAACTTTATTTATAAAAAAAGTGGAGGGCCAAATTGGCCTGCGGGCTGTAGTTTGCTGGTTCCTGGTCCAGATAATTTTCACCTATGGCAAAATGATCAAGGCTTAATCCTCTTGGCAGTCAGCAGACATGGCAGATTGATCAAGGTTGTATGTGGATAATCAGAGTTTTAAGAAACGGGCTAAAGTTTAGACTTTTGCAATATAGTATTTTTCATTACCATGGGATGAGGCACAATGAAGCTTTGGCTTCTCTCGTGAATGTGGAAAGTAACAATGACTTTAAGAGGGACATAGTTTAATTCTGTCACACACAACCATCGGGGTAGGTACTCAGGTCTAGTATGGTGGCTCTGTGGTGTGGTGGGGACCCAGGTTCCTTCTGTCTCGTTGCTCTCTCTCCTTGCCATCTGTTTTCCTGTTGCTGTGGTACTAGATGGCTGTGCTAATCCCCGCCATTCAGTCTGCATCCCAACCAGTAGAAAAGGGGAGAGAGTACCTGCCCTCCCTTTAAGGGCGTGTCTTGCGAATTCCATAGATGATGTCCTCTCACATCTTTTTGGCCAGAACTTAATTACCTGGTCCTACCTGTCTGCAAGGAAAACTGAAAAAGGTAGATTTTAAACAGAGTGGTGACACGCCTCAGCTAGAAAGTGGGTTCTTATTCCTAAAAAAAAGGAGCCAAAATATGGAGATGATGCACATGCTCTGCCACATGAGCTCAAGATACAGACAGGCCAGAAGTCCAGAAATCTCTTCCTTGGAAAGAAACATTTCAGTTAACATTTGTGCCGTTTTCCAGGGACTGTTGACGTGGTTAGATTTCTCTCTGGGCCCTGACCAGGTACCTCTTGAGGCAGTAGTAAACTCGTGTTCGTGATTGTATTCTCTGTCTCAAAAACAAGTCAAGTTAAAAACAAAATTAGAGCAGGAACTGTGAAGTCCGCGTTGGAGAAATGCACGGTTTCGTCTGTTTATCTGCACAAGGCGGGTGAACCCACCTCAAGGGTCTTGTTACTAAACATCCCTGTTCATGTTGACAAGCTTGGGGATGTCTTTTTTCCTGAGCCCATCTACTTTCAGATGCTTCTGTTTTGAACCTCTTTTGCATGTACCCCCCACCCCCAGATGGTAAAACCAGTACACATTTTCCTCCTTTGTCCCCAAGATTTGAGGCACCACGCCTGATGGCGGTTGGTTTTATGCGTGTCATTTCCATTCAGACCTCGCTGCTTCCCACCGTCGCCCACTGAAGAAATCTCAAATTATATGGTGCGCTTCTGCAGTAGCTAACGGTGGTGAAAACACCTTGCTGTTATTTACACAGAACAAGGCGTGCGGCTGTCATAACTGCATGAAAGTGTCCCATTGTTTGTACATATTCTCCTGTTCGTTCCTAGGGCTCCCACTGATCGCCCAGGGACAGCCCATGGGGGTACCTGTATGTCCCCTGAAAAGAGAAGTGACATCACATGTCCCTGGGAGGGGAGACATGCGGTGGGACATGCAGATGTGTGCTGGCTTGTAACCTGGAGCGCGGTACGTCCCTGTCGCTGCCCAGTGAGGCTCTTTGCGGAAACATGGCGACAATGCGGATGCCTTTAACCTTCTTCCTCAAACCCTCTTCAGGCACAGGCCCCGGTACCTTCCAAATCCAGTTTTAGCCGTTAAAGAGAACTACCCCTTTAAAGAAAAACCCTTGATGAATGCAAATTGACACTAAATGGAGTTTAAGAAAATGATCAGGGTTTTTAAATATGATTATAATCAGTGAGAATAGCAGAGCAGAGTCAAATCATTATTGATCTCACTCATGGGGGTGGGAGGCAAGAACTGCGCATTAATCAGAAGAGATTCTTCTGGAAAGCCTGTCCAACTGTGAGTTCTCCCTGGGGTCCGCCTCTGCGGCAGGAACCCTTCCCACTTCCACCCCCCAGGATGTTGGACACTTAGTTAAACCTTGATGAGCCTCCCCCAGGATCTGCAGTCCCATTAAAGGGAAGAGTCTCTGTGCAAAGATTATATTTGTGATCTTGAGGAATGAAGTGGAAAAGCAGCATCTGGTTGGAGTTTGGGGTCAGACTCGTTTTCACTCCGTGAGGTCATTCAGTAGGTTGTTTCATGAGCACCTATTACGCGCCCCTCCCGGTGTTTTAGCCTCTGGAAAAACCTACGATCAGGTCCGAGCAGGTCCTGTCCCTCACGGAGCTGACCGTACTGGAAGGGGGATGGGCCCCCGCCCCAGAGCAGGGCCTCAGACGACACCCAGACGTCACAGCAGTGGCGGAACGGGCAGCCCCACACGTTGGCAGTCTTGAGCGTGGCGCTCGTGCCCGCAGCTCACTGAAGTCTCTCCGCCACCCTCGCAGGACAGGCTGGGATGGTCCCGTTGCACAGGAGAACACCGGGGCGCAGAGCGTGGAGGGAGAGTGCACAGCCGTCCTTGCAGCCCCACCCGCTGTGCTGGGCTCGCGGTGGCCGCCTGCCCCGCCCCCTGGGCACAGGCCCTGGTGGTCTCTGTGAGCTGCCGTCGAGGCCGGGGGCCTCCTCCGTTTGCCTTTGAGCCCGTCTGATGCTGTGGGGGGGACGTGATAGCAGGGACACGGGCGGCCGCCCCAGAATTAGGGGGACTCAAGTGGCATCTGTCCCCACGCTGGACAGCAGGGGAGTCAAACAACAAGACCCCCCCCACCCCCGCCAAATCTGATCAGGAAACAGACAGGAATTTAAATTCTGCCAAAGCCAAGGCCTCGAAAACAGTCCTTTCAGAGGAAGAAGAGGGGTCGGCTCCTGCGTCTCGCCTGCCACCCACCTCCGGGTCAGTAACCAGCCAAGTGGGGAGTCGGGTTGCATTTACGGTTTATTTGTCAGACCTGAGTCGCCACTCTGCTTTATCCCAGAGACACGGCAGGAATCGGGGAGACACCTGACGGATTCTCTAAAGCCCCTTTCCGGTTTTCCCGAGGGTCACAAGTGACAAGTGTGCCCTTGCGTGCCCTACTGCTGATGAGTTAATCTCTCTGGAAGTGTGTGCGGACGTGTGTGTCTGTGTGCGTGTGTGCGCACGGGTGCTTGTGTGTGTGTGCATGTGCACCCCACCCGCCCCCCAACTCCCACCCGCTTCCAGAAAAGAGTAAAAGAGGAAAGAACCCTGATTGCTCCCGCACCCCCCCACCACCTCTGGTCATGAGCAGCTTTTCCGACCTGACTGGGGGCTCTTGCATTTCTTCCTGAGAGAAGAGCTCGCCGGCGGGTCTGGACCGAATACCTTCTACCACAGGCTGCAGTGTGTGACCCACGCCACAGCCCAGGCTCTGCTGTGAGGCTTGAAGGTCTCCATTGTTTCAAACAAGAGCCCACGTTTTCATTTGCACGAGGCCTGCCATACCCCGAATTCTGTCGAGGAAAGCGGTTGGGGAGAACTGGGGGCAGGGAAGGCCTAGGTTTGCCTCAGGGCCCATCTGGGAGCCCCTGTGGTCGCCTCTCAGAAGAGCTGCATTGTGTCGTACAGGTCCTGGAGAGTAAGGGCGATGGCGCAGGATTCTAGAAGGTTCTTAGATTTTGTCTAGGTCTTGAGGCATCCAGAGCAAGGGAAGGGAAAGACCCCCGCTTCCACAAAGGGCTTCTGCAGAGTCACAGAGCTCTGCCCCCAGGAGACACGTGCGCGGTCCTTCGAATAGCCCCCAGCACTTTTCCCTTTCCCCCCAATAAATCTTTTATTTTAAGATAGTTTTGGGTTTATAGAAAAGCTGTAAAGATAGCCTGGAGAGTTCCATGTCGCCCACACCCAGTGTCCCCTGTTTTTAACTTCTTATGTTAATATGGCATATTTATTACAGTTAATGATACAGTAACTCTGGGTAAAGAATTGTTAACTGAATTTTGCAGTTTATTCAGATTTCCCTATTTTTTCCCCTCATGTTCTTTTTGAGGCCCAGAATCCAACCCGGGACACCACATGGCATTTACCATCCTGTCTCCTTAGGCTCCCCTTGCCTCTGACAGTCTCCCAGACTCTCCTTGTTTTTGATGACCTTGACAGTTTGGAGGAGAACTGGCCAGCTATATTAATAGTGGGATGTGCCTGTATTGGGGTTCATGTGATGTTTTCCCCATGATTAGTTTGGGGTGATGGTTTGGGGAGCAAGACTCCAGAGGTGAAGTGCCCCCCTAGACCCATCGTACCAAGAGTGCACGCTCTCAGCCTGACTTACTGCAGCTGATGTTGACCTTGACCCTCTGGCTGAGGTCTGCCAGGCCGTCCACGGCAAGGTCACCAGGCCCGTACGCCCACCCTTTGACTTTTTCCCTGCAGGAACTTGGCTTCTCTCTCCAACAAGTGCTCAGCCTCTGTTTCCCTGCTCTTCCACGGCTTTCCTTCAGTTACAGACTCTGCCCTCTGCCTTCCAGAGTGTTCCTATGCACCTGATTCTGTCTCCCGTGATGCATGGCGCAGTCAGGATTTCTGGAACAAAGATAACCCAGAGCTGCTCTGTGAGACCAAGTTCACCTAGTCTTTACCTGAGCCCAGACATTATTGGAAAAGGAAATTACTTTTATTTTTCTTGGAAAATACTTGGTGTGAACTGCATGAGAGTCCTCACTGAGAAAATCCATGCAAGACCTGTAATCAAAGGAGAGGTACTAAGCGTAAAAAAAGAACCGTAGGGTATGTTCCCGCACTGAAACCTGCGTTAACTTGTATTATTCACCCTGTGCCTTTTCATCGACTCCCGTCTCCGCTCCCTGAATTTATGAGCAGGTGGGCAGAGCCTTCTCTGCCTCAGCAACCTTCACGATCGTGGCACACATGTCCGATTGTCTCCCAGGGAACGCAAGGCGGGCCGGGTAGGCGACGTTCAATGAGAAAAATGGATAGCCTTGGGTCCTCACATATGGGGGAGAGAGATTTCTGAGGTAAATAGACTAATAATTTTCTAAAGAAGAATTTTTGAAGGCTGTTTTTGCATAGGAGGTTAAAAATGTCTTGCACTGACAGGAAGAATATAGGATACCGCCTTTTCAGCCTGGCCATCCGTCAGTCCGGTGCTGTCTGTCTCTGTGTTGTGGCCTTCTGGGTCCATTTGAAGTCTTTGTAAATTCGTTTCTCCTTCCGGGCCTGTCCCTGAGCCCTGCAGCCCCCAGACGTGTTCATGACGTGGCCGCACATAACTGGCGATGAACCCAAAAGCGAGGGCTTGGATAAGACATTTCATTCTGTCTTTTTGCTTGAAGGGAAACGAATACACACACATCTTCCCAGGCTGTTGATTTGTCCCTTCAGGGAGCCCCCCTTGAGGGCAGAGTCCCCTCCTCTGGCCGGGGGATCATTTTCTTAGGAACCCTCTGCCCTCTGGGGGAAAGAGATGTTTTTGGCAGAAACAAAGCCACCTCTTGTCCTTTCCTGAAGTAGAGGCCATTGGCGAGTCTACCGATAATGGCTGAAGTCTCCCCTGGTTTTTTCCTTCTGGCTTCAAAAGAGAAGAAAAAGGGGTTTATTCTTTCACTCTCTCTTTCCCCTCCCCATGTGTCAGAATTCTTGAGGGAGAAGTTATGAGCATGACAAAACTCCCATCTAGAAAATGTCCCCAAACCTGCAGTTACTGGAGGGCGGCTGCCTCGTACGGAACTCCGGAATGCATTTCCAGCTAATGTTCCTTTCCAGGGTTATTATCTGCACCATGCCATTTCCACTGTGTGCGTCCTTGCCGCTCGCATTTGTCAGAGGCTAGCTGAGGTTTCTCGCCCGGCAAAGAACCTTCCTGATAACAAACTATACCTGATGGCCTTTTCTAGTGGGTATGGGTTAAGGGACCTTTTAGGGAGAAAAACAAATAACCTTGGGTCCTTGTATACACAGGAGCGGGAGAATTAATGACCTCAGAGAGTCTGATAATTTTCCAAAATAGCTGAAGGTTGTTTTTTCATGGTGGCATTAATAATTTCTTAAAAATGAGGGATGGACTGAAGGATGCTGGCTCTCTGTCCACGCTGGTCCCCCGTCTGCCCTTTGCCTGTGGGCTGGCTCCTGAGTGGGTTGGAGGGCCTGTGAGCAAGGGTCTCCATCCAGACCAGTCAGGGTCTGTCAGGGTGTTTGTGAGGTGCCCTGTCATGAGATGTCTTGCTTGGTAATAATTGCTCCGTCCCGACCCCATAGCCTTCCCAGGCGGTGCCTGGAGCTGGTCAGGGGATGACATGACTGCCCATCCCAGTACCTTCATTCAGATGGTGGCCTTGCCTGAGCACAGCCGGCTCCCAGCCAGCTCCCTCTTTCCCGCACCCTAAGGGGGCCAGAGTGAACAAAGCTGGATTTCAGATAATGAGTGGCTTTTTCTCAGCATGAGTGTGCCCCAACATCGTGTAAGACATGCTGAAGATGATTCGTTGCTGACCTGAGATTTAAACTTAACCGAGCATCCACATTTTGTCTGGTAACCGTCCCTAAGACCTCACCCCCCACCCCCCTGAGCACCCTTTCTGGCTTAGGCCTCCCTGGGAGGCTCCAGGTGTTTCAAAATTGACCCTGACCTTCCTTTCAAATCTGATTGCACTTCGGAACCCGGATCAGTTCAGGGGCTCCTGCTTCTTCCTGCCCAGTTTTCCCCAGGGCCCTTCTTGTGGCTGGGTTGGTTTCGGGGCCGTCGCCCTCTCCTGGATTATCTCTTCAGAGGGACAGGAGGCTGATTCCAGCCACCTAGGCATCTGGACCCTCCAATGTCCCCCTGTAATCAGTCCATTTTGATCCCTCTCTGTCTCTTTGCTTCTCTGAGTGTCTCTGCCAGTCTTGCCTCTGGGTCTTTGGCTCACATACAAGGGGTTTCCTTCTCCCTCTCAGGGCCTGGGCCTCCCGCCGAAGGACAGGCAGGTGGAGGGGCCTTCCAGAGCCTTCGCCCGTTACCTCACTGGTGGTGAAAGGCCACCTTCATTCCTGTTCTCTTCAAAGCCAACTCATGGAAAGAAAGGGGTTAATTTTCTCTTCTCTTTGAAATTCGTGAGGAAGAGAGCATCAAAGCTGCTCCATTCGGGCTGAGAAAATGTACTCAGAGAAGCTGAGATCTGTAATCGAGAAGCTGTAATCGGCGGCGGCGAGCTGCGATCTTATGTACGCGGTACATTTCCACACTACAGCCTATTTTGAGTTTTATTATCCACCTCATGCTATTTCCCCTCCTCTGTCCTCTCTCCCTCATGTTCATTAGAGGCTTGGGATGGATTCCTCTTCCTGGGAGAGCTTCCCTGGTAATGAAGTGTACTTCATTCACGGGCGCTCCCCCCGAATCAGGATTGGAGGATAGTCTGCAAGGGAGATGGATACATTGCCTTCCTTTCTTCTGTCGGAGAGAAATAGTTGAGGTAAAATCGACTAATAACTTCTCAGAAGTGCTGAAGGTTGCCTTTGCATGGAAAGTTCCATACTCTCCAGAGTGAGAGAGAGAGAGAGCATGTGGGGCACCGTGATCACGAGTATTTCTTCTGTGGCGGGCTGCCATGGCTTGCTCTCTCTGCAGACCAGCATCCTTTGGGGTTGTAGCCCACTTGCGATTTTTCTCCTGCTTTCTCCTCCCTTTTCTTCAACTTTTCGTGAGGGGCCCGAGCGAGTGAGTCTCTCAGAACCCGCTCTTGGCGCTTCCAGCCCTCAGTCTTTGATGGATGTTCATGCAATTTTCTCATTATTTTCCTGTCAGCATTTCGCAGAAACAGTGTAAACTACTTTATTTCAGAGCCATTATGTTAGTTTACTCCATGATAATTTGAGCTGTGTTATTCTTTCTCTGATTTGAATTTAGTAATAACATATTTTTGAAGACAAGTCAAGAGGAGTTCCTGAATGATTTTCCAGTGACAGTGGCTTCAGTTGCAGTTTGCTCCCCACCCCCCACCCCCCAACCTTGAGGTTCCTTTCATGAGACCTGCACTTTCCGTATTTAAGTGAGTTTTCATTTCTTTCTGTGTGCACGTTGAACAGACCCTGGGCCTTCTATTGGGAGAAAATTTCGGAGAGCTGCTCTTACCAGCCTGGCTGACTTTCCTCCAAGAAGATGAGCCAGCAGGCAGCTGTGTGATAAGTGGTGCCAGTGTCCGCACCCCACGCCTGCCCAGGACTGCCACCAGGGAGCATTCCGGGAGCTGCTCCAAGGAGGGTTCCCAAAGATTGTCTTCTGTCCCTCTGGCACGTTTGTGTGGCTTACATTCTGTTCTTGCCCTATGCCCCCTCGGCCCCTGTAGGTCGTTTGTGCAGAACTGTGTATCTGCCTCAAAATTCATCTCCCACTCCGTCCTCCAGCCTTCCTCCAGGTGGAATTTCTGGGCAAGTGGTGTGGCTCACACTCTTCCAGACGAGAGTCGAAGGCCACTTCCCGTTTCCTGTCAGACCATGGATTTCCTTTCGTGTGTTGCTTCAGGATTACAGAAGCAATGTCTTTTTGGGGGGGTATAGTAGAAGTCTTCAGGAAAGGTGTGAAGATTTTCTTAAAGGTCTCAAAGCATGGACTTTCTAGATGGTCCCAACATGTCAGCTGCTATTCTTGGGGAAAAAAAATCTAGAAATTTGATATCTTGATGAGTTGGGATTCAAAAAGATGTCTGAGGCAGTATCCTCTTGTTTGTAGTCTGTGCCTTTCCTTACTGTCACCTCACTGGCCTTCCCTGTATTTTCAGGTAAGCCCTTGCTTGCATGTGTGCCTGAGCTTTTGAATTTGCAGACTGGTTAAGTTTTAGAGAGGATAAAGGCGCTGCTCCGAGTCTGGGAGATAGTTTCTGAAGTAGAAAGACAAAGTTCCTCAAGTTCCATATCATAAAAGGCAGGGTCTCTAACACTGGCGTGAGGACCATGGAGTGATTTCATAGACTGTCAGAATTTGCCCCATGTCTTCCTGTTGTTCCTCCTCCTCTCTTCGGTGTGCGCGACTGGGCTTCCGCAGTGGCACAGGGAGCCGTGAAGTGCAAGTGTCCGTGGCCTTCAGAAGCAGGGCAGAGCCCACTGCATATTTCATTCCCCGCTTTGGTCTGAAAGAGCTCGCCACCGTCTCGGACCGTGAGATCATGACCTGAGCCGAAGGACGCTTAACCGACTGAGCCACCCAGGTGCACCCCGGCCCCTTTTATTTATTTTTTTTATCATGATCCATAGCAATCCCGCGGAGGCTTTGGCTCAGAAAACACTACTGGAGCCACGTGGTAAAGGATCACAGTTCCAGAGGTCCTCATTTTCGGAGGTGGAGATCTTGGGAAAACAGAAGCCAAGTTGAAAGTCTTTCAATGAGAGCATAGTCCATCCTGTTGGGGTTCTTCCATTATTAAGAAAACCACACATTCTTGAGTAAATTTTGGTGTGAAAGTCCTTCAGGAGTGTTTTGGGACTTTTTCTCTTTCCCTTGATCCCAGTCCTCTTGCTTTTAAATAGTATGTAAGAAATGCTGTTGACTTCTGTCCATGTGCAAGATTTCACATTATTGGACTATTTTAAACAGACTCTTCCATTAATGTTGTTTCAAAAAAAGTATCTGAGTGGAAGAGGGTTTCCAGCTTTCCAAATGAACACCCGCCCTTCCTCAAGAAAGCAGAGAGAATGCACTGACAGATGTTCCAAAGTAAGACATTACCTAAGCACCACCACAAGGGAGAAAGCATCTAAGTGTGCGAGGAAAACAGAAAAGTGTTCCCTCCTCCTCTTTTCCTGGTTTTCTGGTCCAATTAAGTTTTACTCCTCTACAATTTAGGATTGAAGGAAGAGCTAGATTCTCCCTGAACTTTTATCTTTTCAGAGACTGGGCTGAGAATGTTCTCTTTCCTAAGGCGATTGGAAAACCAAACCAGTGAGGCCAACTCCAGTATTTTCTTTCTTGTCTTTGTTTCCAGTTTGAAATTAGTCTGTATTTTCCCCTTCTCAGAATTAATGAAATAGAAAAGGGAAGATCTTTCTTCCCAGTTATTATCATCGAAATGGATCAGTTTCTTCTTTTTAAGGATGCAAATCTTGAGGAAAAATGAGCTCTCTCAAATACCTCAATTATATTTTGAGAAATGAACTGTCTTTTATAGTCTCATTTAGTAATGAGAAGTGTTGAAAATAATAATTCAAAGAGTAGATACTTTTGACTTTGATCTTGGCATTATAGATTTCAAATGGCATTTCCAATAATTGTAATCCCCCCCCCACTTCACTTCATTGCCCACATTTGCTCTCTAAATTTTAGGGACAGGATTATGGTCTAGGCATAAACTTTTAACTTAAGGACTGATTTTCAACATGGCTTTCCACTAAACATCTTCCAGGGAAAGAAAAATTCTCTGAGAGGAACATCTTAAATTGATTGCCTTTCATCAGAGAAACAGAAACGAGGGCCACTAAGAAAAGTTGTTTCTGAAGTAAAATGTATGATTACTTGGAAGAGACAGACTTTCAGAAAATTGCATTAGGAAGAGGGAGATACTCGGGCATGTAGTAAGATCTTCAAGAAATGTATCTTCTTGTCCCTCAGCTGCATTCTCTCTGAAGAACCGGGCTGAGGCTTCTTCGTCACTTTGGCTCCTTAGATGGTTTTGTGCAGTGACATTTTAGTGGGTCCGGTGGCTGGTCACTCATGAGTCTCAAGCAGATTAGATGCCCTGGGGTTCTGATCCATAACTCCTCTCCTTTCTGGCGCTCACCACAATGCCAACCATTGTGCAATTATGTCCCAATTTTCTTCTCTGCAGCTATGTGTACACCGCATCAGCTAGATACAAGTGAGCTTCTAAATCATTGACAACAAATCCGCATTTAATTGCAGGGCAAGGGAGCCCCTCTAGTCTTTCTCTTTGTCTTCTCTACTTCCTTTCTCACCACAATCTCTTCTTTTGAATTCTGCACATAACCAAGCTTTTAAGCGACTGAAATACTTTAACTAGATTTTTTTTTTCCACTAACATAGTTTAGGGAAAATGCCTCTGAGGCCAACGGTTATCAAAGCAACTGTCTTTCATTGAAAAAATTAAAAAATGGAAAAGGGAAAGAGAACTTCTCTGACAGGTACTTTCTGAGATAAAAGGTTTACCTAGTCATGTTGAAGAGGTAGAATTGCTAAGTATTATGTGAGGATGGTGATGTAATCCTCCGAAATTAAGTAGATTAGGATCACTCCCCTCCCCACCTTTTAGCCTTTAAACTTTTGTTAGTCGGCCATGAGTGGAGTGGGAGGGGTGAGGCTCCGGTGGTGGCACTCATGCTCTGTTCTCTCTGTCACAAATCACCTCAGAGCATTTTCCTAAGAGAAACAAAATGGCAGCCTGAACTCCAGGGTTCCCTCATCCACGAACTCCCTCTCCGCCTCTCTGACGGGAGCTAATGGCTCTGTACCATTATTTTTCCTGTCAGAATTAATGGGGAGATATTCTTTTCCTAAAGCCATTAGTTAAGTAATACTGCTTACAGAATTGCTGAAACAGGGTAACACCTCCTTCTCCAGGGTATAAATCTGAAGAAATGAAGAGACAATTGCTTAAACACATCAATTATATTCCCAAGTCTGAACTTCTTTCTTTACAGTTTCATTTTGAGTTAAGAAACTTTGAAAGTAATGGTCCATAAAGTGAATTCTCTTGACTCCATTTTGGCACTAAATAATTCAAATAATATTAGCAGTTTTTTGTTCTCCACTTAGTTTTCCTTCTTCCCTATAATTTGTCCTCTCTTCATTGTAGAGCATTCTCTTATTATCTGAGCATGATTAAAGTTTCAACCTACCAAAAGATTTTAAGCATACTTTCCCACTAAATATGTGTTGTTTTTTTTTCTGGAGAAATGGTAAGTGAAGTGTTCTCAAACTGATTGCCTTTCATCAGAGAAAGAGAAGAGAAATTTGAACCACAGAGAAAAGTGGTTTTTGAAAAAAAGAACTTGAAAAATGATTACTCGGAGGAGGCAAAATTTCAGAAAAAAATCAGGATGGTACAGAAAGTCTCCCGATTTGGTTAGAGATGGAAAAATGTCATTTTCTCTCCTTTGGCAAGTCTCATCTGGTCTCTGGCTGAAAAGCAGAACTTTCATTACTCACCAGAGCGCGAGGCTTTAGATCCCTCTCTGAGCAGTGTGTTCTCACTGAGCCAACCTGACCCTTATCTCTGCCTGGACATGTCAGGCACACTTGGGGCCTTTTCCTGACTACTTCCAGCCCGAATTTTGGGGCCAATGTCATTGTTTATTACTTACTGTTCTTTCAAATGAAATCAGCAATCCCATGCTTGCTGCAGCAAAGAAAGCAACATCGACATATCGGAGGAGAGCCGGACAGTCCCCAGCCTCGTGAGCAGAGGCCAGCCGATGCTTTCGCGTGCCCACCTGCACGTACATACAGATGTGAACACACACGTTAGTCTCTTGTTTTTCTTACACACTTAGAATCATCCTGGATGTAGAAACCTGCAGCTCTTCATCTTATATCTAGATGAGAGATGGATTATAGATTGATAAGATAGATCATTTTAATAACGGCATGAAACCCCATGGTTTAGTCGCACCGTAAGTTTTCTGTCCAGCCCTTCCCATGTCCGTGGGTGTTCCTGTCGTTTGCTTTTGTTTTTCTACCACAGCTTTTGCTACAGGAAGCATTGTGGCTGTTTCCCAAAACATAGATCGACCTGTGTTTCATGGTTACATATTTCACCGTGAAAGATACTGCCACAGTACTTCGCAAAAACATCTTTACTCTTCCGTAGTTTTCAATGCCATTTTTTAACAGAAACTTTGCTTCTGTAAGAGCGAGGCCCGGGTGAAGCCTCATGTCTTAGCCATCACTGCTGGCACACTGTTGAGTTTCGTGACTAACAGGGTCACAAACGGACCCCTCCCTGGCCAAGTTCAGGCTATGGGCACATTGCTTAGCAGTGTTGTTTGAAAATGGATTCATGGAATCATGTTTAAGAACACATGGAATCAGTGTTTCTGGTTTCTCTTAGAAAGTGGACAGATGTGGCCTCTACTGGATGCTTGGTTCTTTGTGGTCTCAGTTGGTGGAGCTGAGGGTCGGTTGTGTCCCAGAGCCCGGGCGTGCCCTCCATTCCCCACCGTCCCCAGCCCCATGCCACTTGCCTCAGGTACGTTATTTGCCTGGCCCCCGTAGCATTTGAGATTGCGACCTTGGTTTGAAGCAGTTGTGTTTGTACCACGAACCTGCTGACCTGTGGGCCAGGTCCCTCCCCGTGGAGCCGTCCTGCGCACTGGCTGGTGTTGCGTTTTGACGTCAACTTTTCAGAGTGGTCCTGAGCCGTTTTCATTATGTCCCTGTATTCCGTAGGCCTGCATCTCGCTTTATGAAGGCACATTGTTGAAATCTGTACACGCCAAGCTTTAGAGTCCCTGAAATGTTTCAAGCCAGTTCGGTGTACCGAGTTTGGAGAAAATGTCTGAGCAGAGAAAGTGATCAAAACACATTGCTTTCATCTCAGGAACAGAAATGTAGCGACACCGTGATTACAGGTGGTTTCTGAAGTAAAAGCTTTACCTAATTACACACACATAAAAGGTACAGTTTCCAACTAGCATGTGGAGATGCTGAACAAACCCCCAGAATAAAGGTTGATGCTGCCTGTGTTCAGTCGAGCTCTCGGCTGTATTTCCTTTCACGAGTTCGTCACGGGGCCTCAGGAGCTAACCCCTCCCCCGCCTGTCCTCACCTGGGTCCCCCTCGGAATGTGTCAGGAAGATGCGGGAGGGCTGGGGAGGAGTCTCTCTAGAGCCCTCCAACCCCGGTGCCTTCGCTTTCCTTCTCTGACAGGAGCTAATGACTTCTCTACATCTTTTCTCATTAGGATTAATTGAGAAGTATTAATTCTTTCCTGAAAGCTATTAGTTAAGTCTTAGCGCTCTGAAATCACTGAAACTGAAGAACATCTTTATTCTGGGGTGTAAATCTTGAGAAGAGAGGATGCTGCGGGTCTGTCATTCGTGTCCCAGGGAAGAGACCTGCAGATCATTCTCATTTAGCAAGAGGAAGGTTCTGGAATAATGACACATGAGGTCATTGTCATGGAGGTGCGGCCTTGGCATTTATAACATTTCCAGTGGCATTTCCCTTATAGTCTTCTTTTCTCCTTATGTGATTTCATAATCCTGTTTTTGCTGTGTATCTGAAAGTCACGCTCTTGCCTGGACACGGTGAAACTTTCAACTGAAAGCAAGATTTTGAACCTCACTCTGCACTAAACACAGTTTAGGTGAAGAATTTCTGCGTGGGAAGGGCTGTCGCCCTGATTGCCTTTCATCAAAGAAATAGAAAAGAGATGAAAACCAGGAAGAAATAAAAGATGTGTTTGTGATTACTTAGAGGCAGACTTTGAAAAGCTTACATTAGGGTAGCAGAGGTACCAAGGCTCTACTTGATGAAGATGTTTCTCTGGTTCTCCCCCACATCCCCCTCTGCCTGTGGAACTGAGGTCTCGGGCTGCCGCCTGCCGCCCACAGGCTCATGATCATTTTCTGATTGGAATCAACATCCTCCAGGCTCTGCCTGAGAGGAAGAAGTCCTGTCTTCCATCATCTTCAGCCAGATCTTTTCTCTTCTACAGAGACCTCAGAAATGAAAATTGTAGTAGGATGGAGGGAAGTGGCTGAATTTACTTGCAAAAAAATGTTTTAGTGCAGTGTGTGGCATGAAATAGAGACTTAGAAGATATCGCTGAATAATGACATGAGCGAGTGACTGGGGCTTTGTAGAGAGACAACCAGCCTAAGCGGGTGCAGCGTTGGAACAGTCTTTTGGTGCGCGTGGTTTTAGCCTTCTCCGTAGGTCTGGGTGGGGTCAGGCTGCATTTTCCCCGCCTCATGGCTCCTTCCACGTTTCCTTTCATAGCGTTCACCACATTTTCTTGGTGAATTTTCCGCGTCATTATTTGCTGGCCGAACTGCTCCCCCATTAGACTGTGATTTCCATGAGGCGTCTGCCTCGTTTGCCACTGAATTAATTGCCTGTGTTCGGCACAGTCCTTGGCACAGAGTATTGGCGGTCCTCAGTACTCCGTGAACACAGGCTCACTGAATACTTAGGCTTAAAAATACGGGCTCATAAATGGGCTTGACAAATACAGACTCCAGAAAAGTGGGCTCAACAAATAGTTGAATAAATGAACAACTACCAGCCCATTTAGTGATTGCTTTTAGAGTCCTGCTCAGCTTTTCTCCAGTAACTGCAAATTTTAATTGCTAACATGTCGCGTGTCCTTCAGTGGCAGGCCTGCTTCTAGACAGTTCGACCTCAGATCAGTTAACAGTGTAGGAGATCACTCCTGTGTTCTTGCTTGCCTAGAAGACCAACATGGTAGACTTGTTTTCAGCCCTTCCTTCTATATAATTCAGAGCCTTTGGACTCCAAATTAATGGAGTTTTTGGTGTATTGGGGCAACTGAAGGAAATGCATCTAATTACTTACATTTTCAGATAATGATATTTGAGTAATACATCTATTAGCATTTTAATAAAACCCGGGAACTGAGACAGTGGGAGGAGGCTTGGCACAGAGAGGGCTACGCTTCTGTTGTGAGTTTCATCAGGCTGCTTCACTACATTTTCTTCCTAATTATCTCACGGTTTCTGGTAGCCTTTTCAAGATGGCTAAATTTAAATTTGCTACAGTGTTTTTCAGCAGTCTCTTCCTCTCGACGTGGCTGGGCAATTATTTCTGAGGGAAATTATTAAAAGCACAGCCTTTAATCAAGGGGGAGAACAGAACGTGCACCGAGCTGGGATAAGAGGTGGTTTCTTAAGGAGATGTCCGCGATGGGACGAGAGCATCCGAGTCTGTGAAGATTGCATTAAAGATGGCGGAGTCGGCCATTTCTGAAGATGGAGGAAATGGTAAACAGAGTGATGTGGTTCCCTCAACAGGATCACATTCTGTGCTTTAACATTTGGCTAGGGTGCTACTTACTTTTTGAAAAGGGCCATTCATTTAAAAGCAAGTTAGCATCCTTCTTCAATAATCCAAATTAGTTTAACACACTTCAATGACATTATTTGGGCATTTTTCACAATTATTAAAGATAACTCCCTTTTCTCTGTAGACTGTAGGTCAAAAGCAAATTAAATCAATGGATTTTCTTCCTTCGCTTTCTCGGATGAGTCAGAAAGCGTTGGTCAAATGCGCACATGGCCTTTCTGCTAAGCTTCAGAATCCAAACAACCTGCTGAGAAGACATTTGGCCAATCTGATTATTTTCTCTATACTAATTGGTTTTCCTTCTTCATTGAATTGAATGAATCGCCTGGTTGTTTTGTCACTGTGGGGACACAGCTTAATCCACTTATGGTGGGGTGCTTATGCTGTGGTAAACTACGGGGCTTGAGAAACATTTATCATCGTTATTATCTTTCGGTGATTCTTCTTGGGGGAGAATGAAAATCTAGCCTGAATCCATCCATTTTCTCCATTTCAGTTTCCACTGCCTTTGCTAGTCATCTCCCCTGGTGGCTGGGTCACCCTGGTGCGCTCTACTGTCCAGGCAGTAGCCACGTTGGTTTCTCCACGGTGAATGTGGAAGAACGTCCAACCCCTTCCCGCGGCTGTACCTGTACCCCACGACCTGAGCCCCTGGTGGCTTCCCCACCTTCGTTTTGCCTCCTGCCCCCTGCTCACTGCCCTTCTTCCCACTGGTTCCTTAATCCCCTGGGCTCCTTCCCACCTCAGGGTCTCTGCGTCTGCTCCTTCCTCACCCCAAGTGGCTTCGTGGGCTGGTCCTTTCTTGTCCCCAAGGTTTCATTTCAGATGCTGCTTATTCAGAGAGGCCTTCCTCAATTATTTGAAATAGTCACCCACCCACCACTGTCTGTAATATGCTGCCATTGTCTGTGACTCTCTGTGAGACCCCCCATTTGCTGTGACTCTCCAGAACATGCTTCCTTCCCCTGTTTACTGCCGGCTCTGCCACAGCCTCCTTCCTGGTCGTGTTTGGTGTCTGCGATATCCCCACTGTCGGTTCATCTCTCTCACGACCCCTGGCACACCTGGAAATCACCAGCTGACTTGTCCTTATTTCTCTTCCCCATTGGAGCAGAGGCTCTTGGGCACCTTTGTCTTGCTCTCCAGTGCTTCGGGGTTGAGCAGTGTGGTGCCTGTGTCATCGAATGGGTGTGAGACACACTTGTTGAGCAAAGGAATGGAATACCAAAAGCCTGTTTCTGTGTCAATCTGCAGGTGCTCAAGTGAAAATTGTATTAAAGGAAAAATTATTACTTCTTTTCCCAACCCGCTGCACTTTTCTATAGATTTTCCAAGTTGATTTGCTCAGGATTAATGCACTTGATAATCTAGTAACCTATCCCTCGAGATAGAAGAAGTAGGTCTGTACTTTCTAGGCAGGAGCTTGGAGGACTCCCTGCGTAGAGGCCAACCTGAGAAATTGGAAGACCCAGAGAACCCCTATAGGGCTTCCCACTCAAACACGGCAACCAGATGACCCCACATGGCAGCCCCGGTTGACAAATTGCAGGGAGCTCCCGATCAGTTATTGAGCGGCTATTTTCTGAACGTGGGCAGATTTTAAGCTTGCTGGATACCTCAGGAAGGTTTTTCATCGAAAGAGAAAAAGACAAACGAGAACAAAAGGAACTTGGAAGAGAGAGAGACTGGGTTAGGGAGAGGCAGGCTTCAGCATTAACAGCAGGGACAACAAGTCATTATTAATATTGCCAGCAATACAGTGGAAGATCCTGGAGCCTGAAGTGATGACAGGGTGGCCCACAGAAGGAGCAGTAGTTGGCTCTTAGAAATTAAAAACATGATAGAAATAAAAAATTATGAGTTGGAATAGAAAGTTGAAGGAATTCTCCCAAAAGTGAGAAAAACAAAACAAAACAAAACAAAACTAGGGAATAGAGAAAAGAGAAGAGGAGGAAGGATTAGACAAGGGAGCCCAGTGACTCACCAAGAGCAGTTCTAGAAAGAGAGAAAAGATGAAACAGAAGGAGAATAAATATCAAAGAAATAACAACATATTTCTCCCCAAACCGAAGGACAAGATTGTGAACGGAAGGGCACACTGAGTGCCCAGACAATGAATGAAAATAGACCAGGACCATGGAGACGCTGAACAAAGAAGAGTCTAGGAGTTTCCAGAGAGATGAGAAACAAAAAGCTTTTGCCCAGAGGATCATGAATCATAAATCAAGTTGGCTCCAGACTTCTTAACAACTAGAACTCAGTGGAGCTGTGTCTTCGGTGCTGAAAGATAATGAATTCTGATTCAAAATGCTCTACCCAAACCAGTGGCAGATTAAAGTCTAAAGAGTTTTATTTCACGCACCCTTTCTCCTGAAGCTGCAGGAAAGGTTGCATTAGGAAAGCAAGGAGAAGGAGGTGGGGGCCCCAGGAACCAAGGAGGTGAGGAGAATCGCCACAGTGGCATGAAAGGGGATCCAGGGACATGGCTGCACATGGGGCCTAGGGAGCAGCGGTCCCCTGGGGGCAGGCCGGAGAATTTCCAGAGAAATCTTTCTAAGGGAAGGAAATGAAAACGTTAGACAATTGAGAAGGAGGTAGGAGGAATGCTTTAGTACTAGGGCTGTAGAAACCTAGGCAAATTTAAAGAAAACAAGGTAATGATTAACTCCAGGGAAACTCGTGTTGGCCAGAAAGACCGTGTCATCCCAGTACATGACGTGGCTCAGCAGTGACAGAGGTGGTCCTGAACATGTGAACACTGAATATTCTCCTAAACAAAACCATGACATCACAGTTATGTAACTGTTGAGATGGGGTGGGAGGTGTGCATACGTGGCGGGGAGGGGCATGAAGGTTTTGGATCCAGGGGGCTGGGGAAGAGATGAATGCCCCTGTCTCCCTGTGAAGAGTCACAGACTATCCTCCAAACTGGAAAAAAAAAATTTAAGAAGTAGTGCTACAAAGCGTGTTATTAAAAGCAAGGGAGATAAATATCAAAAGAATCCAAAGTGGGAAAAGGTGAGTGGGTGGGCAAGCATTGCTATTTTTCTTAGTAAGTTGAAAGATTCAACTTTCGGAAACTCTATGCATATGTAACTTTAATAAAAATGGAAGCAAATTTGAAAGTGAATCGAACGCTTTCCTCTGGTGGCCCAGCCATTCTAGAATTTTTTCTGATCTCATCTCATGGTGTAAAAGCCGTCCTCCCTGCGATCCTGTGGCCTTTTCGACCCGTATCCCAGGCCAACATGACAGGCAGAAGAGAGAGTAAGGGTGAAGCCCTTGCGAGGGAGCTGCTGTTTTGCAGATGTTTTCAAGGTCCCATCTTAGCGCCCCTTTCCCTGCCTGGATCACAGCCATGACCATCTCAAAACAACAGCAGCACCAAAACCGACCCAGTGCTCTGATGGACAGAAAACTTCACATACCATATAGACGGAGATTTCTACCCTTGACCCCGGTTGCATGGCCAGAGACTTCAAGCCAGTCTGAAATGAGCCCAGACAAATGTGGCCAGGAAGATGGCTCTGATCAAAAAAAAAAAAAAAAAAAAAGCCACATGGAATACTTATATATATATAAGCATATATATATATATATATAATTCAATATATATATAATTTATATATTTAATATAATATAATATATATATATAATTTAGGAATTTTTTTCTGCCTTAGGAATGGGTTTTGCTGTTGCTTCAACCTATTTTGTGTGCAGTGGCTCAAGGGTAAACGATCCCATACATGCTGTGGGAGATGAGGGTGAACGAGCCTTTCAGAGCCTGTGATGAAGGCAGAGTCCTGGGTGATCGCCATTTGCTGATATTATACTGTCCGGTGCATATAAATGTACCTCCCCATTTTAGGTCCAAATCTGCGAGGGGAGCCATCTTGCGTCACCTCAGAATCGCCTGGGTGTCTTGGGCATGGACAGGAGGAGGAGGAGGGCTCCAGACCAGCCCTGAGAAGCTTCTCTTCCAGCACCAGTTCAGGGCCCAGCAGTGAAATGGACCAGGTAACCGTGAAGGTGGGAACCACGGGTCAGAGCTGCTTGTGCCCATTGGGCGTGTCGATGAGTGGCTCTCCTTTCCTGGTTGCGGGCATCCTGGGTGGTAGAGCTCGCTCCGCTGCGAGGCACGCCAACACCTCCAGACGCCGTGTACTGCAAGGACGGGGCGATCACTGCAAGTCCTAAAGAGGCTTTCGAAGAGGGTAGAGAGGCTGTCACGTTGCGGGCATCACAGTGACGTGACTTCCCCGCCAGGCAAGGTGGGGAGGGCCGTGGGTTGAAAAGCACAAAAATGCTAAGCCAGACCACCCTTCAAAAAGTGCTCCTCTGGAGACAGCTAAGTGCAAGGTGCTGTGAAATGGCACACCTACGCCGTGAGCTGCGGTAGTGTAAAATGGGATGCTCAGAGCCGGGGGCTGGGAGGGTGGCGGTCATTGAGTGGTGCTGTTTTTCACAAAGTCAGATAAAAACACAGCAGTCTCAGTGGCCTGTTCTGTGTCAACAAGTTTTACTTGAGTTACTGCACCAATTCCTTATCGATGGGACCTGATAGAAGCCACCTATTGAGGTTGATGCTCCATAAAGAATCATTAAGAACTCAAGACCTAGTTTCACTAAGGACCACGATTCTGACCACAAGTTTTTTTGGTTTGTGTGTGTGTGTGTGTGTGTGTGTGTGTGTGTGTGTGTGTGTGTGTGTGTTTGTGTTTGGTACCAATTAACCTTTTCCTCCCCATTTGTTTTCCTTTGCGTTTTTCTGCAGGAGACCCCTGCAGCCCCCGGCGGGCCCGGTGACCGCTACTCGCAGGACAGCGCCTCTGGGTTGGGACCGTCTCTGTGCTCCGACTCGTGCGTGGCCGTGGCTACCGACGGCCTTCTGTCTCGAGGCAGAGGCCCCGGCGTGGGATTGCCGGAGATGCGCCCTCCGCCCTCCCAGGAGCAAGTAGCTCTGAAACTATACGTTTTCTCAGATGCTCAAGAGCCTTCTTCCCTCGAGTCCAGAGGAACCTCTCCCCGCCAGGATGGTGCTACCTCGGTGGCTGCCATGTGTGCTCTGGGGGAGAGAGCAGGTCACACAGCCATGGCACGCCACAGTGTGGAGCCACGGGGCCACAGAGCAGCAGGGGAGGCCCTGACGCCAGGCTCCCCGGATCAGAAGGTGAGAGCCGAGAGCATGTCACCATCCGTCCTGCCAGGGAAGCCTTCATGTGGGCAGAGAATTTCAGGTTTGCTCCTGTTGGGGTCAACTGGAAAGACTCATCCTGAAATACCGGCCTCGGGACCAGCTCCGGCCAGTCCGTACCAAGAGGAGGGGGAACACAAGACACTTTTGCCTACTGGGGGATAGTACGGGCCTTTTCCTTTAGGAACTGACAGTGGGAAATGTCAAGTCTCTGGGTTACCTTCCCTAAAGGATTGTGTGGTTCCTTCTAAGCCAGGGCAGCCCGGACCACGCCCTGAAGCCCCTTCGAAGACCGTCAAGAGGAGGGGTGTGGAGGGCCTCAGGAAGCAGACGCGGGTGGAGGCCAGCGACACAAGCAGTGACGACGAAGACCGGCTAGTGATAGAGATGTGAGGCTTCTGGCGTCTGGTCAGAGGCAGACGCCGTCGGGCTGGCGGGACAGCTGGACTCCATTTCGCCAGGCACCTCCACATTAGGAGAGCCGTTTGGGGGATCTTTCCGTGACATCCCCAACCAACTTGCGCCCCCCTTCCCCAGCTCCCCTGGCAGCGCACCAGGCAGGGCCAGGGTGGCATCAGAGCAGCGTCCAAGAACGCCTGGTGTCTGAGAACGCCTGGTACACGGTGTCTGTGCTGGACTCCCAGCTGCACCCTCCGCATCGGCCCCCCACTGCCACATCCGGCCAGAGGGCGCTACCCAGGAGAGCCACAGTCGCTACATTTATGTAAAAGCGAACCCGTAGAGTCAAGTCGGCCAGCTTCCTCCATTGGTCAGCTGAGGGTTTGCTTCAAAGGTGGTAAGCACGCTCGGGTCTCTGGGGTGGCTTGCAGAGGAGCTGGGGTATGACATGGGCATCAGGATGTTTTTGTTCCTTCTAGAAACAAAATCCAGATGCATTAAAAAACTGAAGTTTGGTTAGAACAACTTACGTCCTTAGTGGAAGTTGTAAATATCCCTCAAAATGCCTATGAGCTGGTGAAATGTTGATTGTCTTTAAATGTCACCCAAATGGTCAGTGCTTACCTACGATCCTACAGCACAAGCATGTATTGCTCTCGGGCCTGGTGCCTTTTGTGCTGAGGCCTCTGAAACTCTTGGTGTTTTTAGCTCTTGCAAAGGAACACTGTGTTAAAAGTTAATAGAACAGGCTCTGGGATGAGTCATTTTTTGAGGGGGAAAAATTCACTTATTTTTCTCTGATTCTTTCTGTCATATTGTGCTCTGAGCAATTTCAATTAGAGGGGTACATTTTAGTAATCTGTACAGCTTAAATTGATGCCTGCTCATCGTGACGGGAGCCTTTTAGATTTCCTCCAGAAGCTTCAAGGATACAAAACTAATTGGAGTTTTGACGCTGTTTTACATCTCAGTAATTTTATTTTGGGGGCTTGGTGTTACTTTGCTGTCAAATTAAATCAGCCTCTGTATTGTGCAAGTCAGAACAGAACAGATAAAATGCCAGTATTCCAAGCCAGTGCACCCCTGTGCAGAGCTGAATAGCTGATCTACGGCAGCAGACTCACTGAGCGAGGCCTCAGATGTACTCTGTTCCTCTCCTTCTCCTGAAATGGGAGAGGAAAAACTTAACGAGATTTATACTGCTGCATTTCGATAAAGTTTTATACTTCCTTTTGGTGTGATTTTGTACAATTTGAAATTTACAGCAGAGCTCTCTTGGCTTCGCTGCGACGTGATGATGTTCGCGTGACGTCCTGTATCCAGAGCAGCAGCACTGAGCTCAGTTCACACGCGCGGACACGCTTTAACGCGTCCTTTCCTGGGGCCGAGGGTGGTCGTTTCAAGTATCATCATGTGACTTTTCCAATTTTAGGATTATTCATAGGAAACTTCAATGTAAGACCAGCTTCCCCTGGTGGCTTAGCATATGTCTGTGGTCATTTCCAATGCGCTCATAAAAATCCAAGTGATTTCAAGCCCAGCCAAGAAAAACATAAGAAGAGAGGTGAAAGGATGCCAGGCATTCATTTCGTATACTATCCCCCCCCGCCCCCCGCCCCGTCGTGTACTTTTTAAACCAAACTAAAGTGATGTGGTGATTACCTACCTTTTGAATTACCTGTGCCCCCGTAATGAGAGAGGAGGTCTAGGAGAGAGGTCTGAGTCTTAGAGGAAGAGAAAAAAGAAGGCCTGACTTTGTCCTCAATGGGCTGGGAAACCTTGGGTAAGACATGTGCCCTCTCTGTGCCTCAGTTTCTCCAGCTGAGAATGAGAGTTACACCAGATGAGCTTGAAGCATCTCCAGGCTCTAATCCTTGTGAGACAAGCTCCCTCTCCTTTACCTCCGGGGACCTGGGGGGCTCCCCATGGGGAGGGGGTCCCCCACACAAGACTTCTGGGTGGGGACTGGGGGTCAGGAAGAACCGAAGAATGAATACCTTCTGCCAAGTGTCACCCTGAAGAACGTGAGCTTGGAGAAGCTCCGTATGATTTTTTTCCCCCAGAGTTCCAGATTTGGGGGGTGCATCATCCAGTGTACAAATCTGGCTCATAATTCAAAGATTAAAAGCAAAACCAGAACACTGCCGTGTGAGGGGAAGACAGCATGTGTATGGGCTGAATGGAGTACTTTGTCTGGGGAGGCACTGGTCAGGGGAAGAGGACTGTCTTCCAGATCTTTCTTCCCTGGCGGCTCCTAAGTTATCCACAGGATTGCTGTTCTGAGTCAGTAAAGTGACAGCTTCAAAACAGCACTCACCTCCAGTTGGTGACAGAAGCCCTGTCCTTCTAAGAGCCACCATTGCTGGGGGCCACATCCCAACCTAGATCAAATATGGCGGCACATTGATTCCATCTGTCTGCCTCTGACCAAGGTGAGCAGGTTGCCAGACCATCCTGTCAGCTGGTCATTTAGCTGGCAGGTAGCAGTGTTTACAGGTGCACCTTACTTTGTATCAGCGTGACTTTGCGAAAAGCTACATTCCAGTGGATTTAAAAAACAACAAAGTATTTTGAATGACTCTAGGGGAGTTGGATATTGGAAATCATCCTAAAATATTTTTTACATGAAGAGTCCTTTTATAAAGCCCCAATAATCTCTGATTTTATAAGTCTTAACTTTCCTATGGGGTTTTCTTAATGAGAAATGCAATTCCAGGGCTACGTTTTGAGGATAACATCCGTGATCTCTAGCCCAGTTCTGGTTTTTGAAGATAAATTTCAATATTATCAATCGATAATTGCTGCAGTTTTTACTCTTCAAATGCATACTGTGTAATGGTTAAGGGGAAACAAATTTATTTTAAAAACAAGGCAAGCTAGAGTTTACAGATCAGGGATTCCTCTCTCCCCCCCAGGGCTGTTAATTTTATTGTACTTTTGGGTAAGGGTCTTAGCCAATTGGTGCTCAACTTCTTCCACAGTGAATAACTCCAGGGATGCTGGCATAGACTAAAGTCAAGTGCACTTTGAATTCTTTGCTGTTCTCTCAGGGCAAGGTATCCAAGTGCCATGCCCCGTGATACTCAACACTCACCACCAAGTTTACCTCTCTAGCTGCACTACAAGTGGCCAGACATCCCTTGTTAAAGACGCATGGGGGAAAAAGGCTTCACCTCCCCCCTTGGCAGCCTGTACTGTTAAGTGACTCTTAAGTCACCTGGTGTTTAACAGGCTCCCTGAGTCCTCCTTGTTGTAAGGCGTGATGGGGGACAGCTCATGCCCTCCTCTTACTCATCACCTGCGAGATTCTGGATAAAGCTAATATCCTTTTGACTCACAACCCAAGAGAATCTATGGTTCATTGCCAAGAGATTAAAAAAAAAAAAAGATGGGGGAGGGGTGCCTTTAGATTCTGATCAAACCCTGCCAATAGCATGATGGGTCACTAAGGTCAGCTTACACTCCCCTTCCTAAAAATCCTTCCTTTCAGGCTCGGTTGAGAAGAGTAGCTTTGCCAGAAGGCATTGTGACCACAGTTCTTGGCATGAAAGATGAACGACTTGCAGCCTTATGCCAAAAAGTATTTCCTTGCATTTACATTCATTACTTAGAATGATCACATTATTCATCTTTTCCCCAGCATAGAAATTTGCATCTTGCACAAAATCTGCCTGGTGAAGCAGATTTTCATAGTTATGGAAACTGTCATCATTATTGGAATGTGCTGCTGCTCAACTCTCCAGACATAATTGAATATGGTGAGGAGAAAACGGTCTGCCTGGCTCTGAGGCAGCCACATTTTTACAACTGCAGCAAACAGAAGTGGTGTATCTGTCCTCACTTCAGTTGGGATTCCCATAGTTCTTGTGACGGAGACTTCTTTGGTTCTTGAAACACTACATTTCTTGATATTTAAGCACAACTTCATGTCTTTGTCTTTCAGAACTCATTAAATATAGGTGTCAGGACCCCGAAAATCTTGTGTGCTAGATTTGCACCTGTACAGTTCTCTTCACCCATGCTTTGTACTTCTGTGGGCATATGTACAATTTGATCTCAAGAAGTCTAGGAACATGTGAGCATATTGCTTCATCACTGGAAGAAAAGGAGCCAGGAAAAATAGTCTCTGTCACTGGGAGCCCTAGAGGATGACTCCAAATCTTCTACATGCAGTCAACTGTTCAGAACTTGCTACTCTTTTGATTGTTCATAATCAGGAAAGCTATTGGCTTCTTGGTTGTTTGTTGAAATTTATCTTCTTCTTTATATGGTTAAATTATTTTGTTTTGATAAAAATAAAATTGAAACTAAAAATGTCTTGTGTGATTTGTTAACATTTTAACTGAATCGATCACAGGCAGTATCCTGTATGAATTCGATATCTGATTATTTCCGAGTAGTTAACCAGACATCTTGCCCGCCATGTTGGTATCCCATTCCGCTCAACAAAAGGATTAAGTGATGGCAAATTACCGTATTTTCTTGGGCTGTTTCCTTTTCCCACGTGTCTCATTTGTCATGGTCTGCCATATTTTAGACTTCTTAACAGTGTTTTTAAATCCTTAAATGTAGCTAAGTTTTGAAGCCACATGAGGGCACTATCCACAGTGCAATAATCCACAACTTTTCCCCTTAGAATGGATGTCTCTTGGATATTTAATGTGATTCATTCACCGAGGAAATATTCTTAAGTCAAAACAGTACCTCTTACGAAGATAGTTGATGTATTCTTCACAGGAGTAAGTAGACTTATTTTACATACCAACACTGTTCTAGTCTTCTACATCTATACCTCTTAAAAGACACTTGAAGTCCATGAAGACCCAGGGATTGGGAGAAAAAGTATGAATGGAAGTATGGAAGGCACAGATATACTTATTGATGGCTCTGAGTAGATTTTATGCTAACTCCTCCAACTCCAACAGTAATAAATTAACCCATCATTTCCAAGCTTCAGTCATTTGAGAACCATCTTCATGCTTTTTGCCATATGTGTCCATACATGGGTATATCATTTACTTAATACTTTTGTTTAAATCATCGATCTTTTTTGTCACATGCTTTTATTATTAAACTTTTTTTTAATTATTGAAATATAGTTGACCTGCAATGTTGTATTCATTTTAGGTGTACAACATAGCGATTCAACAATTTCAAACAGCTCTCAGTGTTAAGTTAGTCACCATCTGTCACCATACAACATTATTATAATGTTGACTATATTCCCGATGCCGTACTTTTTGTGAGTCTGTGACTCACTATGTTAGAACTGAAAGTTTGTACCTCTTCATCCCCTTGTTTCTTCCCTTCCTTTACCTACTTCTTCTCTGGTGACTACCAGCTTGTTTTCTGTATTTGAGAGTGTCTGTTTATTTTTGTTTTTTAGATTCCATATGTAAGCGAAATCGTATGGTATTTGTCTTTCTGTGTCTGACTTACTTCACTTAGCCTAATGCCCTCTAGGATCATTCATGTTATCATAAATGACAAGATCTCATTCTTTTTTATGGCTGAGTAATATTCTCTTGTGTATATGAACACCATCTTCTTTGTCATCTCTGTCTCTAAGAAGTGATTATTGGCCTAAATAATAATATCAGTGAAATCTCAGCCTGAATTTGATAGTATTGTGTATTTTCTGATAATGTGTTAAATGAAACTATTAAAAACTTTTGTCCCATGTGCCAGCTACATAGCATCTTCATATTACCAGGGGCACACCCCTCACACCGGGGGAAGGACTGAGCGAATCTGAAAGGTACATGCACTGTGAGTTACTTGTGTTATTCTAGTTCCTATTAAGCACAGCTCTTTCCCCATGTTTTTCCCTCCAAGCCTGTAGAACTGGGGCCACAAGTGGAATTATAGGTTTATCATATAAGTTTCTTCAGTCGAATTTTATAGGTGAGTAATTCCCATTCCAAGTCAAGGGATTATCCCATTTTCCAGTCTCAAAGGGATAGTCACATAATGTCTTGTGGCATAAACACATTTTTTTTTTTTTTTGTCATGGTGGTTGGTGGTTGGTTGGTGGGGCGATTGGTTGGTTGGTGAGTACCAAGTGATACACGGGAAAGCACGGTTAGGGATTCATGCTGACCCGCAAGGACGAATCCGTTCTGCTCGAGGACCTGTTTCCATACTTTCGGATCTGAAGCAGATGGCTTTGGCTGCGCCAGCGATCAAGGAGAGCAGCTTTCCAGTCTCCTGCGTGGTGGCAGCCTGTTGATATTTGGGCCAGGAACACAGAAGGACTGGCTCTGTGGCGTCTTGGACCTCGGTCTCCAGCTGTGACAGACATCTGCTTTCAGTCTCCCTCCCAGAGGCCAATCCAACACCCTTTATGGTCGAGTGTCTGGTGATTTCTACCCAGAAGTAAGTGAATTGTTTTTCTGCATGAGTGAATGGATTCCTATAAAAAATTGTAGGTTTGTACATGTGGCCTCTGGGACAGAGTGACCCAATTCTGCCTCTGGCGGCAGTGGAGATCTAGTTGTCCTGTGTGTACGTAGTGTGAAATAGGGTACAGTTCAGCAGAAATGAGGCCGCTCGGTGCCATTATAAATGAGAGGCTGGCTCTTCAGGCTTGGTTTTTCTATATGCTGGTGCTCCAGCCAGACACGTTTGCTCTGAGGATTCTTTCCCCGTGTCCCCCGTGCCTCCCACACATGCAGAGGTCATACATCGAGGACCTACTCAAAAAATCGTCTTCTTGTGCAAGAACTCAGCTAAGAAACGAGATAGCCACATATACAGCCCAGGAGGGATCTCCTTGGAGCAGGGCCCATGGTGACTTCATCGTGGTGTTCTCTGTAGCTAGAACAGTGCATGGCCCCTAGCAGATATCAACGCACATTTGTTAAGTAAGCAGATGAAGTGTCTCGCTGCTCGTCAGGGAGAGGAAAAGAAAGATTCTAAGATGAGTGATTTGGCCCAGCCCCTTGCCTCATTATCAGATAGAGAACTTTCTGTCCCCTGATTTAAGAATTTAGCAGTACTTTGCCATTACCTACTCCATCTTCTTTGTTCACCCAACATTTATTGAGTGCTTAAGTATGTAGTAGGCACGGGAGGATGCAGGACTGTGGTCCATGGAGCTTTTAGTTGGGCAGACAGGATGTCAATTGATGAACCGATCAGACAAATAGGTAAACAATATAACGTCAGATGGTGCTGAGGGCTAAGAAAGCGAAGGAGCACGAGAAGCTATTGTGCCCTGATTCAAAACACTTAATGCAAATACTTATTTTTCTTTTACCATCCTCAGTAAAACGAGAGAAATCCTATGCAGTCAGTAAGATCTGTCCTGCTTCCCCCCAACAACCTCAGTTCTTATGTGAAGCAGGGAGCACTGTGGAGCGACCTCATGAGTCTCGTGCTCATACATTTCCTTACCTTCTCGGTAGCTTTAGTTAGTGTCAGCCGGTCAGACCCTCCAGCGGAGCCTGGGGACTTGGGTCTGTTGCGTGGACCCGCCGATTTGCAGGTACCCCAGCACTCCTGGGTGGATGCTTCTCGGATCCCACAGGAGCAGGTGGGCACTGTTTTGGACCTAATTTGCTTGACATGAGCCATCAAACATATGAGGCCTTGAGGATCTCAGTCCTGGGTTCTTTTTCTCAGAAAAGGTTAAGAGGTCACCCTTAAAGGCAGTGGCTCTCAAAAGAGGGTGGTTGGACAAAGGAGGGGAGCATCGGACCGTGTCTGAAGACAGTTTTGACTTCACAGCTCAGGGTGAAGGGTGCTCCCGGCCTCTGTAGGTGGAGGCCAGGAATGCACTTCAGCACCCTGCCGTGCACAAGGTGGCTCCACAAAAAGGCAGCCGGTCCTCCAAGCCACTAGTACGGAGGGTGAGAGCTGGGGCTCAGGAGATGAGTCTGTGGTCCACAGGAGGCCCGAGGACAGCTTGGTCCTCATACCGGTGGTGAAACCTGACCCGAAGCAGAGTCCGGGCTCCGCGGCCCAGGCCCAGGCCAGCGCCCCTTCCTCATCTGCACTCCAGGGGTCCATCCGCACATGGTAGGCCAGCTGCCGGCTACAGCCCGGTTTACTGCAAATCTCACTGGCTCTTTCTACCTTTCCTTCCACCCTGAGGAGAAAGAACCAGGACATGGGGAGGTAGATCCACGTGAACAGATGTTTGAGTTTCGAATAGACATTTGAGAAGTATTTCTAGATTGAACGCTCGGATTTTGCTGGGAGGACAGATGCCACCCAGGCTCTAGACAGTCCCCTTGGACCCCCAGGCCCAGAAGGAAGGTGAGAGGATGAGTGCTGGTCTGGGCACCAGGAAGCTTTCAGATTTGACCAAGATGAGCCGGTTTGTGCTTGCTTCTTTTTAGGGGCAACTGAGAACCGGAGGATTTTGAGCTGTGACTAACACCTGGGCTTCTGCCCTAAACGCCAATGTTCTTGCCATGACACGATCACATTCTGCCCCTGAAAGTTTTCCATCATGTTCTACCGGCCTTACTAAAAGTGCAAAGAAAGAACAATAACTTTTATAAAGATTCTCTGCATCCAGGGTTGAAAATATTGATGAATTTCTGATTAACCGGAAATTACCCAGAAAATGAAATTATCCAGACTTATCCCATTCCCCAAACGTTCCAGTTAGTCAAGGTTTGATTGTATTTGCTTTGCAAAAAGCAAACTTCTCTCCGAAGATGTTTCGACTCAAAGAGATGTGAGCAGTGCCTATGTGGTCTCATAATTTATGCACTTGAGTTGCTGTTCTGTGGGCAATTTGGCAGGGATCACAGGCGCAGACAAAGGAGATGTTAACAGCGAAAAAGACATCACCAGCAAGCCTTTGGAAGACAAACACTTCACATCTTCAATTACAAGACAACCTGATGCAGAGAGAGAGAATAAATTAATTTAAAAACCTCCTGCACAAGGAAAATAATGGAAAAATACATCATAAGTGATTATCCCTTTTGTGCTAAAAACAAGTGATTTGGAGAAGATAACTGCATGGGGCTGAATGTGTTAGTCTTATTATCTTTTTCTGGTTTTTACATTCTTAGGGGAGAAACGGAGAACAAGGGGGAAAAAAAGCAGCTTTCATTGTTTCAACAAACGTTTCTTGGGTATTTGGTATGTCGCCGGGCACCAGGCTGCGCTTTCTGGGACCTTCTCTGCTTGCGAAAGAACTTTCAATCATGGCAAAGAAACTTCTAGATGCCTCATTGCTGATTCCGGCGGTGGTTCCAGAAAGGCCGTTTCTTCTAGGGTTTTTTTTTGTTTTTTTTTTTTTGTTTTTGCCAAAACCGTTATGGTTCGGCTTAGAGGCATGGCTGGGGGAAGCACTCATGTTTTCCCGCCCGAACCGGCGCTGTAGGGTTGGA
Source organism: Proteles cristata cristata (assembly GCA_017311185.1). Taxonomy (NCBI): domain Eukaryota; kingdom Metazoa; phylum Chordata; class Mammalia; order Carnivora; family Hyaenidae; genus Proteles; species Proteles cristata. The sequence goes on from JAESUZ010001391.1 coordinate 230,583, forward strand.
GAGCTTCCATGTGCCAGGAGACGTGTGTGGGAGGCTCAGGTTGCCTTTGCACGGAGGCAGACCCTGAACCGGGGTTTAGCGTTGGGGGTCCGTTTGCAGGGCCCCCGGGCCGAGCAGCACCTGTGCAGAGCGATGCAGCGCAGCCAGAAGGGCAGGCGGAGGGGCTGAGCTCTGATTCAGGGACCGCCTCGGCCGAGCGGTGGGGTGCCCCGGCGGGGGCAGGGGGTGCCCCTGGGAGAGGCGGCTCTGGGTAGCCAAGGCAGGCCTCGGAGGGGCCACCGCTGAAGTCGCTGTCGGCAGACGGCTCTCCCAGCAGCAGGGCCGTATCCTTCGTGAGGGGGACTAAGAGGCGCCTCACAGTACCCCCTCCAGTGAGCCCCCACTGCCGTCCCCCTCCCTCCCTCCCTGCCCATCCAGCAAATATGTACTGAGCAAGTGCCATCTGGCCAGCGCAGCCTGGTGGAGAAGATGTCATTAAACAAAACATTACACATTATTTACTTACAACGTGACAAACACTGACGGGACTGTGCCAGGTGAGAAAGAGGAAGGGATCTGGGGGAGCCAGCAGGGCCAGGGAGGCTTTGGGCCCTGAGCCCGGAAGGCTGATGTGGGGGTGAGGGGTGCTGCCCCCGTGGGAGGAGGCTGGGAGCTGGAGAGGTGGGGCCCGTGGGCCACAGGGAAGCGGGACTGAAGCGGTGGGGGGAGGGCTGGATCTGGAGGGTTCCATGGGTCGAGCGAAGCAGCGTGATTTACCCTAAACAGTGTGGTGCTTGGGGAGGTAGGAAGGCTCTTCAGGGACTGGAAAACTAGAGGTTGGTTTAATGTTTGTTTATCTTGAGTGAGAGAGAGTCAAAAGTGCGGGCGGGGGAGGGTCACAGAGAGGGAGACACAGGATCCCAAGCAGCTCCAGGCTCCGAGCTGTCAGCACAGAGCCCGACGCGGGGCTTGAACTCACCAACTGTAAGATCATGACCTGAGCCGAAGATGGATGCTTAACCGACTGAGCCCCCAGGCGCCCCAAGTTTGTATTGTTTTTGAGAATGGGAGGCACCTAAGATTAATTTGGCTTCTTTTAGCGCGGCCCAAGGGAGAGCCAGACAGAAATGCACAAAATTCCAGACGGACTGATTTAGGGGTTTGTCATCTCACTGAACCTGCCCATGGTCATTTTCACAACAGCCCAAGTACATGGGATAATCTAGGCTGTAAAACGAAGTGTTTAAAGGGCCAGTCAACCACAGTAGTTGAGAACCACAGTCCATAAATCTTCTAATGAAGGAGTAGATGCCCTGACTCGCCTTGCAAGTTTCACATTCATCTGGTTGAAAAGGTGAAAGAAAAAGGTGGCGCTGACATCCAGAAGATTCCAGATATCTGCTGTCCATTGTTGAATCTTATGGAGTCCGACCTACGTAGGAACAGAATCTAGATCAATTGGAAGCTGATAAAATTCCAGAAGGGACTTACATTTGGAGTCTCTCTCTCCCTCTCTCTCTCTCTCTCCCTCTCCCCTTTCTCTCTCTCTCTCCCTCCCTCATTCTGTCTTTACTAAGAATAGTGGAGAAGCATTTGAAAAACGAGCCTACTTGGGGCTTGAGAAAGAACAGGCCGTGAAGATTTGTGGTCTTTCTCGGGGTTCTCCCCACCCCCCAGTTGCTTTATTCCTTCTGCAGCCTGAGTCCTTATTTAACACAGGTTTTAAAGTTTGAAAAGCTTAACCTTTTCAATTAGTGACGGAGGTCTCTCCCCAGAGATCATCCAATTAAAAAACCAATTCCTGGGTCAGCGTAGATGAGTCGTTGGCACGCAACAAAAATGCTCCCCATCTGCCAAGGGGCGCATCGGGGGTGGGGGTGGGGGAGCACTTCCGAGTGTCAGAAGATAACACGCCAGGGACGGGAGCCTGGAAACAGAAGGTGCATGTTGGTCTTAAATTAAGGAAACTGTGGAGAACGAAGAACACTGAAGTTCTTAAAGCGCCGGTGGCTTCCAGGCATTCCGGGCCACTGTGTCCCACGACCCAAGCCGAAACCCTTTCCAGTGCGGGCAGCGGGTGGGGGGTGTCACAGGTGATCACGGGCTCCTCACGCTGTGACAGGTCAGTCTGCACCAGGGGCAGAGACGGTAGGGCTGGAGTCTCCTGGTGGGGGACACGTCTGCCACAGGACACGAACAGGCCTGGGGAAGTCCCAGCCCTCTGCCAGGAGGAGCCCGCAGACACGGGGACGTGCAGGGGACGGGGTGACCAAGGATCAGAGCCTCATTGTGTAGATTTCATCACTATTTCATCTGGGGGAGAAAGAATCTATAGGAGGAAGAATGGAGCGGGGAACAAGCCCCACAAATTTTACTTTGATTTTATAACCAGATTGTTGGAAATTACTGACAGATTGAATGAAATAATACGCTTCGGAGCAGCAGAGAACTTAAAGGTGGAAATCTAATTGGCTTCCACCCTAAACCTAGGGGCTGGGGGTGGTGGGGCTATATTATTAATCACCGCTGTGGCCACTGCTTGGTGGTTTCCTGCGCTGCAGAAGGGAATGTAGCTTTCAATTACATACATATGCATTTCAAATGACTACCTGGTGCACCAGAGAGAGGAATTCATGTGGACGGGGAGCTTCAAGCCAGGTGCGTGCGCACTTGAGCAGAACAGCCCCACCCCACGAAACGATGCAATTAGGGTGCTGGGGGTGTAAAGTCCCGATCTGCAAGGGCCCCACCTCGTCGGCTCTCTGTTGAAGGGCGTCTTCTTTTCCTTCCTGCAAAGCCCTTGCAGTGGCCCTGGCCTGCACAGATTTCAGATCTGCCTTGAATATGAAGTACCTCTGGATGCATTCAGCCATTTTCTACCCTGAAAGTCAGCAAGACAAAAGGCAGATTGTGTTTGACTCTGAGTATTTCAAGAGTTCACTAATGTCGAGATGAAATGAGGGACACGCAGGAAGGCTTTTCAGAATGACTATGAATTCTTTAGCGAGTACCAGTTTTCCTCTGGTGTTCAAACAAAAGATAAGGTTTTTGTGGCGGGGTTGATTATTAGTATGGATGCTAGTTTCTGGTAACAAGAAAGTCTTTTCCTTCCATGGAGAATAGACCCCCCTCCCCAACATTCACCTGCGCTTGTGTGGGACATTGGAGACTCCGATCAAGACAGGCTTGTCCCTGCCCTGGGGAAGCGTGTGTTAGCCCTACGACACGGCTGGCATGCGGTGGGCTCCAAGCAAGATGTGTTTCATTATACTGTGTAAGCTGGGAGTCTGGCTCATGGATTCGTTCGTCCGCTGCGCCGTTCCAGGGTGCCTACTGTAGGCGCAGAGTCCCTGTCAACTACTCACTAGGTAACACCGAAAACTGCATGAGAATACACTCAACGTCTGGCTTTGGACTCAGACAAACCTGGGCTAGAGTCTGCCTTTGCTCTGACCCTGTCTGGCTTGGAGGCTCCCCTGTGCCTCAGTTTCCCCTTCTGTCAAGGGGGGACAGTAAGAAGAAGCACTCAGACTGGCTGCGCTAGATGAGCACCTCGCGGGTATTAGCAGCTCTGGCTCGGGACTCCTTGACAGCCTTAACAATGATGGAGAATCTTCAGAGCGCTTGTTCCAAGATCCCTACCACACAGCACCAGTCAGTATTTGTTCTGTGATAAATTAATAGTGGACACATGAAGAACTATTTATTAACTCATTTTAAAATAACAATAATAAAACCCATTATGTAGTTTTTAATGGAAACCAGCGACACTTTTCAGAGTATTTAGGGGAAAGGGGGGCATTGTTTTTGCATTTTTGCTCATCTCTCTCTTTTTTTTAATGTGTATTTATTTATTTTGAGAGAGAGAGCACAAGCAGAGGAGGGGCAGAGAGGGAAGGAGAGAGAGAGAGAGAGAGAGACAGAGAATCTCAAGCAGGCTCCACGCTCAGTGTAGAGCCCAACATGGGGCTCGATCCCACAACCGTGAGATCGTGACCTGAGCTGAAATCAAGAGTCAGATGCTCAACTGACTGAGCCCCCCAGGCGCCCCTTGCACATCCCTTTTAATGCCTGTTACAAGATCACGCCACACATAGTCTCCAGAGAACTCCCCTGTGTGGTCCTAACAGAATGTGAGTTGCGTTGTCAAACTAGGGTCCAATCCCCTGAAAGGGTCTGGGGGCCCCCAGACCATACCGTGAGCACCACTGTGGAAACTCCTTTGATTTTCACTGCAGCCCTCCAGGGCAAGTACGATTTTCATTCCCATTTTGCAGGTGAGGCAACTGAGGCACAGAAAGGTTAAGGGACTTGGCCAAGGCCACACAATTAAAGCAGCACAACTGGTATCTACACCCAGCTGTCTGCCCCCAGGGACCCCGCACTGCAGACAGCACTGCCTGACACAGCGCCCTCCAGGTCAACGCCAACGCTAGGACAGCCCCCAAGCCGCGTGATGGCCTCTGTCGTGCAGATGACCCCGCCCCCTCCCCCAAGGGCCAGTTTACCTCACCGCTCAGAGGGATGGACAGAGGGAGGCCGCTGGAATCCAAATGTGAGGCTTTGGGGAGCAGTAAGATTCTGACCATCCCTGAAACACCCAAATCCTGTCTAGAACATCTCTAGGGACCGGAAGTTGCTCCCAAAGGAAGAGTCTGTCTGATCATGGGCAAAGCTTTGGTTTACCTGGTGGTGGGGCTGAGCCACCACACACATTTGCGCTGGACTAACGAGGCAGATACATATAAGGGCAGGGGCGAAAAAATGTCACATCAGCTCAGGTCTCTCACGCTTGGACCAAAAAGCATGAATCGTTGATCCCAGCTGAAGAGCCGGGGACGCTCTGAGGCTCAGCACACGCAGAGGGATGTTTCTCATCCCCTCCATTTTTGCTTTTTCTTTAAATCCACAGACCGTTTATTCTTTTTGGCTCCAAATACCCCAAAGATTTTGCAACTCACCTGTTTCCATTTGCCAGTTAAAAAAAAAAAAAAAAAAAAAAAGATGAGGTGAAAAAAACCAGCCACATTAGAATTCATGGAAAGAAATATGATTGTTTTTGAGACACTGGCAACTAGATTTCTTTGTTTTATTAGCATAAGTGAATTATTAATTCAGCACAGAAAAAGCATAGATCTTTGTCATATAAAAAATCATCGATACCACAAGGGACCCTCACAACCCAGGATGATAATAATATCTTACTTACATTTGCATAATGCTTTACAATTTACGAGGCCCTGTCATATACCGCACGGATTTAACTTTGATAGCTGCGCGGAATGGGGGTTTTGCCCTGGGTGGAACTGGCAGGATAGCATAGGGATTTTACTTCATTACTGTCAGGCCCCGAGTCATGGATAAACACCCTAGATCCTATCAAAGTGCCTGTGTGTGTGGGGGGGGGGAGTCAGTAACAGTCAACATTTTTTTTATTGTATTCTGAAACTTTTCAGAACTCGCTTTCCAGAACCAAGAGGTGCAGGCCCTGCCTTGGGGACTGGTCCAGCCTGAGCCTTCTCTGAGCCCTGGTCTCCCAGGCCCAACTGGATGGAGCCATTTGCCGTGGGGATCAATGTGTCCAGGGGCTTTCCCCGTGGAGAGCCGAAAGCCCAGAGTCCAGATCCCCCCTCGGTCCTGCGCACAGCAGCTCAGTTGGTCATCCTACATTTGACGGTCTCGGACGGTGGCGCGCGCTCCCTCTGCGCTTGTCATCCCTTGGTTCTGCTCCTGGCTGCCGCTTGCTCAGACCTTAATATCCCACGAGAGCCCTTGGTCTTGCGGGTCAGAACTGGCTTCACGGCCTGAACCCAGAGAACTGCTCTTCGTCCCTCCCCGCCCCTCCACTGTCAGAGCAGTGAGACAGGAGTGGGTGCCTCGAACGGGAAGAGCCATTCCCTGTGCGGGAATCCCCATCACGTCAGGAGCCAAATGGCAATGGAGATGCTAGCTCCTTTCCCCCACCCCGTGTGACTCTGGCTCCGGCACGTGCGCTCACTTGACCAACCATATGTTCTCAGCCGGGGACTCTGAGTCTTGAAAGAAACGCACCAAGTCTTCGGGACCGTTAGAGACTGCGTGCTTCAGACCCTGCATCCAGGCTGTCTCTGTGGCAGGCTCTCTGCAGCTTCTTTTTTTTTTTTTATGTTTTATTTATTTCTAGGAGAGAGAGAGACAGCATGAGTAGGGGAGGGTCAGAGAGAGAGGGAGGCACAGAATCTGAAACAGGCTCCAGGCTCTGAGCTGGCAGTCAGCACAGAGCCCGACGCGGGGCTCGAACCCACGAACCGTGAGATCATGACCTAAGCGAAAGTCGGACGCTTAACCGACTAAGCCACCCAGGCGCCCCTGCAGCTTCTTAGCTCCCTTTGGGCTGGCCTGCATCCTGAGCCCGATCCCCCAGGTCTGTGAGCTAACCCACGTCCTTCTGACCAACCTCTTCAATGCTTAAGCTAGCTGGAGCCAGCTTCTCATGTCTGCTTCTTGTGTCTACCGTGCTGGGTTAAGAAAGGTAACATTACACCTTCCCACCAGCTGGCTTTATCTGTCAGTTCATCCATCCACCCATCCATCCATTCATCCACCCACCCGTCCATCCACTCATCCATCCATCCACCCATCCATCCATTCATCCACCCATCCACCATCCATCCATCCACTCATCCATCCATCCACCCACCCGTCCATCCACTCATCCATCCATCCATCCATCCATCCATCCATCTGTCCACCCGTCCATCCACCCATCCATCCACCCACCATCCATTCATCCCTTTATCTCTCTATCAATCCTACTTTCCATATATCCATCCTTCCATCCATCCATGCATCCATCCATGTATCTTTCTCTTAATCCACCCACCCATCCCTCCATCCTTCTAGCCATTCATTCCCTTTTACCACCTACTCCATTCCCCTTCCCTTCGACTCCGTTGACCAACATACAAATGTATTAATCATTTTGTTTGTATTATTTGCAAAATATGTATTATTGCTTTGTGTGATACACACATATAAATCTTAAATGTTTTGCTCAACGGACCTTACATATGTCTATACTCATAGCCACCATGTAGATAAAGGTACAGAAGACTTCCAGCACCCAGAAGCCTCTCCCATTCTCCTCCCAATTACTGCCCCACCTTGCACCCCAAGGGAACCACTACTCTAACTTCTATTACCATAAATAAATTTTATGCATGTATTTTCAATTTATACAAATGATCTTACTATATTTCTTGTTCTGTTTATTGATTTTTTAAAATTAAGTCTCATGTTGTTAAGATCCATCCATGTTGTTAGGTGTTCACTTTACCCATCACTTTTTTTAAAAAAATATGATTTATTGTCAAATTGGTTAACATACAGTGTGTAAAGTGTACTCTTGGATTTTGGGGGTAGATTCCAGTGGTTCATCACTTACAAAGTGCTCATCCCAACAAGTACCCATTACTTTTAGTTTGTGTATTTACTTAATGGGATGGACCCACCTGCCTGAACTCACCCGCTCTCTAGATTGCCTCATCTCCCAGTGCTGGCATCGTAAATGTGTCCGCGTGTGTTTGTGCCTGGGAATATGCTGGGTTTCTTAGCTAATACTTTAGAAGGTCAAGTTTTTTTTAATTTAATTTTTTTAATGTTTTGTTTATTTTTGAGAGAGAGAGAGAGAGACAGTGTGAGCAGGGGAGGGTCAGAGAGAAGGAGACAGGGAGACACAGAATCTGAATCAGGCTGCAAGCTCTGAGCTGTCAGCACAGAGTCTGACGCAGGGCTCGAACCCACGAACTGTGAGATCATGACATGAGCCAAAGTCAGACACTTAATCAACTGAGCCACCCGGGTGCCCCTAGAAGGTCAAGTTTTAGACCCCGGGGTGGGGGGAAGAGGGTTTACCAGCTGAACCTTTTCTGTGTGTTAGGTCCTTGATGCGTTGCTAATCTTGTCATTACCTTCGTCCCGGCAGACAGGATTTGTTGGGAGATGTGGCCATCCTTCTAGATGTAGAACCTCCCTCTCCTCACCCCCCCTGACTCACCTCCTCCTCTGAGTGACAGTAATGAGACACCGGTGATTGTGGTGATCTCACAGTCGTTCCGTGTGACCCAGCCGTCTTGCCTGCCCCTCAGCAGCACAGAAATTCCAAGCCAGGTCTTTGGAAGAAGCCAGGGGGAGGGAAGGAACAGTGAGGGTGGAGTAGAGCTAGGTTCGTCCACGAATGACTGGCACGTTCCTCTGCCATTTCACACCGTGTGTCAGTGTCAGACCAGCGGGAGAGAAACATGGTGGCCACAGCCCTGGAAGACACAGCTTGCTTTTATTTGGCTGCAGATGCTTTCCATTTGTGAAAGAGTCCATGTAGGCTTGTGGATGGGGGCATCGGAGAAACGTGTTTTCCCTGGGGACACCAAAAGTTTATGGACAAAATAGCCCCAAAGACAAAGACCTTGGAAGCACCCTTCTGCCTGTGGGGCCGCCTGACCCACCCTACTGGGCAGACTCGCTTAGGACACAGTAAAGCCTTCTCATCCTGTGCAATTCTGGGAAGATCCGGAAGGTTATGCTGAGGGGGATTTAGTTGCTGAAGCTGATAGACACAGAAAATAAATGAATAAAAGAAAATAATCACTCTCCTCCGGGATGTAGCATGAAAAATATCAGCATAACCCTGATTTCATAATAATTCAAACCAGATGAAGAGAGCTTCATATCCAACCCCACCCCAACTGCTCTGAGTTCTAATCGGTTCTTGTAGAAATGGCATTAGCAGGGTTCAGGAAGCAGAGCAGACTGGGGACCTGTGCCCAGTTCCAAGTCACCCGCCCCTGGGTGGGAGCAGGTAGGGTGACAGGCACAGGCTCCAGAGTTAGGCAGGATTGCAGCCAAATCCGGTGTGTGCGTGCGTGTGTGTGCGTGCGCATGTGTGTGCGTGTATGAGTGTGCGTGTGTGCGTGCATGTGTCCGTGTGTATCAGTTATGCAATTTTGGGCACATTCCTTACTTTCCCCAGGATTCCGTTTTCTTACCTGTGAACTGGGGGTGGTAACCGTTTCCACTTCTTTTTCCTTCCATGAAATGCCCAGAAGGTTCTGAATGTTAAGAGGTGCACTGGAGACCCCCACCTGGAAGGTGTTCGCTAAATATGAGCCCCCCGCTCAAGCAGTGGCCCCAGAGAGCAGGGCCACGGTGAGCAACAGCAGAGTCACTGAGGTAGATCTGCGGTGTGGACATTGCATGCTTTCCATGCACCGCTAGACATTTGTCCTATAAAACCATGTTTATGAGGGCACCGGGACATTTTTATGAGAAGGCAGCCCTGTTTGCGGCAGTGACACAGTGGGAACAACGTACATGCCCGTCACCAGGTCAATGCGGAATAAATCAGAGTACAACTGCTCAATGGATTTCTGCGGCATTGAAAAGAATGAGTAGATGGATAAGTATGGTAGGGACGGGCGGCCGCGTCCTACAAGGAAAGGGTGTACAGGTGTTTACGGATGCCTGCATTCCTGTAAAAATAAGAAGCGGCAGCGTGGTCATAGAGTTGAGTGTAGAAGAAAATGGGGGAGTAATGTGTGTTGACTAGCTGGTGGTGACTCCCTCGGGGGAAGGGGGCACCATGAGCGATGTAGTCATATGCTTAGTTGGCCAGCGTGGGCACTGTGAGAGGGAATGGGGTGCTGGCCTGAAGCCGTGCAAGCCACCTGGAGTGCCACCTAGGAGCTGCCCTCTGCGGTGAAGAGCACTTAGGGTCTCCGTTGCCAGAAACAGAATCTAAGTCAAGCTCACCGAGTTTGCATTCTCTTCCCTGAGCGCCCCCCTCTCCCCCCACGTTCACTGGGACCATGATCAAACCAGGCCTAGATGAGGGAGGTGGGACCTCTTCTATCCGAAACTTGGGGACAAGAGCCAGTATTTGGGGACATAGCAGTGGCCAGCTCTTAAGAGAGGGAGGGAGGGTGGATGCCGGGAGGGTGGAACGAGCAGGCGTCCTTGCGGCAGGTGATGATGGGCCTCAGTGGCATGGGGGGCATTCAGTGGAAGCACCAGAACAAAGGACACCTTCCTGGAAATCCCCGAGGGGGGTGTGGAGGCCACCAGGACTCAGAAAAGCGGCGGTGTTTGCTAGGAGAGCAGGAGGCAGGGAACACTGGGCCTGGATCTTGAAAGGCTGCGTGTTTCCTCCCTTGCGTGGGGCGCGGGGGCCGGGCTTGGGGGGGCCGGCGGTGGGGGTGTGCAGAGGGAGGTGCTCCCAGACGGAAAGTTTGCTTTTCCTGATTGGAAGCAGCTGTGGGCTTTTGACTCTGGAGGCAGACAGAAAGCTTGGTGCCTTGATGGTGTCGGAGGTTACTCCAGATGGTTTCCTGCCGCCCAGGCCCTGCTGAATTGGAGCCATTTTTCAACCTCTGCAGGCATCCAAGATTTGCAGCGGTTCCGAGGAGGCCTCAGAACATCCCTCTAAGTTAGTCTTGTGTTTCCCCTGGGAACGCTCAAACAATTCAATTACTGTGCGAGCCCCCAGCACCCAGACCTGGTGGCTCATTCGCCACCTTCCCCTCGGAGCGATTGGGTCCTGCCTGTGCTTCCAAGCAGAGAAATTATCCCTTTGAGATCCTCTCCCATGATCTATTCTCAGTTGCCCTGGGAGGGTCTCTGCGATGTAAACGGGAACCCAGAGGAGGGTCTGAGGAGTCACAATGAATCATGTTAGGAGACTCTGATTTGGGTTGTTTTTAAGCAAGTTTTCAAACATACGTGATTAAAAAAAATTTTTTTTAATGTTTTATTATTTATTTTTAGGAGAGAGAGAGTGTGGGCGGGGGAGGGGCAGACAGAGGGAGACATAGAATCTGAAGCAGCTCCAGGCTCCGAGCTGTCAGCACAGGGCCCGACGCGGGGCTGGAGCTCACAAACCGTGAGATCATGACCTGAGCCTGAACTTGGATGCTTAACCGACTGAGCCCCCCAGGCGCCCCCTAAGTGATTTTTTTTAAATTTAAAACTTGTTGTAGATTTACAGAAAAGCTGCAAAGAAGAGTCCAGAAATTCCCGTATCTTTTACCCAGTTTCCCTGATTCTTAACGTCTTCCATTTCCATGGCACCCGTGACAGCCGCAGTGGCGGCACCACTATGTTGCTGGTAACTCAACACCACGGTTCATTCAGGTTTCACTGCTTTTCCCCGAATGTCCCTTTTCAGGCCCAGGATCCCCCCCGGAAGATCACATGACATTTTGTCATCATGTCTCCTTAGCCTCTTCTAGGGCTGTGCCAGTTTCTCAGACTCTCCTTGGTTTTGGTGACCTTGACGCTTTGGAGGACCGGTTCAGTGTTCTGTGAAGGTTCCTCTATTTGGGTTCATCTGGTGTTTTCCCCGAGACTAGGCTGCGGTTGTGGGTTTGGAGGAGAAGATGATGGAGGTGCAGTGCCCTTCTCATCACATCTTTTCGAGAGCGTGCACCATCACTTACCTTGACCACAGAGGGTCATTCGGAGGATTCAATGATACACTTGTGGGAGGGACCATGACTCACAGCAGGTGCACGACGGTTAGACAAAGAGATTAACTGGGCAAGTGATTATTCGAGGATTTTCACTCTCGGGTTGCATGTCTGTTTCAGATAAAGATTAATCAGCCCCGATTCCTTCCCTCCGGGCCCTCCAGTCCAGAGTGTGGACAGTGGCCTCTACCCTCAATCCATAGCGCTTTGTTCACTTTGCTTTGTTCGGCTGTTTCTGAATTAGGACTGTGGCTGCTGGTGCCTGGGCTCTGTGGGAAGCCAGAGGATGAACCGGCATAGCCGTTTCTGGCTGGGGATGAAGAGCCCAACAGACAAAGGGCCAGAGGCTCACAGAACCACGTCTCAGCATGCAGTGGGGACAGCGAGCCCTGAGAAGAGGGAGATTCTTTCTGAACAGCTCCCAGGAGAGCTTCGTGTCCAAAAGGAACACTTGAGGTAGCTCTTCCACGGACTTCCCATGTACTCTCAGAAATCCCTCCCAAATGGCCCCTTGGCCTCCTCGTACGTAAAATGGGGACCGCAATAGTTGGCTGGTCTTTCTCACCAGCTGTCCTCGATTGCAGTCCAATGGCCTTGGGCACACGTAGATACGAAGATGAAAAAACTCTCAGTCCTCGAAAAGCTCAGTCTTAAGAATATTGTGAGACTTGAAGGTACAAAAGCTGTTCGAGAAGAAGCATAACACGAAGTGAGGGGCTTGAATTAAAGGCTAAAGGGTCCTCATCGGTCTTTCTGTTGTTTTTCCCCGCCCGCCCGGGGACGCCGTGGCCAGCGTCATCTTTGGGCAGGAAAAAATCACCACTGTGGAAGTTCTGTGCCTCCCAGTGGCTGGCCACACAGAATCAGGGAAAATCTCCATCTTTTACCTGAAACAGGCAATTTTTAAAAAAAATATTTTTATTTATTTCTAGGAGAGAGAGAGAGAGAGACAGTGTGAGCAGGGGAGGGTCAGAGAGAGAGGGAAACACAGAATCTGAAACAGGCTCCAGGCTCCGAGCTGGCAGTCAGCACAGAGCCCGACGCGGGGCTCGAACCCACGAACCGCGAGATCATGACCTAAGCGAAAGTCGGACGCTTAACCGACTGAGCCACCCAGGCACCCCTATTGCTTTCATTTCTGAGGGCAAGGAGAAGATGCTAGCTTGGCACTAGGCTCGGCCCCATCCCTCAGGATTTGCACACGCTCCAGAACTTACCAAACACCCTCTCAGCACAGCACTGATGGGCAAGGCCACACACACCATCTCAAGGTGGCATTATATTGCACAAGGCACGTGCTTAGGCTCCAGCTGTGTGTACGTGGCATTTGTCTTCGTCTCTCTTTTTCAGGGAAGAGTCCCAACCCCGGAGAGATGTCAGCCAGTCCTATAGGAAGTCTGGAAGACAACAGAAAAATCAAAGGCCTTCCCTGTCCTCCACCCCCAGTGACAAGAAACAAGTCCTACCTGGGGCAGGCAGGTGGCCCCCGAAGGACAAAGCACATGCAGTGAACACACACCCGATGTTCTGTTTGCAGACACCTCGGTCCGTCTGACCAGAGTCTGTGCGAAAGTACCAACTGTACTCGATTCATTAAAAGTTCCAGCTGGAGATGTGAGTTCCCAGAGCCTCTTTGGCCTGAGCTTCTCTGAGTTGGGTTTTGTCTCTTATAATCTGAAGAGTTCTCTGATTTTAAACACAGAGGCTGGTGTGCAAAGGAACGCGCCGACCAACTGAATGCTTTCAAATGTATAGTCTGGCGGTTCAAGGTTTCCCAGCGTTGACGCGTTGACATTGGGGCCGGGCGCATCTTTGTAAGGGCTGCTGTGTGCCCCGTGAGCTGTCAGCAGCATGCCTGGACTCCACCCTCTCAGGGCCGGCACCCAACGTCCCTCTCCCAGGTGTGGCCATCAAAAGTCTCCAGACACTGCTAAGACTCCCTTGGCGGGGAGCAAATCGCCCCCGACTGAGCACCACCACCGACGAACCTCTCATTCTGGGGCATTTATGGGACATCTCCTATAAAAGTAGCATCCGGATTGGGCAAGAACGCCAAAAACTCAAATAAGATAAGGCGAAAGGAAAGGAACTGTGTTACTCATGGTCTAGACGAGGCTTGCTGTCTCCAAACGCAGGTGCTGCAGCCGATCTGAGCCACTTGCATCCCAGGAGATCCTGGGAGATAAATCCGTGTCATTCGCCGGAGGCATCCTGTCACCGCCGCTCACCCGCTGGTCTGTTGGGGACTCATTTAATTTCTTGCCGCACACTCTCCGTCTTGCTCAAATTTACACCCTGTCTCTGTCTTTCTCTCTCTTCATAATGAAGGGGTTTCAAGTAGGTAGAAGTTTGCTTATCATCCTAATCACACTTATTTATTTACGATGTCAGATTCCTCTCGAGATGACAAATTTGCTTTCTGTCAAAGTTATGCAGCTGAGTGTTTATAACAGATCCTGTAATTAATTGGGTTCTGTCACTAGAATGCATGTTTTCCTTCCCTTTGCTTTGCAGGTGTGAAAAAAAACCTCTGAAACGGTCTTGTAAGGCTAAGCGTCGGCGCGCGTGAGCCGGAGGGGACCCGGCCTTGGACGGGCTCCTGACTTCAGGCTGGCCCCCAGACGATGCAATCTTCCCCTCTGTTGAATCTGGACAGCTTTGAACATTCATTACACCACGTTACACCATCGGTTTCACCTTATTTCAGAATTGTTCTTTCCCTAAGCTTGTTTAGACACAACCTGGCTTCCCCTTCATTTTGTTTAAGTATTTTGTCCCGAGATCCAACCATGCCTCGCGCCCCTGGGTGTCTGAGGCTACTTCTAACCATGAAATCTCATTCACAAGTCCATTGTGATGGAGAACAAAGACCCCATCAGAGGTAAGAGGCAACACTACCCTCAGACAACCTTTCTCCACAACGCTCTTCTGTGTCCCAGAAAAAGTGTCCGAGTTCCCAGCCCTGGTGTGGAGATGCACCCACGGCCAACACCAGACCGGAAGATCTTAGAGCGGATGGCGCTCTGCCTCGGTTTCACCTTTAATTTTGTTACCCCTGCTTTGCCGGTTTGTTTTTAATCCCTCCCCCTACAAGTTTCCAGGGGTTTCCCCTGCCTCTTTCCCGGCCCAAACACACGGGCTTTGGGGAAGGTGGAGGGCGATGGTCAAGAGAGTATGTCAGGCAAAAAGAGGAGATGATCGTATGCTCCTCAGTGACACAGGGAAAAGGTTGCGTTCAACTCACTGTGATTAGCCCGTGCAGAAAAACAAAAACCCAGCAAGGCCAGTGACCCCCTGCACTCGGTTTTTAAACTGATTTGATCAAATCAATGGATGATCCATAGGTCCTGCCTAGATGAACCTGTGTAAACACAGATCTCAAAACTGATTTTTCAAGAAAAATCTAAGAGGCTGATACCGGATAAATATTTAAGGCAAACAGACAAACAAACAAATACCCACTGTGCAAATGGCAAATAATCTTGTCCCCTGTCACTGACAACTCTGTAGGGGCAATTTACAAGGATCCTTTAACTTGAAATATTTTCCAAAATGTCATTAAATAACCTGTCTCTTTCCAAACAAAGCCCTGGATGGAATGGCAGCCTCTGTTTCTCTGCCTTTTGGGACCTGACATTAAAATTCCCCTCAACAGAGAAGCTGGTCGAAAAGAGCGTGGCTGGGGGTGCCTGGGTGGCTCAGTCGGTTAAGCATCCGACTTTGGCTCAGGTCATGATCTCATGGTTCATGGATTTGAGCCCCGCATCAGTCTCTGTGCTGACAGCTCAGAGCCTGGAGCCTGCTTCTGATTCTGTGTCTCCCTCTCTCTCTGACCCTCCCCTGCTCATGCTGTCTCTCTCTCTCTCTCTCTCTCTCTTTCAGAAATAAATAAAACATTAAAAAACATTAAAAAAAAAAAAGAGTGTGGCTGTCATCAAAAGCCCAGGCAAGTTTGAAAATTTTAACTCGGGTGACCCAAGAGGCACCTGCCTGAGAATGTGGGTCACACACCAGCACAGGTGATGATCCTCCTGAGATGATGGGAGGTCATGGGAGTCCTCCCTCACCTCCGAGTAGGGACCAGGCCTCCAGGGAGCCAGCCTCCCAGAAGCCGCTGTCACAACAGGACCCAGGCTTGTAATGTTCTGCCTGGAGAAAGGAAGAGTTGATTCTATAGAAAAATTGTGTGGTCTGGACCGTCGAGGCTGCAGCCGCATCTGGATTGTCTCCGCCCCTCGCTGACGGAGCGCCGGCGCTGGCTGTCCCGTCCTGGCTCTGAACGTAAACCTGTAGCCACATCGGGGTTCATGTCTTCCATGTCATCATCACGTGACTTCTCTGCCCTGTCCCTTCTCCTGTTATTTTTCATGAGGGATTCAGAGCATCTCTTTCACTTGGAACTTTTATTATCTTTAACCCCCGCCCCCTGCCCTCCCTGCAGGTGCCTTTGGAGAATCCGCAGCTGACCGGCCACATGGCTCAAAGGTGGTTGTTGTCAACAGTTCAAGTGCCCCGCGCTGTGCCGGGCACCTGGTGGCCACATTACAGCGGCAGCGGGCCTCAGATCGTGTTTCAGGCCCCTCCCCGGGTCACACACTCAGCTTCACCTCCCTTTCAAGAGCAGGTGGGAGAAAGACTCTGAGCAGGTCACTGCAGACCAGCCATGCGTCATAGACCAGCAGAGAGAAGGAAGAACCCGTGCGCCCTAATTACTTTCTGCACAGACTCAGGATTTCCGCCTATGCCCTTCTGGTCTAGACTAAAGGGTTCTGACTCTCTCACTTGGTCACCACTGACAATAGGAACACTTTTTTTGTGGGGAGCCAGAGCTTTTTTCCCCTCCTTAAAAGAACAAACAAACAAACAAACAAACGTATTCCTTTAAACTGTGGTAAGAACCACATAACATAACAGTTACCATTGTAGCCATTTTTCAGTGTACATTTCCATGGCATGAAGTACCTTCCCATTGCGGGACCATCCCCACCACCCATCTCTGGAACTGCTTTATCTTCCCAAACTGAAACTCTGTCCCCTTTAAACACTGACCCTCTCATCCCCACCCCTGGCGCCCACCATTCCCCTCTTTGTCTCCAGGAATCTGAGGACTCCAAGTAAATCATGAGAATAGAATCGTAGGGTGTCTGTCCTGATGTGACTAGCTCATTTCACTCAGCACCATGTCCCCAGAGTTCACCTGCATGGCAGCAGGCGTCAGGACGCCCCGACCCACCCTGTCAGGCTGAGTAATAAATATTCCTTTGTACGTGTAGACCACGTTTTGTTTATCCATTCAGCCATCAGTGGATAGTTGGGTTGTTTCCACTCCATGACTGAACGGTGCTGCTATGAACGTGGGTGTGCAAGTATCTGTTTGTATCCCTGCGTTTGATGCTTTTTTTCTGGTATTTCTGATAGTTTCCATCCTAATGGGCACCGATGGACATGTCGTAATTTTGATTTGCATTTCCCTAGTGACTAGTGACGTTGAGCATCTTTTCATGTGCCTGTTGATCATTTGTATGTTTTCTTCAGAGAAATGTCTATTCAAATCCTTTGCCTATCTGTTTGCTTTTTTATTGTTGAGTTGAGGATTCTCCACATATTTTGGATATTAATCTCTTACCAGAGATGTGACTTGCAAATATTTTCTCCCTTTCTTCTGTACTGTGTTCTGTGCGTTGCCTTTTCACTCAGTTGGTGGTGTCCTTTGATGCCCAAATGTTTTTTGATTTTGACGAAGTCCAAATTGTCTGTTTTTCCTCTGTTGCCCTAGCCTTTGCTGCCATATCCAAGGAATCATGGCCAAACCCAGTGCTATGAAGTTTTTCCCTTATGTTTTCTTCTAAGAGTTTTATACTTTTAACTCTTGTGTTTGGATCTGTGGACGATCTTGAATTAGTTTTTTGTACATGGTGTTACATAAGGGCCCAAGGGTCCTTTATTCTTTTCCATCCCGTTTTTCTAGCATTGTTGAAAAGACTCTTTTCCTCGTCAAATGGTCTTAGCATCCTTGCCAAAAACCGTTTGAGTATATATTATACAATAGTTTTGTTTTTCTAAGCTTGCCGTTAGAAACTTTTACTGTATTTATGCATTATTTGAATTTGCCACATTTTCACGGCACTTGTGTGATTTTGGCTCTTGTCCAGCTGTTCTGCTAGGTTATAAGTTTTCTCAGAACAGCGCCCAGATTTTCTTAGTGTTTTGTAACTTGGCGTTGCCTAATGGTCTTGTTTTTTTTTTTTTCTCTCTTCTTAATTTATTGGGATTTTATCTGATGGCTGTAGTCATGTGTACATATACTTGAGTGGCCTGGTAAGTGGGTCTACCTTGATCCCTACTTGAAACTTGCTGCCCTTGGACATGTGGCAGGCATACTATGCAATATTCTAATGATCTTCTATAGCCAGTCTTCTCCTCTGGCCCTTGGACACCTACTCATTGCTTACTTCTCAAGTGTTGAGGGAACAGGTGAGCCAGGAGATACATGGTGTTGAGAATATGGTAATGACCACTGGTCTCTGGAACTTCCACCCATTATCAGTGGAGGACAGTGATCCAGTAGGGGACACAGTTGGGTTCTCTTTTGAGCCCCTTCTTCTGGATCTCCTTCCTCTTTCCAGCTTTCCAGCTCTAAGCTATGGATTATCTCAGTCTCCACATGTCTTCTTGATCCACATTTACTTCCAGAGTGAGCTTATCCCCAAAGCTATAAATGCAACCCATCAGCTGACCACTCCTAAGTTCAAATCTCCAGGCCCATCCATCCCCCTTGTAAGACTGTGGTTGATTCTTTGAGCCTTTCTGAGCCTCGGTTTCCCCATCTGTAAACAGGGATAAAATGACCTTCCTTACTACTGTGTATTATAGAAAATGCTTGCCAACGTCTGGCACCCAGCAGGTGCCCAGAGAGTGATAAACATTATATTCAGTTGATCTCGTTAAGGTTCTGCTGTAGGATGCCCCTGAGATCACTTATATTATCTGGCATCCCTAATAAGGAACACTTAGGGAACAAATGAAAGCAAGAAGTAAATTATGGTAGATCGCAGCTTCTTCTGCCTGTTCTACATGCAGCCTAGGCAACTCAGAGCCCCTCCTGGTCTCCTCAAAGTGCGAAGTGTGTGTACTGTTTGTACTTTTCCTTGTTAATCTGTTTTTCCAAAGGTTTTCGTTTGTCACTTCCTTTCATCTTCAGTCTGTTTGGAGCAGTGATGTTAACAGATGCCAAGATTGTTTCGAGCTATAAATGACTGGTGTTGAGGGATGGTGGCTGGTGACAATGAGAGGGTCACAGAGCCAGTGCCTGGGCCCTGTGTGTGTGGGGGGGGGACTTTCCGAGGAGGGCCGTCATGGCCCCGGCCTAGCACAGCATTCCTGCCGGAGGGCGTGTGGGGGGTGAGGGCACCTAGAGCTGGAGGGAGGTCCTCTCTGGACTCTGGGTTACGCGGTCAGCCTTCAAGAATAACTTCTTTCTTTCATCCCCAGCGCTCTTGTCTGAGATGCGTGCTTTGAGTTTGAAGCAGAAGTGAGGGTTGGAGTAAGAGAAAGGAATTGGTTGAGCACCGCAGGAAGGGTCTTCTCAGCTGGGGCGCCGGGGCTGCCCACCATCCAGTTCCGGCTACGAAAAGGGTATGAAGAACCCCCCTTGCTCAGACAGAACTGCCTGGGTTCAGACCCCTCCCACACTGTCCCCTCTTGAAATCCTCTGGGGTTTCAAGCCAGAATCCTAGAAGGTGTTTTGTGTCCTTGCCAACAGTCTTCTGCCCCCCTCTCAAGTTCAAGACAGTGACCCTCCCCCATAGTCTCGCTTTTCACGGGGCCGGTGATTCGCGATCAACCCCCATCCAGGCGTCAGATGGTCGGGCGCAGCCTCACACTATGTCGCTCACCTCACTCCGTGTCATCGTGGAGGTGGCTCATTGCCTTATGTCCTCACAAGAAGAGGGGGGAACGGCACAGGAGGGTGTTGAGAGAGAGAGAGAGAGAGAGAGAGAGAGAGAGAGACGGATGCCACATCCTCATAACTGGCAGTACAGGGTCTTCTGGTGCTTGTTCCATTTCCATATGGATGCTGCTAACCTCTGACCATGCCTGGTGTGTAAATTACGCTTTCTCGTAGGTATGTGTGTCTAGGAAAAAGCATGCACAGGGTTTGGTGGTACCTGAGGTTTCAGGGGTCCACTGGGGTCTTGGAACGTGTCCCCTGCTGAGAAGGGGACGGTTCCTCTATCACAAAAGCCAGTCAGCTCTGCCCCCAAAACATCTTCTGAGTCTGATCACGATTCTTGGTCCCCACCGCCATGATCCCAGATCCAACCACCAGCACGTCCTGTTTGGTCTATACGAGCATCCCAGCCGAGCTCCTGCTTCTGTTCTTGGTTCCTACAGTCCATCCTCTACGTGCTGCTGGAGCGCTCAGGGGCCAAAGCCCAGCTCCACAGAGGGCTGTTTTCAGGCCTTGAACCCCGGTTTGGCAATTGGCCTGGCTGGATTTCTAACCTGTGTGCAGTCAGCCGTCCCTGTACTTCTTATTGTCTCTGCCTTGCGAAGTGGTGGTGTCTACTCCATGCCTGTCCCACCACTGTATTCAGGGAGCAGGTAACTGGCCTCCCAGTGCACTGTCTACAGATGGAAAGTAATTTTGCCCCAGGGCGGATTACCGGTACCATCTCACCCATCCCTGACGTACATCACGTAGATCACGAAATCTGGAACTTTTGAACAGATGCTATTTAGATGAGGTTTTGGACACAGGGTTGATGCCGTAATGGGCTGTAGTAATGGTTGTGGAGATTTGGGTTGGGGTGAGTGTGCTTTGCATGTAGGACAGATGTGAATCCAGGGAGTCAGACGCCAGGCTGTAAGTGGGTTGAATGGTGACCCTCCCTGAACCATACGTCCACATGAACCCGGTGAAAATGTGACCTTATTTGGAGAGAGGATCTTTGTGTATATGATTAAGTTAAGAGATGAGATTATTCTGGATTCGGGTGGGCCCTCAATCTGATATCTCATGTCCTTATAAGAGGAGAGGGAGGGGGGACAGGGAAGAGGGGGCTGGGGGTGGGGGCAGAGTGAGGGCTGATGGGGGCTACACTACCCCAACCCAGAGCTCCAGAGCTAGAAAGCGCTAGAAGGAGCCTCTGCTAGAGCCTTCGGAGCTTAGTTTCAGTCTACTTACAGTGAGAGAATAAACCCCTGTAGATTCACGCCAGCAACCACAGAAACCTAGTATCCATCCTTCGGCCTTTCCGTCCTCCTTTTTGTCAAATGCCAAGCATTTTTTTTTTTTATTTAAACAGTTTTTTTGTTTGTTTTATTTATTTCTGAGACAGAGAGAGACAGAGCACGAGTGGGGGAGGAGCAGAGAGAGGGAGACACAGGATCTGAAACAGGCTCCAGGCTCTGAGCTGTCAGCACAGAGCCCGACGTGGGGCTCGAACCCACGAACCGCGAGATCATGACCTGAGCCGAGGTCAGACGCTTAACCGACTGAGCCGCCCAGGCGCCCCATCAAGTGCCAAGCTTGATTCCACCCCTCCGGGGTCTTCAGATCGGCTGTTTTCTTTCCCAGAACACCCTTCACCCAGATCTGTAAATACCTGGTGCCCTTCCCTCTGGGGTCCACTCCAACATCAGCTACAGAGTGGCCTTTGCCAACACCGATGTGAATGGCCCCTCTGGCTACTCCGTGTCACCTGCCATTCCTTCCAGTTCATTCTACAATCTAATTATGTCTTTCCCTGTTCTTTATTTTCTGTCTTCCCCCAACAGATCTGTAAGCATCTTGAGGTCTGGGACTTTGTCCCATAGACAGTCCCTGTGTCACAGATAGTCGTCAGTAGGTTTGCTACAGGGATGGGTGGGTGGGAAAAGGCAGAGGAGGCCCTGGCCTTGCAGGCTCCTATTTTCTCACCTCATGTACAGAGGCAAACCTGGTGCCATGGCCACCAGCAAGCCTATGGCAGTGCTCACAGTGCACCCCGTTACCCTGGCTGCTGGCGGGGCCTCTGCCCTTAGCTGTTCTGTTCCTTCCTCTGCTGGCTGGAGACTCTTTTCAGGGGCTTCGGGTTCCCATCTTGCTTGATCTCGGGCTCCCCTGTGCCCCCGTCACCCGCCCGTGCCTGAATGCCGACGGCTGGCCTGGGCGAGCTCATGTGCTCAGAGTCTGCTCCTTGCCAGATCCCGACTTCTGCCCTTCTCTTTCTTCTTCTTTCTTCTCTTCTTTCCGGTCCAGATCATCTTGCTTAACAAGTGCACAGTGATCAAGGGCCATTCTCTCCCAGGCAATGGAGCTCCAAGGTGGGTGGGCCGCTATTTGTGTTGACCACACATGTGGGTGTTGAATGCACCAACAGGTCATTGGCACCGGCAAACAACATGGTTATTTGCAAAGAGTGTGTGCCTGCCTTTTAAATGATCTAAATTTGTGACTCGCCCACCTTCTGTCTCCTGGAGAGACCCCAAACTGCAGGCGAGGGACCCTCAGGTCTGCGTAGAAACCAGTGGCATCTCTGCCCTGTCTCCCTGTTGGCTCACCCCTGGGTGGTCTGCCTTACTGCTGAGCAAGTAGGGGAACCGGGGAGTGGATGGCAGCTGGGGGTCCCGCATGAGGTCCGGAAGCATTGCCAGAGGGTCCTGTCGATCCCCCCTTGCACGTTCCCGGCCTCTGCTCCCAAGATGGCGAACACGGCATGTCAGCTCCTGGTGGAAACAGGCACACAGATCTCCAAGGCTGGATGGTTCCTGCCTTGTCCCCTAGAGACGGGGCTGGGTTCGCTTATCTTTAACATGAGCCCTAGACATCCGAGCACATCTCAAAAGCAGCCACTCCTCGTTCCTGTATTTGTGTGCGTCAGCCAAGTTCAGCCAACTCGCTTGGCGGGCTGTCGTTGGATGTTCACACCGGCCAGGCACCGAGAGACGCTAAAGATGTGAACGTGATAATGACGCGGACCTCACCCTCAAGGGGCTCCCCTTCCATCAAGGATGTGTTGCCACAGATGAGGAAGTGTGGGAACGTGATAAGAACCCTAGATGTGGTGTCGGGCAGACCTCAAATGGCCCAGGGCCTCCATTTGTTTTGAGCTTTAGGACCTAAGGCAAGTTACCTAATCTCTCTGTGCCTCAGTTTCCCAGATGGTGAAAAGGGATCATAAAGGTGCCTACTCCACGGCTGACATGGTGATTCTGTGTAATGAGATATGGAAAGAGCTCATTAGCGTCATGCCTGGCACACAGTGGAGACAATAAATGACCGCTTTTAATCACAAGCAATGAGTTGCAGATAACTCTGTTGACATCCACCTCTTGTGTTTCATATATGACCACGTGAAGGGTAGATAGCATCCTCCTCCACCTCGGGTTTGCATCGTCCTGGGTATCGTGGTGGAAAGCTGCTCCCAAATGCATTTGGGGAGCCAGAGTGGGGCTCTTGGTTGTGAGATGGCCTGTCTTCTGGAATTGTCTCCAGACTGTCTCCTGAAGTGCCCCCAAGCCTCCTTGAAAGCAGACATGAAACATTAAAATTTTCAACTTTATCAATAAACTCCTGCACTTTGCAGAAGAAGTGACCCTGAGGTTGCTTTTGAGTCCATGTCTGGGAGTGCCGGGCCGGAGGGTCTGTTGCTCAGCGGTAGTGAGGAGCCTGAGGAGGGGGAGCAAGGTTCGCTGGATGATGGGAATGGAGGGTGGAGGCAGCCGCTGGGCGACCAGGGCCGCCCTTTGGAATGAACGCCCCGCAGGCCAGGCCCGTCTGGCCACACCCTCGGCCATGATCAGCCAGAGCAACCAGCGCTGGGAGGCTGGGAGGCCCGCTGGCCTTGGCCCAGAGGGAGGCTGGGTGGAAATCCCCAGCCCCGCCAGGTGCTTGGAGCTGCCCTCCCATTGGCTGGCCGGCCCTGCGCATTTGCGTGCCGGATGTTGCCACTTCCCTGCTCTCCCCTCACCAGCACCAGCCCCCCTCTCCCTCCATCAGCTCTCTGATTCCCTGGCTCCATGGGACTGCCCTGGCCCAATACCCTGGGTTCAGCCTGTGGCCATTGTCACATCACTTACCTTACTGCTGTTGGGCTCATGCTGGCCCCCCTGCTAAAGGGTAAGCACAGCATCGGAGGCCAAAGGAGCACTCCAAGTGCCCGATACACAAGCTGAGAGCGAGCTTCGGCCACCCCACTCACGGGGCTCCACGGTCACCCTTGTCATCGTCAGCACGGAAGAAAGCTGTCACCGGCACAGAGCTGTTAAGATGTACAGATCACTGTGTAAGTCGCCTCACTTAGACTCTTCCCAGCAGCCCCGGGAGCCAGCCAGGTCACTGGTGTCACTTTTCCCAAGGAGGACACCAATGTGGAGAGCTGAGCGGGTGCTCACAGCCCAGCCTGCTGAGTGGCATTGGAACCTGGCCTGGATGCGGATGCCCTTGCCCGCACCTCCCCGCAGGTGCGCTCCAGGGAGCGCGGGAGATGGTTCAGCTGGTGCGGGGCCACGGGGCGGGGTGAGGCACCGGCGCTAATCCCTCACGATAAGGCCCCTCCCTGGTTCTGCCTCCAGGACTCCCTCCCTCGCAGACAGCATACCTTGAGCACCTCCCTCATGACTGTTTACTTTTTTTTTTTTTTTTTTGCATAAGGAGAGGGCCAGCCAAGAGCTGAGAGCCTTTGGCGTGCAATCATATATGGATAGACGTTTGATTGGGTGTTCCGCACTTTCATTTTTGTAATTCTCAAGTTACTGTCTCCGTATGTCAGGTGAAACTGGTTTACATTTGCGTGAATGACCTTGTGTGTTTCTAAAGCAAAATTTTGAGGAGAAACGTTGTGAGGTCAGAGAGATATTAGTGAGTGGCAGCAGAGGGATGCCCGGCGACAGGCCGAAGGACGTGTGTGTGATGGTCCTGCTGCCTGGTCCGCAGGCCATGCCCGCACTTGGCCTCTTGGAAATGCCCCTCACCCTACAGACCTCGGACACCGCGAACCCCTCATCACCCCTGCCCTGCATCGCGGTCTAGCGATTCCCTGCTTTCCCCTCATCTCCCCTGCTGATCACGGGCTTCTAAGGTGCAAAGAAGTGTCTCACTTGTGCACCTACCCCCAGGTACCGGGCACGCTGCTGCCTCGTCGCTGGTGATCGACGGATCGCTATCTTGTGGGCTGAACTATCACACGACAGCAACTGACTTGAGTCCAGTTGGGCCATGACTTAATCAGTTATTCACAAACTTGAGGAAGAGGCCAACGCAACTCATCATTTTCCTAATTCTAAGCATCTCCTAGCATCTGGTTCCTTCTGGGGCTGTGGTGGCCACAGCAGGGAATGGGGATGGCTTCTCTTCCTTGGGGAACTTTGGGCTGCTGAGAAGATTGGAGAACGTGGGAGGAGATGCAACCAGTTGAGGCCTTTCTAGAAAAAAATGAAGCGTACCCAGCTCTGGCTAAATATACTTATATTTAGAGCTTAGTTTCTTCTGTGCAGCAATAACCCCAGTAGTGGTACTGATGACCAATTAGAAAACACTGGTGTTGCGAGTGAAAGAGACACACTCGTGCTGCCTTAGAACATGTACTTGGCTGTCGTCCAGATGAGAGGCTGATCCAGGTGGGGCTTGATCCAGTGCCTCAGATGATGTCACTTTGGACCTGATTCCCTCAGTCACACCATTCTGTCCTCCATGGTATTGCCTTCAACCTCAGTCTCCACAGGGAGGGAGACGATGGCTTGTCTTTCAGAAGCCAAGGCAAATGTTGCCTATCCTGTGCCCATCCCTGGACAAATCAGAGTCAAACAGGCCGGAATTAAAATTCTGACCCCACCCCCTCCCAGCTGTGTGACCTTTGGCAAGTCATTTCCCCTCCCTGAGGCTCATCTGTGCTCCGGGGATAATGAGGAGGCTGGTAGGGGTGTTGTCAGGATTAAATGAGAGTGTTGGGGAGGCATGAGTGTGCCTATGGAGCATCTACTAAGTGTCAGGGACGGAGTCACGGCAGTGCCTTCCAGCAGCACCGTGGCTGTGGGGCAGACACTCACCGCACCACCCCGGAAGTGGGCTCTCTGTCACAATTCTGAAGAATGCTGTAAAGGACCAGGAGAGCGAACCGGCCTTGGTCTGGGGTCTGAGGGAGGTCAGACGACTCTGTGACGAGTAACTGATAGACTGGCCGTGTCACCGTCCCTGGGACGTGCCCTGTTCATCCTGCACGCGGGTCCCTCTGCCTAGACCATTCCACCATCTTTGCCCGGGGTTGGCCTTCTCCTTTAGCTCCTTTGGCCTCGGCTAACCGGCGTGTCCCCAGAGCGGGCTCCCTCGCCCTGCCCGGCCCTCCTGGTCACCCTCTAGCTTTCCCTTCACTCACGTGCCCTTCTAGAACATGCCCCAACCCCAAGGCACATTAGTTAATTATTTGTGTTTTTATTGTTTACGGTCTTTGCTGCTGATTGCACGTGGGCGTCACGAAGCTCGCACCTGGTTTGCGTTCCCCGCGGCAGCGTCGGGGGCGCCGTCTGGCTCCTGGGGGGTTAAATAGTTGTCGAATGAATAAAGGAACAAACCTAGAACCGTTTTGACTGTATTTTCACCGTGATACCAGCTGACGCCTCTGGAAATGAAGAGTTTCAGCCTACGGCTAAAAGGACCCAAAAAAGGCCCGCTGTTTCCCTTTCTTGCCGCGGTCCATCACCACGTCCGGGCGGGAGAGCTTGCTCACTGCTCTCCGGCTCTGGGAAGGTATCAGGTCAGATCCGTCCTCTCTGCATTTCTGAACTTGAGTTATGACCTCCAGACTCAACGGTTTTGCTCTATTGTTCAACTGGTGTCCTGCTGAGGCGGCTTCTCTCGTCTTTTCAGAAAGAAACCTCTGCCTGCACAAGGAAATGTGGGGCTCATTAAAAACCCGGTTGTGAAATTTCCTTCAGAAGGAAATGCGTCTGTGCTACAACTCCAGTTCTCAGGAATCCCTGCCTTATTCGAATTTCTGGAAAGTTCGGGACTCAGGCGGCCCCTTCGGATCCTGTCCCACCTTTCCCCACCCCCCGGCCGTCCCCTCTCCTTCACCTCACCTATTTTCACAGCCCTCCTTCCCTTGGTTTCCATACTTGTCTCCCAAGCCCAGACGGTCCCTGGCTGTGAGGGAGACCGAGGTGAGGAGGGAAAGTGTGTGACACAGCACAGAATGTAGGCAAATCCAACAGATATTTTTTCTCTGACCCTGGGAGCGCACGTTTAAATATTTCCATGTAAGGAAATGAAGCTCGCCGTGTGAAGAAGCCCTCCACAGGCCCCAGTGACAATGAATCACCTGTACTCTACAAATTCCTCTGTTTTTAATTGCCACTGATTCTCACGGTTTGCACTTTGGGGCCCAAATTCATGTTCAAGTCAACTAATGTGTACCAATCCCTCAGGATCGAGGTGCCATTTTATGCCTGTTGTAGGATTTCAGTCCCTGCCTGTGGTAGGTTTATACCTCCCTTACCACGTCCTTGACCCATGGTCTTGCTCTGCCCTCTGAGTCATGGGAGCTTGGCCGTGGGAGCTGCCTTGGCCAGTAGGATGGTCACAGGTGTGCTATCAACAGAGGCCTGAGAAGCATCTGCCCGTTGGGTTTTGTGTCTCTGGGCCCCCCTCTCTGCCGTGGGAAGGACATGAGGTGCCAACGGAGCAGAGCTGGCTCATCCCTTTGTCCTGCCCAGAGTCAACCCGGGTCCTTCAGCAGCCAGCTGATGGCTCGCGAGCCTAGCAAGAGCGTGGGGTCGCCTAGCCGACAAACACCCGTGGTCACGTCATTATGGTGTGGGGGATGCTTGTTACAACGCTACTGTGGCAGCAGATAGCAAACACACCGCCATCCAA
Source organism: Proteles cristata cristata (assembly GCA_017311185.1). Lineage (NCBI taxonomy): Eukaryota > Metazoa > Chordata > Mammalia > Carnivora > Hyaenidae > Proteles > Proteles cristata. The sequence goes on from JAESUZ010001391.1 coordinate 257,913, forward strand.
GGCCATCCGCTCTACCAGGAGAGAACAGCATGTGGAAAGCTCTATCCATAACCACCACTACAGCCGGGTAACGCTTATTAAATACTTATTTATTTTGTGTCAGACCCTATCTTCAGCCATTTACCTACATCTCCTCATTTAAGCCGTGCATCGGCCCTACTAGGTAGTTCCTACCATTATCCCCATTTTCAAAGATGAAGAAACTGAGGCTCAGAGAGGTGAAGTGACTTGGCCAAGGTCACCCAACTAGCAAGGCTGGTGGCCAGGATCGCCACCCATGTCTGTTTGGCTCCAAAGCCCAGGAGTGTTACCGTTATGTGCTGCTACGGGTCTTTTGAGGCTATAAGGAGATGTAAGAGAGTCAGAAGATATTTCCCATAAGTAAGCAAATCAGGTAGAACTTTCTGGAAGGGGTAGCATTTGGGTTTTCAAGTGGCTTTGGATAGGATTCATGCAAGTGAGGTGGAGGGGATGGAGGAGTGCTTGTGTGAGTATTTTTCTTCTGGAAACAGAACAAGGCAATGGGGAGGTGCCGGAACCAGGTTTCCCATACCCAGAGGCTGGTGGCATTGGGAAGCCACAGGAACTCACCACATTATGAATGTAGGAAGGATACAGTTTGTGAAAAATTCCTCTGACAAGAGTCGAGGCTACTTCAAGGTCAGTCAAACAGGCAGGTGCTTGGTGGCATGTTGACTTCACTTGCTCCAAAGCATCTCTTCTATTACCTACTAGGGTGCCTGACATTCCCCACCCGTTCAAAGCACACATGGTGAGATAAGGGGAGAGGGTGTGTGTGTACGTGTGAGTGGCCTGGGTGGGGGCTCCTGGGAGGGGCTGGGGAAGGTATGAGTTGGAGGCATCCCTGAAGGAAACCAGGCACTGAAGTGTAGGACGGGGATTCCCAAACTAAACGTGCCTCCACTGATGCTGTTGAAGGTGGCTCCGGGCTGGCATCGCGTTGGAGGGCTGTCTAATGTGCTGTTTCAGGATTCGGGTGGCCCCCTCTCCCCTCCACGCTGCGCATTGCTTCTGCCACAAGAAATGGTTTTGAATGAGCACTCGTGTCTTGCCCGCTAGAAGTGTGGAGGCTCAGATCTTCTGGGCAGGCCTTAAATCTTTATTTTGGTGGCACTTCCCATCCCCTGTGTCCAGGTCGACCAGCGTGCCCGTGCTGCTGCTGTTCTGGAGACGGCCGCCAGCAGCTGATACCTGTCGATCTCTGCCCCAGCCGTCCTGACAACCTACTCCATCCAGTGTCGCTGTAAGTCGAGGCAAAACATCGGGATGCTTTTGGCTACATGGGTAGCAGAAACCTAAGCTGAGCTGGCTTAAACACAGGTGGGGATGTACTGGTGGATGTAGGTAAAAAGTCCTGGATGCCATGTTGGACCCGGGGCTCCACACTTAGTCTCAGCTCCCAACTCCTACTTTCTACTTCTGCTCTCTCTGTGTTGGGCAGACTTTTCCCTCATGGCGGCAAGATGGCTGCCAGCACCTTCAGGCTTCCCTCTGATTCGCTCAGCAACTCCACGGAAAAACATTCAAAGTCCCAGAACTGAATCTCATTGGCTCTGATGGGGCCAGACTCCATCCTCCAACCAATCATAGTATTCAAGGTTGTGTTAATTTCCTCTAGCTGCTAGGACAAGTTACCACAAACTCAGCGTCTTAAAACGACACAAATGTATTATTATTCTGGGGTTCTGCCTATCTCAAAGGTGCTGGGAGCCTACCCTGGAGCCGCACGCAAGCTACACCAAATGTGGGAAGAGGTAGCTTCTCAAGGGAAGATATAGTCCAGAGCCAGAGGAACAGGATGTCAAAGGGGTAACAACAGCAAACGTCCACAACAGAAAACGCAGGAAAAATTCGAAAGCTCCTTTAAACAGTTTTTGCTAGACTCACCGTCAGATTCCTACTTGGGATAAACTGATCTCTTTTAGCCCTTCAACGCAGGTAATTTGGCAGGGCTGACGTTTGGAATACACTGCGATCATTTCATTTCATTGGGAACTTTATATACAATTTATGTCGCTCTTAACGCAAGGGGTTTGGAGCCTGGTGCGTCCTGCAGAGCATCTTACAAGGAGCCCCATGCTGACAAGGAGGCGCACAGCTAGGGCTTGGATGCTGTAGAAAAGCAAAAGCACTTAATTTTCTGGTTTCTGAGCAAGTCCAGGCTTCCGCTGGTTACGCTGGTCAGGAGGAAGAAACTCCAGGGTAATGGAAAACTACATAATGTATTGTGCTGCTCTTACTTAAATCCCTTAAATTTCAAAGAAAACAATCTTCAAAAGAGTCACAAAGCACATGAAGGGCTAACTGGAGACGATGCTTATCTCGATAAATCACAATATTCTTAACGGCTGGATTTTGAATCCGAGTTTAAGTGAGAAGTACAGTCTCAAAGACCCAGCTGCATTATCTGCCCGCTTGGAAGTGGATGGAAGGCGAACAGAATGACCCTGCCATGCACTTGGTGGGGTCTCAGAAGCGTCCCAATTCATCCATCACTCCTCTGAGGGGCGTGCTTGATGGCAGAGATGGTGAAGGCAGACCAGCGAGGAGGAGAGGGTACGCTTATCAGCGTCCACTGCAGAGGGACCACGGTCCTTCGAGTGACCTTTCATCCGAGACAATGGGAAAAAGAAGCCAAACAGATGGAGAGGTGATGACGTGTCAACGATACTCAGGAGAAAATGAGTATGATTATAGACCCAGGGTAGAAGTTTGAGAGGCAGCTGCCCAATGGTTATGAACTCTGTCCCCAGAACCGGATAATACTGAATCTGAATCCTGACCTTGCCACTTTAATAGCTGTGTGACCATGGGCCGGTCACTTTAACCATTTTGAGCCTCTATAAGCATGAACCTTTTCTCATCTAGAAAGTGGGGATAATGATAGTATGAGGTTTTTTGAGTCGTCCCAAGGGCAAAACGATGATTAAAACCCTCACCATCGGCCCACCGTCGAAACATGTGAGTTGTCTGTTTCCTTCGCACACTGTTTAGCCTGAAGCCCGGCTGGACTTGTAGTGTTCCAGCCAGAACGCTTTCCTTTGAAAGTGACAGAATCCCAAATAAGCTTAAACAAAAAAGAAATGATGAGCTAGTACAAATGAAAGGTGTAGGGATAGTATGGATTTCAGGCCCAGATGGATCCAGGGGCTCAAAACCGGACACAGACCCAGTCTCTCCAGCTCTTGGCTCCCCTTTCCTCTGTTGGGTCTGTCATCAGGCAGGGCCTTTCTTCAAGGTGGCAAGGTGGCTACCGGTAGCTTCAGACCCGTTTCCTTTCTTTTCCACAATCCCAGTGAATAGAGAACTTCTTTCTCGAGTGTTCCAGCAAAAGTGCTGAGACTGACTGACTTGTCCAACCTTGCCCGGCCCTGAGCTGATCACTGTTGCCAAGCAGACTGGCCAGACCCCAGTCACACAGGGGAGTCCCAGGCCCACCGAGCTCATGGGCAAAGGATGGGTGGGCAAAAATAGCCAACATCTCCCACAGTGGCCTTCACGGTGATGGCTAAGGAATCCATCAACGCATCATGAAGTGGACAAATAACGCAACAGACACGGGACTCCCGATTTTCTCTAACCCTCCTCCCTCCGCACACCCAACTGCCGTCAGACCGCGAGGGCACATCCTCCTTCCCCGCCCTCTCTCTCCTCCCCCGCTGCCCTCTCCCCTCCATCCTGCCCCTCTTCCTGCCTAGTTTAATGAGGCCTTTCCAGACCCCAGTTATCAGCAAACCAGTTTGTTATGTTGCCAAGTCTCCAAGCCACCTTTACGATGATGGCTTCATGTTTTAATGAGGTGACTCTTTTTGTTTTTTACTTAAATAAATTTAGAAAGGGATTCTCTTCACCACCACACATGGAAAACCAGTATCACTTGCCATAAATACAAGATAAATGTAACATTAAGGGCTATGAAAACATCCCAAGTGCAACAGCAGGAACAACCAGATTCAAGAATCGGCATAGAACGTGGGTAGACAGGTCTCCGAAGGAGACGTCCAAAAGGCCGATCAACACCTCACAAAGACATGCTAGATCGACATCATTAATCATGTGGGAAAATGCAAATCGAAATTACAGTGAGATACCCCCTTGCCTCATGCTCATTAGGATGGCTGATAGCAAAAAAATTAAAAATTAAAAAATGGCCAGTGCTGGCAAGGATGTGGAGAAAGGGGCACTTTGGTGGGAATGCAAAATGGTGCCGCTGCTGTGGAAAACAGTATGGGGGTTCCTCAAAACATTAAAGTCAGAATTACCATATCATCCAGGGCCTCCACCTCCAGGTATAAACCCAAACAGATCAAAAGCGAGCTCTGGAAGAGATGTTTACACAGTCACGTTCATAGCGGCCTTATTCACAACAGCTAAAAACACGGAAGCAACCTAGTGTCCATCAACAGGTGATAAGCCGAGTGTGGTCTACACCTGCAAGGAAGACTCTTCAGCCTTCAAAGGGAGGGACCTTCTGATCCCTGCTATACCACGAATGAGCCTTGGGGACATCGTGCTAAGTGAAAGAAGCCAGACACAGAAGGCTTGTCTGCTGTGGGGGAGGGGACATGGGGCGTTGGTGTTTAAGAGGTACAGAGTTTCAGTTTTACACCATGAAAGAGCTTTGGAGAGGGGCCGGTGCCCGGGGCCACACAAGAACGTGAATGCATTTAGTACCACTGAACTGTGCACTTCAAATGGTTACGAGAGTTAAGCTGGACACAGTTTACCAGAGTGTAAAAAAAGAAGAGTGAGAAAGAGCTCCTATGTGGATTCTGTGGCCTGCCCGAGGCTCTAAGCCTGTGGCCTCTCTCCCCTCCATAGGAAGATTGTGTGGTTGCAGACATTCCCGATGGAGGCCTTCTCCCGGGGATGGTCGGAAGGGCTGAGGAAGGCCAGGAAAGGGGAGAACTCTCCTGGGGAAGAGTGGGTGTGGCTGACGGTCACGGTGGCGCCCGCTGCAATCATGGGGCTCAGGCTGCTGACCTGGTTAAGGACCAGTTAAAATTCTGCCTCCGCCGACCACCCAGATGACGTGGCATCTGCTGGCCTCAGTACTCTGTATCCGTGGTCCTCTGTCCCTGGACTTCTGTGCCATCAGCTAGATTAGAAGCCTCCAAGGGCAGGGCCAGAGCCATGCCGACCTCCCGCAGTGGGGGTGCCTGGGGCGTCACCCCGGTGTGTTGGTTTTGGGCCACGCGGCAGAAGAGAATGGACCCAACCAGCGGTCTGAGAAGCTCTGACCCCTCCTGGGTCCAGGCACGCCTGAAAACCACCTTTCACCCCTTTTCTCTTTTTCGCTGGTTTGTGTACCTGTGTCCCTCTCTCCAGCCATCTCTCAGTCCAAGGCGTTTTACTGTGTCCATGACGGATATTTTAATTCCGAGGAAAAGGGTAATGATGACGCGACCCACGTCCCAGCCTAGCAGCAACAGAAGAGAATCCTCGCCTTGGGTTTTCCTCATTTTCAAAGCACGGAGGCCCCTTACAGAACACCTGTCCTATTTGGTGACAAGTGACGCTCAAGGATGTCTTCCTCGCCTTGACAGGGACTCGAGGACTGGGCAGCATGGAGGGGGTGGGGGTGAGCCTCAGAAACTTCCGCATCAGCTCGGTTCTGGGGCCTTGAGCACTTTCTGCCTCACTGTGGTGTGGCAATAAAGTCCCTGACTCTGAGCGGTGCACACAGCCGACTGTGTGGTGCTTGTGGGTCCCGTGGGTCCCGTGGGTCAGCGTTCAGCCCAGCCTCAGGGCGTGGGCCAGCCAGTCGTCCGTGGCAAGTCTGGAAGGCTGGGGCTCTGGGCACCTCTGGGCTTCTGCATTCACATGACTGGCCGGGGCTGTGAGGCCCCGGATTCTCTCTGCATAGGCTGCTGTGCGTGATCTCTGCACGTGGGCTCATTCGGGCTTCCTTGCAGCACGGTGGCCGTGTTTGCTGGACTGGTGTCCCCGAGGGAGACAGCCGGTGGAGGACGTGGCACCCTGTCACTCTCGTGGCTGGTTAGGGGAGTAGCCTCTGGGAGGAATGTCAGAGGACCTGGGACATGTTGACCGTGTGGCCTGGCCTGAGAGCTGGCCATGCGGGGGTTCCCCGAGAGAAGCCAGCCGCAATCCAGCCCAAGGGCCCAGTGTCACCTGGCCCACTGCCTCTGGGTATCGTCCCTCCCTCTGGCTGGGGAACTCTGGTAAGGGAGGCGCTCCACGGGCGTCCAGGGGTCCTCAGAGGTTGGCAGTCCAGGGCCAAATCCCTGGGACGCATTCATTCATCCGCTTGGCCACCCGGCCCCGGCCACGAATCTCTCCCCGAGTGCTTCCCGGTGTCCAGACACGGTTCTCGGGCGGGCGCATTGCTAACAGCAAAGTGAAGCGGGCTTGTCCTCTGTGCTGCGGGGGTGAGCCGGGAGGGCCCTCCCTAGGTTGCACTTGGACAACCTTGGAGGAAATGGAGGGGAGGCCGGGAGCCCTCCGCTGTGCGGGCCCAGGACAAGCTGCCAGCGAGTCCTGGCGCCCAGACCGCTAACCTGCTTCTGGGTTGACTTTGCTCCCCTGCCACCGCCCACACCCACTGGCTCCGAGCTCCTGGGAGAGGCAGGGAGACACTGCCCGCCGGTGCTCGTGAGTCACGAGTGTAAAGTACACCCGGGGCCTTGCCAGGCCGGTCTGTGCAAGGGTAAGGTGTCATTCGGTGAACGCCGAGAAGCGCTGCCTTCCTTCCTGTGGGCCCGGAGATCGGAGACAGCAGCCTCGCTGCGCAGCCGTTAATCGCCCGCAGCGCTCCGAGGTGGGAGCTGCCGGTCCCAGGCCAGCGCGGCGGCGGGGTGCGCGGGGGTGCGCGCGTGTGCATGTGTTGGAGTGTGCGCCGCTCGGCCTCCCGGCCGCCGTCCCGGCCCCGCCGCGCCCCCCGCCCCCGCCGCCGCCGCGCCTGGCCGGCGGCCCGCGCCGCCCGCCCCCTGCGCTGGGAGGCGGCCCGCCCTTCAAAGGCCCCGCGCGGCAGCCCCAGCCCCCCGGGGGGCGGGGAGGCGAGGGGGTGGTGCGGGCGCCAGAAAAGCCCGAGCCCACAGCCGGCGCGGCGCAGGGATGGGCAGCGCGCTCTGACGCGTGTGACCGGCGCAGGCAACTCCCGGCCCGGGCGCGGGGCGCAGCGACGAGCGCCGGCCTCGGACCCCGCGGCTGGAGGGCGAGGCCGCCGCGCCGGGCCCGGCGCCCCTTCAGCCACAGGCGTCCGTGCTCCCGGCCCGGTGCCCCGCGCCCGATCGGGGTTCATGGAGCCGGGGCTGTGGCTCCTCTTCGGGCTCACGGTGACCTCCGCCGCAGGTAAGCGGGCGGGGCGGCGCGCCCCTGCCGGCGCGAGCGCACACAAAAGGACCCCGGGCTGGGGGGCGCGCGGAAGGGTACGCGCCGGGACCCCGGGAGGCGCCTGGGGGCGGGTTGGGGAGATGCGAGCGCTGATCCGGGCACCGACCACCCCCGGGGGCCTCTGGAGGTTGCGGCCCACCCGCCAGCCAGAGATGCGGCCGGGCCCGGTGGACTCGGTGGAGTTTTCACGAAGTTGGGAACTTTTCAAAAAGTTTGCCAGCGATTCAGACACTGTGCAAAATGACTGCACAGTTTTCAACGGGTGCAGATACCTTGCAGACTTTGCAGAAAGTGAAAACAGCTTGCGAGCTTTTCACGGAGTCATGCACGAAACGTGTAAACTTTTCAGAAACTGTGCACATAGGCTTTGCAAACTTTTCAGAACGTGTGGCAGAGCTTGGAGACTTTACGGAAAGTGCGGCTGGCTTGTACCCTGTGCAGAAAGTTTGGTTGTCCCTCTCTCCCAGGTCCTTGGGAATGATGGGTGTGAGGGGGCCAGGGGGGTTCTGCACGCTCAGGAGCCCCTCCATCTCCCTCCTGCAGGACTGGTGCCTCGCCCCCAGCCTGGGGGCGCTGGCCGGAGCGGCGTGCCTGGCCACCCCCCTGCAGCCAGCTCTGAGGGGGACATCAAGGACACCGCGGCCACAACAGCTGTGCGGGGCCCGAGTCCCAGAAGCCCGGGCCAGGAGGGGGAGCCAGGGCGGTCTGGGGAGCCCGCGACCCGGGGGGGCCCTGTGCACCACCGAGCAAGGCGCTGCACGTGCTTCACCTACAAGGACAAGGAGTGCGTTTACTATTGCCACCTGGACATCATCTGGATCAACACTCCCGAGTGAGTCAGCCTGGCCCTGGGTGGTGGGGGGTGACCGGGAGGTGGGGGCTCCCTGGCCTGGCCCACAGCCTCACCCCGGAGCGCCTCAGCCCACTTCTGCCAGGTCAGCCCATGGCTCCCTGGGCTCGGCCTGCAGCGCTCGTGGGGGGCTCAGCTCAGGCCCCGTCTGCAGGTCAGGGGTGCGTCTCCCATCCCCTGGGAGGGCCTGGCCCGGGAGAAACCCAATCTCAGAGTTTCTGATCTGCTGGGAGGGGGAGGGGGAGCCCTCCCTCTGAGAGAAGCGGGCCGGCCGGAGGGATTAGACACCTGAGAAGTCTTTCTTCCATTGAGGAAAGTTATCTCCTGGCCCCGGGGGCTAAGTGGGCCCCCCCACCTCCCGACCCTGCCAAGCTCCAAGCAGTTTCAAATTCCTTGAAAGCAGCCTGCTCTCCAGAGAGCGCAGGGGTGGGCCTGGCCAGGGCTGGTGGAAACTTCCCGGGCAGGGTAAAGTTCCACGGGCACCAGGCTCCTTTCTTCCTGGGGGTGGAGTGACGACTGGTACTGCCACAAGCTGGCCCCTGTCACCCTCTGTCAGCCACTGCCACCAACTGCCACAGACGGCCTCCCCGTGTCCCCTCCAGCCCCTAGGGACCGAGGCAGCGCCCCTGGAGTCCTGGGGTCTGGAGTCCACCTTCCAAGGCCATGGGTGGACAGCACTCTGCCTTGGGAGGATTTGAGTGTCGCCCATTCGCTTACTCAATTTGGGGGTCTCCTTCTGCAGAAACGTCACCTTACAGACAGTAAGAGGGCTTGGCCTTGCTCCGGTCACCTGCCCTTCTGGGCTTTGTCTTCCCTGAGCTCTGAAATCTGGGACTTGGACCAGATTGTCCCCACGTTCCGTTCCCCAGGTGTCCTTCGGTTCTCTTGGGACCCCCGCTGGTGCTACTGGGGATTCCTGTCGAGCTGGTGGTGAACGGGGCGGGGGGTGGGGCGGCTTTCGCCAGGAGAGGCAACTTTGCGGCTGTGTTTGGAGCCACCCCGATGCGTGTCCCCCGTGGCCTCCTGCATCCCCAGGCCTCTGAGCATGCTCGGTGACAGCTGCGATGGGCTCACTTGCCCACCTTGTTTCATGAGCCCGTGCAGAATGAAGCACCAAGGAGGGTGCACCTGCGGGGACAAAGAGCTTTCAAACCAGGTGACAGGCTCTCAGCACATCCGCGGTAGGTCTGGAAAGTGACCCCAGTAGGCCAGAATGGCAGACGCGGCCGGCTTCCCTGAAACACCTTGACACTCGCACAGGGTCCCAGGCTCAGAAGGACCCACGCCCGGTTTAATGCCGTCTTGAAATTCTTAACACTGTTTGAACCAGAGGCTCCACGTTTGCATGTTATCCCAGCGCCCACGCGTCACATAGCCGATCCGGGTGGCTGATTTTGCTTGGCAGGCTGTGTCCCATCGGGCCGCTGTACGGACAGTCCCCCTCTGGTGGGGAAGACGGAAGTGGTGTGCGGTGGGGGAGGGGGTCCCGGACACGGATTGCCTCCTATTCTCAGACACCGATCGGGGTCACCTCTTCTCACAGCCCCCGTCACCCTGACGCTTGTCTTTTCTGATTCCTGCCCTCCTGGCCGCGTGCCCCAAGTATCTTCGCAGAATCAAGGACGTGGGGAAGTCAACATAGGACCGCATCTTGCCTTAGCCAGGGTCCCAAGCTGCGCAGATAGAAGAAGAAAGGAAAGACGACTGAATTAGGGGCCGCGGGCCTGGGGCAGAGGAGAGAGGGAGCCTGCTTGTCTCCGGGCTCCTGGCAGCGGCTGGAGGCCCGAGTGCTTGAAATGCGCCCAACGGGCTCAGCAAACGCCCTCTGATCTGTTGGAAGCCATGTCTCGTAATTCCGAGTTGTCTCGTATGAAGCTATGGACCTTTGCCTTTTTTTTTTTTTTTTTTTTTAGGGCAGCCAACTTGCTGGCCTCCTCCCTCGCAGTTTGACCTCTTCCCCTCTTTCCTGACCCTGATTCGTTTTAAACACTAGGGAAGAAGGATTAACTATGGTGTTTGAGAGCTCTGTGTACAACAAAAATGACAACAGACAGATGGGCATTCTGAAGTGAGACACGCAAAATAGTTTTCAGAAGGAAGCTTTTTCCAGACGCTCTTTCTCTGTCCTTCTCTCCCCGCCCTTCTTCCTCTTTCCCTTTCTTTCCTTCTTCCAAAACTCTCTAGATCGGTAGACAGGACCGGAAACATCTCGGGCAGGATTGCAGTGTGAGAAAATGGGCTCTAGGGACAGGGGACGTGGGCCTTTGGAGAGATGGAGGAATGACACTCTGCCGAATTGAGCCAAAGGGACAGCCGTGGGGAGCAGCGAGGTCTTTTCCAGGTTCCCGTCCGTTTCTGCCCCCGCCTTCCGGGGTGGACCCTCCTGGTCTGTGGAAGCTTCTCCCCCGTGTGAGGTGCTTTCTTGCCTCGCCGCCGAACGGGGAACCGTGGGGGTCTCAGTCCTCATGCTTATGTCGATAGTCTTGGCTTTGGTGGTTTCTCACTGATCGGGGTCTTCCTTCCTGTTGCGTGAAGACAGACCCCGCGGTCCGACGCGGCCCCGGGAGGACGTGTGCAGGCATTCCGTGAGTGTGGTCGCTCACGGCGAGTCCGAGGACCTGAAAGCTGCAGGTGGAATGTGCCAGGTCCTGCCGAGGTCCTTGCTGCATCTTCTGTGGGAAGTTGACATCCGGTGAGGACTGGAGGGGCCGGGTTCACCAACGATCTTGATCTTGGGCGGAAGGGCTGAGGGTCTCTCGCTCTCTCACAGACTCTGACAGGCTTCCTTCTTCCAGACCTGAGCTCGGTGAGCCCTCTCTGCCGGCTCCTGGCATGTACTAGATGTTCAGTAATGCTGCTTGGCTTTGGTTAAGTCCTGGCGCCCCTTCCTCGTCTTCGCCGCCACTGAGGTTCTGGTCTGTGGTGCTTTCTCCCCCGGGCAAGGCTTCTGGTTCCAGCCTGCGTGGGGCTCCCCCGGGGCGCACATCCCAGCAGACGCGTGCGGGAATGCGGGTTTTCTCTGGCATGTTGCCCGTAACTTCTCTTTAGCCTCTAGGAAGTCTGTGGCCGGCCCCCAAGAGGAACCAAATGTGTCCGGGCAACTGCACTTCCTGGGCTTGTGGGGGCGCTGATTCGCGGCCGGGGCGGTTTCCGTGACTTTCCTTGGCCGCGTTAGGGAGCTTCCGCCCCTCCCCCAAACAGTCCCACCATTGCCAACAGAAACAGGACAAAAACTCCACAAATCAGAGAAAAACACATCCCATCTCAGGACGGTGGAAAGTTTGCCAAGAATAAGATAACAAGGGAAGAGGAGGTGAGCGCGGCCTGTGTGCTTACACGCGTGTACACCTGGGGCTGTTCTCCGCGTGAACTTGGAAACCAGCAGTGTCTCCAGCACGGTGCTGCCAGAGAGACGAATAGGACACGTATGTGTGGACATAGATAAGTCTGTACAAATACGCACACACACACCCATGGGAGGCATTCCGGAGGCAGAATTCTTTCCTCTTCAGGAACCTCAGTTTTTTTTCCCCAGGAAGGCTTTCAACTGATTGGGTGAGGCCCACCCACGTTATGGAGAGTAATCTGCTTTACTCAGAGTCTTCAGGATTTTAATCTTATTCACATCCTAAAAAAAAAAACCCTTCTCGGCAACGTCTAGATTGGCATTTGACCAAATAGCAGCGGTTTGGCGGCCGAGCTAGGTTGACACGTAAAATTAACCCCTCAGCTCCCTCCACCGCACACCTGGCGTGAGAGTGAGCCATCCATCAAGTGGCCGATGGGGCTTCAGGACGTGGCAGCAAGGAGCTCCTCTGTGCTCCTCCCGCTCTGTTCCCGAGAATTGACGGAACCTGCCATCTGTCTGTCCCTCCAAGGACAGAGTGGGGAGAGGCACCGTGTGCTGTGATGGGGACCATGTTTCCCACACACACCTGGGAGCCACGCGAACTGACCAGGAGGAAGGTATTTATGAAGTGGGCGGGGCGGGTGTGTGGGGTCTCACTGAGGTGGAAACCGGGGTCTACAGCCCCCGCCTGCGGGAAGGCGCCAGGTGCAGGCCGGGGGTCCTGGCTGCCAGCGGGGTGACTTGGAGGTGGCACCCCCTCTCTGAGCGCCTCCCCGGGTGAGGGGCCAATGGCAGTGTGACTCAGGGGTGCGGTGGCCTCACAAGATGCCCGACCTGCCGCCCTCGCTGCAGCAAAGCCCACGCGTCAACTCGGCCCGGCGGGAATGCCGTCTGTTTGGGGTTCTTCTCCCCCAAAGAAGTAGAACAGCAACAATAATAATAACGGTAATTAAAAAAACATTTAGGCTTCTATTTGAATGCATTTTACCTCAAAAAGGCAACACTTCAACAGATTCATCCTGGCCTCCCGAGTTGTTCGAGAAAGTCAAGTTCACATCTGCAAGAAGGGGCGTGGCACACGTTAGAACGTCCTGGGGAGACGGATGCTTCGGGGACCCCAGCCTCCTGCCGATGTGAGGCCCGCCGCCCCCGCTGTGGGCTTGCCCGCCCCGTGAGTCAGGGCCAGGCGTGAGGTGGAGATGCAGCTGTTGAGGCAGGACCTGGTCCTCATGATAATCACAGCGACGGTGACGACGACGATCAGCATTGGCAAAGACCGACTCCCGTGCGTCAGGACGTGTGAGGATGCCATCAGAAGGGAGATGGGACATGGGGCCCAGTGACTATATCGCCAAGACATGACCATAAAGATAACGGTACAAGCTCTAGGCCCCAGGGCCAGTGCTGCCTGTCATACCCCATGCTGCGGTCGGAGGGCGCCAGTGAGCAGAAAGTTCTTGCTCAAGCACCACTGAGGTTACCTCCTTGGACCTGCTGCCGCAGGCCTTGCCTGGCCTCCGGGGTAGCACTGAGCGAGCCGCACCGTCTTCGACCCTCTGTGGGCTCCTAGATGGTCTAATTGGCACAAGGTTTACAGACCTGGGGGTAAAGGTGTGCCTGGCTGCCTCCCGCTGCTGATAAGCGACTTGGTAAGGACGCTCCGCTCCGGCCAAAGGTGAGTCCAGGCTCGATGAGACTTGGTTCCGCCCTTTGTGCCCCTCCTTGCTCTCTCTTGCTTCCCTCTCCCCTTGGCAAATCCCTGGAATGTTTGGGGCTTGGCATTCTGGTAGGCATGGCCTGGGGCTCCCCTCCGTTAATGGGGAGGTGGGGGCAGCGGCCTGGGTCTGCCATTTCAGGCCAACGGGAACGGTCAGTTTAGAACTGTGCCTCCTGACCAGTGCCTCCTGGTGAGGCCTTGGTGGAGGGTCTGTGTGCGTTCTCCTGTGCCCACCGCCGTCAACACCGGGCCTTGTGCTCTGCGGGGCCGGCCCTGCCCAGGACCTGGGGGGGGGTGCCACCAGGAAGCGATTCTGGGCAACACTCTGCCCGCTGGTTTACAAAATATAGTTCGCCTTACGCTTGCGAGGACGCGCCAGAGAAGATGCTGTCGGCCAGACTGGACGTGCGTGTGAACGCGGCGCTCTGGCCGCTGCCGGTTTTGCTTGATTTTGTGTCTTTCTCCCCATGGGAAGCATGTCTGTCTCCTTCGAAATCTGGTGAAGGTTTAGATCCAAGTTTTGAGTTCAAGGATCATATCTCTGAGGACACTTCACCGCAGGATACGTCTTTAGAAGTTGAGGGCCTTGGGGGCGAAACCGCGGTTTGTGGGAGAGGTCGATGGCAGAAGGTGACCTCAGTGTAGGGGTCACTGGGCCCGAGAGCCCCCTTCTGGGCCCCAGGGTGGGTGTGAGTAGGCCTGGGGGTTGGGGTGCAGGAGCGGAGATGGGCTTGGCTGGAGCGCAGTAGGCCCCCATGAGGACAGTGACTTGAGCCGAGGGGCAGTTTGCTTCTCAGCAAGAAATCGTGGAAGGCAAGACGTGACCCTACGTGACCCCGGGGGGGAGAATTTGGGTTTCTGCTAGATGAAAGGGACCTCACAGCTGGGAACTTGGCCTTCAATCTGAAGGCAGGTGAAAGGGTCTGACATCTCTGGTGTGGTTTATTCCTGCAAGAATTTAAAACAAAGGAAGCTGGGAGCAAACAGCACTTTTTTTTCAGGAGGCCCCATGCTGGGGCTGGGGCCTCGCCCGGCTCCCTGCTCCGGCGCCCAGGCCCGGGCCCCCTGGGGACCCACAGCACCTCCACACACACCTGCAGGCAACCCTGCGTGAGCAGCGCTCAGACCCGCTCTCATTGTATGTCACGTGTCGGATGGAAACACGATGCCTTGAAATGGGACGCGTGCACTCCTGTCCCTACTTGGGACAGGAAGGGAGAGCCATCTTAACTGCCAAGGGTGAGCTGCTTGTCCAGACAGAAGTGGGCTGTAAACGCCTGCCCACCCAGCAAGTGTCCGTCGAGTGGACTGACAGCGGGACAGGGTGTCCATCAGCCTCTCTCAGCTGCCCCGAGCTTTCGGAGAGCTCGTCCAAGGGCTGGGAGACCAGACCTTTCCTTCTGTTGTGGCCTGCTCAGGCCCGACCTAGCAGGAGGCCTCCGTAAACAGTAACCCTAGAACGGGGCAGCCAGGGAGCCCTGTGTCCTAGCCCAGCAATTCACAGAATGAGACAGATTCATTTCAGGAGTCCCCAAGAGGCATGGAAACCAAAGTGGCAATGGAGCTGATGGCCCATGGTGGGGGCGGGAGGGGGGACATCTCCGCCCACGACTGGGGGAACGTAAAAGTTCTGCCAAAGGTCAGAAGCAAGTCAGCGAGAAAGCAGAGGTGTGTGTATCTGTCCTGGACCGTTTCCACGGGTATCTTGCAGGGTGGAGGATGGGCGAGGCCAGTGACATCTCTGAAGGTGTGCCCAAGCGTCCACAGTAAACATGAATGAGGGTTAATGCAATATTGGGGGGGGGAAAATGAAAGCAACAAATTCATAATCAACAAAGGATCACCATTTGTAATAAAGGCAGGACCCGACACTGGGTTTGCCCGGCCTGCCCCCCTCGCCCTACCCCGATCCCGGCACGGAGTTCTGGAATGGCGGTAAAGGTCGTATCTCTACAGGGACTCAGGTGTTCTTAGTTTGAGGGGAGCGACCAATGGATCAGGGCTACCAGAAGGACATGACCCAAGGACACAAACAGCTAGATTAGGAGGGAAAGGAGTCTGTATTATAGTCGTGCTGGTGAGTAGGTCTTTGTTCAGTAGGATTTTCCATCCTGACGGCAAAGTCTCCTGAAAAATTGCAAGGATGTCTTCTCTTACTGTGGATTCTTTAAAGGGGTGTGTGATGGTGTCTGTATTTTCTTTTTTTACCCCTCTGCAAATACCCTCCATCCCTAAAAAAAGGACCTGCGCCTTATATTACCTCCACTGTTTCCACTGCTGGGAACTATTTTGAGCCACATCTGTCTACAGCTTTGCATAAAGTTATAATGAGGCCGTGCCAGACAGACGTGGAATTGCCCACATTCGACCTGGAATCTGTTAGGGTCATGGGGAAGGGGGGCTGGGGAGGGAAACTCTAGCCTTATCCACATACACGAGTTTGGGCTATACCAGGTGGAGGGGGAAGCCCTCATCCGCAGGGTCTGAAGGGGAGTGAACCGATGGCTTCGTTCCCCACATAGCGGAGGGCTTTGTCTCCCTAACTTCTGTTCTGAGTCGTAACTCTGGAAGACCTCCCAGCACGCCACACGCACGGAGAGGTTTTCTGCTCCCCTTTCCTCGGACCCCTTGTGCCTCCGGATCTCCTTCCGTGGGTGTGCGCCCATGTTCAGGAAGGATGTGCCTGGGTCCCGGGGGCTGGTGTCACAAGTCTGTGGCTCTGGTGTTCAGCTTGTTTAGATGGTAATAGCACAAAAGAGCATGCAGACAGCCTGGGCCAACGTGTTCCAAGCTCAGGTGTTGGGGGACAGAGACCCCCGATTTAGCTGTGGTTTTATTGCTGGAGAGATGGGTCAGGCCTGTTCCAGACACTGCTGTTTTGGAGGCTGAGTGATGCCGGGGTTTGAGAATATCCAGGTGGAGTGTGGAACTGGACAGACATTTCCAGAGGTCCAGCCAGCCCTTGCCTTTCTGAGGCTCAGATGAAAGGTACTCACTCACTGGGGACGCTCCATGAGCTAGTCTGCCATTTGGACCACAAACCTGGGTCAGCCTAGTGACCCTCTGGCATCCCCTCTGGTGCCCCAGCCGTCGAGGCAGCCTGGTTTCTCTGTCATGCCGCTGGTGTGGCCGGCAGGAGCTGTTGTCAAGATGTAGATCTTTCACTTTGAGGAATCCAGGGACACCTTCTCTCCAGGAAAAATTCCTCTAGGATGGGCCAGTTGAGGGCAAGAATGGAAGTCCAATTAATCGGCCAAGAAGGCGGTACATTTGGGAGATGGGAGTAGCCCAAAAATAATGGCTCATTTAGATCTCACCATCTTCCTTCCCACATTCGTTCAATGCACATATCTTACTGAGATCATTGAGGTGTTACTGAGCCCCATGCCGAGCCAGGTGCTACAGCTGTGTGCGGAAGTGCGTGAAGCGGAAGCAATCAATGGTTCCAGTTGGAAAGGTGCAGTTAATTGCTGATCACGAGGGACAAGAAGGATGGAAGCCAGTAGGGATGCAGAATCGACCATCATTCTTGGGTCTTACTTTATGGATGGGGGTCAGTGCTCAGCAGACTCTGGAAATGTCTGTTATTCCGGTAATATTCCCAGATAGGCAACCAAGTCCTGGATAAACCCAACCTTTTTTCTTTTCTCTTTTTGGTGGAGGAGCGTCCTAAAAACTAGTTAACCGGCAACAGACAGCACATTGCTCGCTTTTGATACTTCTAAACACCGTAGGATCCTTGGCTATTTTCAAGGCTGCGGGAGGAGGGGTCTCCACATGGGTTCGTGGCTGGTCGAGCAGTCTGCCTTGGGGTCTTCTGACTTTAAGATGCAAGGGTTTTCTGCAGTGGAAGCAAAGCCACAGATCGCCAGTTTGTTTCACACTGTTTGTGAGTCTAAGATTTGTGTCCTCCCCTTTAGAACCAGAAAGCACGTGTGCATCTTCTGCTTGTATAACAAGGTCGCAGAGGAGCTCTATTTCCTGGCCTGTTTTCTTTCCTGGAGGCTGGAAGGGCCCCCTGTGGGTTGTCTGGCACTAGGCCTGGCCCGCAGCTGACTTGCACAAGCGTTTGACGGCTGGACAAGGAATAGTTCGCTGGAGGCGAAGATTTCTGAGGTGGTCGGCTGGGAGCCTGGGGCTCGGCTCCGAGCCTCTTGATACAGGGGAGAGTGAGTGGTCTGCCTGCTTTCATCTGCCAAAAGCGTAGCGCGATCCAAACCAAACATCTCGCAGTGGGCACACCCGGGAGGAATGGGCTCCGGCCAGCTTCGTTTGCTGGGTTTGGTCCTGACTCTGAACCCACTCCTTTGTGTTTTGTCGCGATGGAGAAAACCTCCGGCAGCTGGAGGCACTCTGGGTCTTCCAGTTAAATCCAAGGGGTCCTGATCACTTCAGTCGCAAGAAAGTGAGTTCTGGATCAGCCGGCCATCCCTGGTCACCAGCCACAGAAACCCAGTCTAGACTAACGTGGCATAAAAGATGTTTATTGGAAAGAGACAGACTGAGAAGAAGAAGCATCAGACGCAGGAGGGGTACCTGGACTGCGGGCCTAGGGGTCAACCGGATGCATAAGACGGCGTGGGACCCCCTGGCCAATGGCAGCTTTTTGATCATGCGTTGCCCCACTCAGGTGTGTTGGGAGAGACAGGGTCACATTTGTCCGTTCGGGTCACCTGCTGGAGTCCTTGGACAGGGGCAGGTGAGGCACATGGATGGACAGTCTTGCCAAGATCCCACACGGAAGGGAGGGATAATTCCCCAGAGGAAAGGTAGGCGCTTAGATTCCAGGAGACAAACGCAACTGAACTTGGCCTCGGGCTCTAGGGGATCCCAGGCTTTCAAGTCCTTGGAGAGGTGGCCTCCTGTCTCTCAGCTTGCGTCCCCCCTGCCTTCTCTTTGGGCTCAGCATGTGCACTGGGTGCTCATGGAAGAGCCTGTCTTACTGATCGGAACAGAGTTCTTTCTTCACAGTTGTCCCCGGTTAGGGGGACCAAGGCAGCGAGTGGATGTGGGCCACACTCTCTTCCTTGCCCACAGAGACATGTCTAAGCTGGGGAGAGCAGGGCGGTGGTGCTTGCTGCGGAAGGAAGTTTGTGGGACCTGAGATGGAAGGCGCGTTGGGGTTGAGAAGTGGTTTGTCTGGGGAGCAGCAGGAGGTACCCAATGGCCGTGGGTGCCTCACAACCAGCGGGTCAGTCGTTGCCGTCCCTCTGGGCTGCAGGGTCGGTCGGCAGGGTCATGCCTTCTGTACAGTACGTTCCCTGGGCCCAAGGGTGACCCTGCCTTTGCATCCCCTTTCAGAAGGATGAATGGGAACAAAGGAAGTAGATCGTCAAGATGACATTCGATGGAAGTGAAAACGATCTGTTTCAGAGACCGGAACGTGGGCTTTTTAGATTGCGAACTGCTCTACTTATTAAAATGGTATCAAGGGCTGATTTTGTCACTCTGTCACGCGACCTGTCTGGCCCGGTTCTGTGGGACAGGCTACTGGACCACGGTTATAAACTCACATGCTCACCAGGGCCAGACGGATAGCACAAATGAGCAAAGAAGGAGAGGTGTTCGCACAGACTGGGGCGAAACAGAGCGTTCATGCCCCGTCTCTGACTTTGTCACTCAGCTTGCGATGGCGGTTGCCATGTTGGAGATTGGGGTTGGTGTTGAAACAGGCTCCACTTCTAGAGTAGCTGGAAATCGCGATGTTCATGTAAAATTTCAAAATGTTCAAAAGAAAAACCCTCTGTTGATTGGATGAAACCCATAAATTGCCCAATTGCTAACCCCTGTGGTGGATTAAAGCTGTGTGTGTATAGGACCATTTGTCTGTCTTACTCCTGGATGTTCACCCAGAGTCTGGTCCAGTCTGATATTCACTGAATGCTACTCATTGGGGTGGGGGGAATAAAAACCGGGTTTTCAATGACAATTTGATAACTTTCCTGAGGAATTAGATTTTGGCCAGTGACTCTCTTTTTGCTGCTTCTGGCCAGAGCCTGCGAATATCTCTATCCCTCCTTTAAAGTTCAGGTATAGGGACGCCTGGGTGGCTCAGTCCGTTGAGCATCCAACTTCAGCTCAGGTCATGATATCACAGTTCGTGGGTTCAAGCCCTGCGTCAGGCTTTATGTTGACAGCTCAGAGCCTGGAGCTGCTTCACATTCTGTGTCTCCCTCTCTCTCTGCCCCTCCCCTGCTCATGCTGGTTCTGTGTCTGTCCCTCCCTCTCAAAAAAATAAATAGTAAAACATTAAAAAAATTTACAGTTCAGTTATAGAAGCCCGTTTCCTGATCAGAATGGTGGAGATAACGAATCCATTTATGAGAAGGCAGCACTGGACTTTAAAAACAAAATCTTAAAAAGAAAAGTCAGTTTTCCTTATTTTAAAAATTTCTTTGCAGAGAAAAATCGAGCGCTTTCCATGTGCTATGCAGATGAAGGATGAGCACAGGGGATTGGGTGGTTTAATATTTAATAACATTTATAGATGACATTTGGGGAAAAATGGGAAATAAGGAACACAGTGATAAATAAGACTGGCACCACCATCACTGATCAATAATGAATGTATGTCGGTTTTGAGACAATTTATTACATAGACACGTGCCACACGAGATGCTGCATGTGTAGGTTTGCTGGAAGGGTGTTCTGTTTTGTCTCAGAGCATTTGGATTGATCCTCTCATCTGCTTCCCTTTTGTGAGGAGCTCTGTGTCATAACGGAGCCACAAACAGGCAGAAGCGCTGCCTACTTCTTACAGGGAAGTGCGCTCTTCAAGCCCTACCGTTCAGCAGTGGCTAAGCCAGCCGGCCGGAGAATGTGCTGGGCAGGGTTCTGAGCCGACCAGACTTCATCTTCACTGGCCCAACGTTAGGTGCTTCCAATTCATGTTCAGGAAACGTTAAAAAATGAGAATGGGCACCAAGATGAATGAAATCCAAGTGCTTGTTGGCCGGGCGGAGTAGCAGGACAGAGCATCCAGAAGGAAGCCTGGCAGAGGATGGCATCGCTGCGCCTTATGGCACGCTGGCCCCTTACTTACCCTTCTTTTTTGCTTGCTCACACATCTCAAATGCAGCCCGGGTAGGTGGGATTTTTCTGCCTGGTAACAAACAACTCACTTGAATTCCCAAGACCAGATGTGCAGCAATGAGAGCTATCGTTAATTTACCGCTAGCTTTCTGCCGACGATTTCACTATGCAGTGCAGTGTGTCATTCAGTCTGGCCAGCAGCCCTTTAGTAGGTCAGGAGATTGTCAAGAGGGTGGAGCGATCATCATGTACGTGCTTTACAACATGGTAATGGAATTGCCAGCTCACCTTTCCGTGTGCTCTGTGTGCCTGGCACATACCTGTATATACCGGTTTATGATGTTTCCTTGATCTGGTTTAATAGCCGTGGAGTGTGTGAACTCCTGTAGACCTTTCTATATCCCCATCACACTTATTAGATATGTGTACATATATAATGCTTGGCAAATGTTGGAGATTCTTTGTGTTTTTTTAAATTTTTTCATTTTACATTTGAGAAAGAGAGAGAGACAGAGCGTGAGCAGGGAGGGCAGAGAAACAGAGAACAGAGATAGAATGTGAAGCAGGCTCCAGGCTCAACGCTGTCAGCACAGAGCCCAGCTCGGGGCCCAAACTCAGGAACCGTGAGATCATGACCTGAGCTGAAGTTGGATGCCCAACCGACTGAGCCACCCAGACGCCCCATGTTGGAGAGTCTTTGTAAGGAATTCGTGGTTATTGAACCTTTTAGGTTGGAGAGGATCCTGTCTTGCCAGACTAGATTATCTCACAATTCCTACCATTTGCTCATCCTTGTGCTGGGTTCACAGCAGGTACTGAAGAAGAAGTCCAGCCTTCTAGTCTTGAGGAGCCAGTGACCCACCTTTAGATCTGGACACTCAGGTCCCCTCGCTGGGGCCTGTGGCCTACAGGGCTGCCTCTGGCCCTCCTCTGGCCGTGTTTCCCACCCCATGAAAGGAGTCTATGGGACTGAACATGTACTCCTTCCAAACCGTGTTCCAGGTGTTCAGGATCCTAGAATCCTTTACCCAAATTGTCCCCGAGCCCACTTCCAAGGCCTGCACGGGTATCTTCTGGAGTCTGACACCCCGGGATGGCACAGAACTCCAGGCACATCTCCCAAGTCCACAGTGTGGCCAAGGGGTGCGTGAGGCCCCCTTGCTGTGGGACAGAGTGGGATGGAAGAGAAGGTGTGAACCTCCTTGGGTGACCACGCTCCAACACAGCTCCAGGATTCTAAATTCAAGCCCAGAGGTCCAAGGTGTTTTGAAGCTGTATCTGTTCAGGTAGGAAGGTAGAACTGTCTTATTTAAGAGCTTAACAGATTAATTTAAAACCTTCAGATTGTTGGCCCATGCCTCCAGTGGAACTGGAAAATTCTGGGGTCTGGACCACCTTCTAAACCCTCCATTTCCTCAGCCTGTACCGTCCCCACCCGCTCTTGGAGCTCAGCCAGCTGGGAGGGGAGAGCCCACTTGGACCCCCCAGGGCTTGGAGCGGGGGGGTTTCTGGTCCCAGGATGTGGGGAAGAGGAGGGGGCCTGTGTCTCTCTGTAAACGTTCTTTGAAAACAGCAAGGGCTCATTTGCATATGAGCTCTTTGCACTTGGCCGTTGGGAAAGCGCTCAGCATTGCTCTATTAACAAATGCCGCATTGCCTTGTTTCCTTACGTAAAACACTTTGGAGTGTTTTCGCTGAAGTTGAGTGGCTCTGCACATGCAAATGCACCATCAGCTGACAGCAATTTCAAAATTGCAGGTCTTGCTGTTGATGGAAAAATGGGAGCGTTGTTATTCCTTGTCTGTAATTTTCACCAAGAAATGGGGCCTGGGTTTCATGTCAACGCTTTGAGATTTCATGTGGCCCCATTACTGGAAAGATATACCTTTAGCCAAATCCTGCCTCACGACAGTGTCTGTGCCGTTCTGCCCTCTTACCCCCCGGCCCCATTCCTGAGACAAAATGGGGTTTTAGTAAAGGTTTAGCTCAGAACAGGACTGGATCCTGCTTACGTTCTCTTGTGAGCCCAGACTGCTCCCTACTGAGGGCAGGAGGAATGCACCCCTACCCGATGGGAAGGAACCCACCACAGTGCAGAGAACAGAACACAAGAAAGGGAATAGGGGTGGGAACGCCCCCTGGCTCTGGCCTCCGACCCAGCAGGGGGAAGTTGGAAGTTGGTTCCAAGCCTCAGGTCACGAGGGGGCGCCCCCGCCCCCGCTCTGCCCCCGCCACCCTGAAAAAAGGCTCCATGATGTTGATGTGTGTTTCAAATTAAAGTAAATCCAATTTGATTTTATTTTGACAATGCACAGAGGATGTCAGAACCCCTTTGAGGAGGATGATTGGTGGTGCTCTGTGGTGCTCACAGCAACCAAGGTGGCTCATCTCGGAAAACCAGGCCTTGTTGTAAAGTAACTTTCAGCCACAGAAGTTTCCTCTGGTTATTAGCAATTTGTCCCCCGGTCCTGTTCAATAGTGCTAATGAATGAAGCATATGCTTTTCATTTCTTCCCCCACAACTGCCGCCTGGCTGTCTTCCTTCTTCTCTGGAGAGCGATGGTTTGGATGTAGATGGACGTAAGGGAAAGACAAATGTTAATTGTTCCAAACGACACCAACAGCTTCCTCCAGCTCCAGCCATAAGTGAGATTGATAAATCTTTTCAGACTCTTAAATAAAGACTTTTTCAATAAGCCTTTTCCCAAGGCCCGTTCCATCCTTGGCTGTGACTTCCAGGGTAGAGCAGGTCCTCTGATGTTTGCGCATTCGAGAAAACGATGTCTGGAGGCCAGGACGCATCCGTAGTGGCCGTAATTACATTTGCGAATTCCTGCTAATGCAGACGGGGAGGCGATGAAGACAAGAAGTTGGGTGCTGGGCAGGCAGGGCGTGGCCGGCCTTGGGCTGGGAGCTGGGCAGGACTCTTACTGGCGTGGGTGACCAGACCCGGGCACTTGCCCAAGGACGGAGGCGCCAGCATGCGTGTCAGCCAGAGTATCAGTGGCTCGGGTTCGGGCCCAGGAAGGCAACCCAGAACTGCCCTCGAAGGACCTGGGAGTGGGGGTGCACTCCAGTGCCAGCATCTCCTCCCCCAGCACCCCCCCCCGTCTGTGCCCTCGGCCCCAGCCCACTTACTGGGGGCTTGGGGAAAATGGGTGAAAGGCTCCCTGCAGAGGTTTGCTAAGACCCAGAGCACAGGGGACCATGGGGACACCGGTTCTCGAGGCTTCGCCGGTCCCCACCTCTCTCTGTGTGTCCACGGTCTCCCAGCCCTGGCCAGCTCCGCCCCCACGGATGTCCTCCCCACCCCCCGAACGGGGAGGCCTCCAGAGCTCGTCCACACACGGCCCTGATGCTGCTCTGTCCTTTGCAGACGGACTGTGCCCTATGGACTGTCCAACTACAGAGGAAGCTTCCGGGCCCGGAGGTCTGCAGGGCCGTTCCCGCGGAGCCCACAGCTGTCCAAGCGGACCCTGCGCTGCGCTTGTGTGCGGAGCCAGGACAGAGCCTGCCTGCACTTCTGTGCCCGCACCCTGGCTGTCAGCAGGTACGACATGCCCGCCACATTCACCCCCGCAGGTCTGCAGCTTCGGGCGAGAACCGGCCGGGCGAGTCTGACTGCTGTGAGGGGCCTGGGGCGCGGGGTGGGAGGGCAGGGAGCGCGCCCTGGCTGGTGTGGCCCGGCGGGCTGCGCGCGGCCCACGGGCGCCCTTGGCTGCAGGGAGGGCGGGTGGGTGCCGTGTCCTGTCCCCTCGCTGCCTTTCGGAACAGAGCCCACAACGTGGCCACAACGTGGCCGTGTCTGGTCTCCAGACACACTGTGGACTGCACGGCAGCTTTGCCCAGATCTGAATAAGTTGCCAACATTTAAAAATTGAAGAATTACCCACCCTTGCCAAATGTGTATTTTTAGCTCATGAAAAACAGCAGATGGGACCATCTGGTCTCAGGGGGGCCCCCCGTGCCCTTCTGGCCGGTATAGGCTGGAACCGAGGGGGACCCTCACACCTTAGGGAGACGTACCTCCATTACCCAGCACCTTACTTTGGGGACCCTGGGAGCCCTTGAGTTTGAGACCCTGTAGCCCTAACTCTGTGCTGGAGAGAAGTTTGTACTCGGTGTACACCTGAACAAACGGGCACATCATGGGTTTGACCCAGGGCAGCCGTTCACATGAGCGTCCGCTCAGTAGGCAGGTGCTGGCCAGAGTGGTCGGGGCCCAGGATTCGCTGCTGGGAACCCCAGGGCCTGCTGCGTTTTCCTTCCCGACTCCCTAACGTCTGGTGAGTAACTGAGGAGTGAGTGGACTCTGTACTTCGGTAGAAATCCACCCACTGTGCGCTGGGCCGTCGGAAAGCGTGCCTGCGATGTGGTCTTCAGGGAACGCGCTGATGTGCTCGCCGGTGGGGAAGGGGACGTCCTAACGTGACAACTGAAAAGCCAGCCCCACGGAAGTGCAGGTCGGCTCATTCCAACCTTTTCCCCACAGAAGCTCAGGGACAGCGAAGAATCCTGAGAAGGAGGAGGAGCCGGCCGGCGGTGCCGACGGAGGCCTTCGTCCAAGGAGGTGAAGATACTTTCTGAGGCGTCACCCCCTTGGGGACATGGAGGATGTGAGGGTGGCGTGTGACCTGTGAGGGGAGCCAGTGGGAGCCCCACCACGCGTGGGACGCTGCGTCCACAGAACCGGGCCCTTGGTAGATTGTCCCCGGGGACAGAGCAGGCTAACGCTGTGGATGCTCACTGTCATTGCCCTGCCCCTGGCCAGCCGCTCTTTGTCATTGGAGTTGACCCCTTGCCTCCCTCGCAGCCCTAGAGGAGTGGCATCCAGTTCTGGATTTCACTGGGCCTGGACACAGTTCCATGGCCCCTGCTGCTCAGAGATCCCCCACCCCCAGCCCCCAGCCCACCCAGGCTCAGCCACCAAAGCAACACGTGATCTTTACCCCCCACCCCCCCAATGTGTAGTCTTTACCCCTCACCCCCCCAACGTGTAGTCTTTACCCCTCACCCCCCCAACGTGTAGTCTTTACCCCCTCCCCCAAATCCATTCTTATCTTCAGCAACTGATTCTGGATGGAGGGGCACATGCCTTTCATGTCCCCCAGTCGGGCTTATGATTTTTTCTTTAGCCCATTTGTCTTTTTTGTCAGAGATTCTGAGGGTTGCCTGCAGCCAGACTCAGTTTACTTGTCATTCTATCAATCAGAAATTGTTATTAATGGCTCGCCTACACGTGTGTGATGGGACTGTAATTTATGTCCATAATAATAGCCTGGAGGTGGCTTGGGTTCCTACAGGGACTGTTCAAGGGAAGATTAAACCCCGCTCAGTATACAGAAGGCTTCCCAAATCGGTGGCAGTCGCTTCTAGTCGTCCGGAGAGATCCGGCAGCATCCGTAATACAGGCGGAGAGGAGGGGGCGGGCGAGGCGGCAGAGAGGCCCCAGGAGAGCGTGAGTCAGGCCCCAGCTGGTCTCTGCTTTGCCTCTTTGCTCTCTTGCCTTATTCTCTCTTCCTCGCCCCGCACGCCTCTCAGCGAGGACGGGCTGTGATTAAAACCATCCATCCTTTACATCATTTATTCATTCACTCATGCATTCATTCGGCGAAGATGTGGTGCACCTGCGACATGCCAGGCCGTGTTCCGGAAGCCGGGGACGCGGGAGGGAACGAGATGAGGGGGCTGCCTTTGTGGAGCTTAACCAGTGTGGGGGGCTGACTGCGGACAAATACAGTCGTCCCCCCTTCCCCGTGGGGGCTTCGTTGCAGAGCCCTCGGTGGGTGCCGGAGGCCACGGCCACGGCCATGGCCACACGCACTGTGTTTCTCCCGCCACACGCACGCCTGGTGAGTCAGGCTCAGGGCGACAGTGACCATGAGCACTGGTAATGAAGTGGGCAAGGCTGGCAGTTCCTATCATAAAAGTTACATGAGTGTGGTCTCTGTCTCTCTCAAAACACTTGGTTTGTACTCACCCCCTTGTGACGAGGGGAGATGGTAAAATGCTGTCTGGAGAGATGAGTGAGATGAATACACTGGCCTGTGGCACAGAGCGAGGCTTCCATGGACCTCTGATGCTGTCTCGGCGGAGGAGCATCTGCTTCTGGGCCGTGGTTGACTGCGGGTAACCAGAACCACGGATAAGAGGGGACCACTGTACATAAAATCATAGAATAAGACGTGTGAAGGAGAACAGGCGAGCAGGGTCAGGATAGGAAGTGCTGGGCGTGCGGATCGCTGTTTGGGATTGGGTGGACAGGGCCGTCTCCTTGGCGTAAAGACGGGCAGGAAGGCGGGGTGAGCCTGGAGGAGGATGAAGGGGAGGAGACTTCGGGACGGACGCCGGAAAGTACAAAGGCCCTGGGGTAGGGATACGCTGGGTCTGTTCCAGGAAGGCCCAAGAGCCGTGCACAGAAAACCCACGGGGTTGCTTTTGCCGTTGATGTTCTTGCTGTTCCGGTGACCGTCCAGAAGATGAGGGAGCACGCACACATGTCCCCACTGGGGCCTGGAAAGGTGGCTCTTTTAGGTCTTTACCCTTCACGTAAAGCTCCTGTCAGAAGTTTTACTTGGAAAGGAAAGTCTTTTCTTATACGCCACCGTCCCTGCTTTCTTGCAAGACTCGAGTTAATAATTCCCAGACTCACATTCTCAAGATTGGAAGCTGCTGCTGTCCTGAGCTTGCGATAATCAAAGTCGGGACCAGGCTGCGGGGCACCTCCCCGCAGCCGCCTCTGCCGGTGTGATGTATTCACACCTTCCCGGGGGATGGCGGGCTCTGAAATTGCCAAGAAGCGCTGGCGAGAAGGGTCAGTTCGAAGCAGGGGACAGGGCTCGAGAAGGAGCCGAGAGATGTCCCCCTTTTCCAGCCGGTACGAGCTCTCCTGCATGACATACCTCCTTTTCTCTTTTGTCCCTTTCTCCAAGATAGGCTGAAGTCCGGGACCGGCCCAGCGAGCAGCCCGTAGGCCTCCGGCGTCACGTGCTTGCCCGGCAGCGGGCCTCCCGCGCTCCACCCGCCGCTCTGCTGTGTCAGGAGCCCCCCGCGGAAGCAGGCCAGGAGCACCCCACTTCCGGGAGGCCTCAGTTCCCGCGCCTTCCCAGTTCACATTCGCAGCCTCTTGGAAGACCAGAAATGAGTTTTGCCTGGTGGGGGAGAAACCCACCCCAAGGGTCCACACCCCACAGCACACCCCTACCCCAAGAATGCCCCAGTCCTGACGACCTGGTTTCCCTAATGGGTAAAATGATCCCAGATGTGGCCCAGAGCCTGACGCCCACGGCTTGGGTTTCATGCAGGAAATTGTTTTTGGAGCACTCCGGCATGTCATGTCGGGAAGCCACTTGCTGGCTTTTGACTTCTCTTGGAGCATAAGTGGGCTCCAGGCTAACTCTGCAAATGTAAACAGGCGTCCCCTCGAAACCGGTAGAGCAGGAGCTTGTGATGTTCACGTCCTGACGCCCAGAAGGCACGTGCTGTGGGCCAGCGAGGACGCCAGCGTCAATTTTGAATGTGGATCGTGGCTTTGCAGGCATTGAGGACTTCGAAGCTTCTAGGAGGATTTAGACAGTGATTGTCAGCGGTGTGTGGTACCCACCGAAAGAATGTATCTTTGGAAAAGAGAGAAAAAGGAAACTTTGATGTTTGTGACGAACAAAGGAGAAAACGAGTATCTGGTGGCTTTGAACCCGGAACATGTGGCCGAGAGCCCGTTCGCGATCAGGTGACTTTCTGAGTCCTCTGCAGATGGTCAGGCCAGGTCACCGCAGGCCTTCTTCCCAGAGAGCCACAGTAAGGGCAGCTGGCCGCCACTCCAGTCTATTTGGGTAAATATTCGCTTTCATGAATAAATGTGGATCTTTGGGGAATGGCTTCAAAATAAGCCACAAACTCAAACTCTTTGTAAATTATGTAAATTCCTATTTATCTATGTAATTGGCAACCTCTGGGGATTGCAACTCCCCGCAGTTCACGATTTGTCTCAGCTGTGCTTTGGATGGCCAGCCCAAGATTACCATGCATGGCGGACACTGTGACGGGTGCCCGCATGGTTGACGCGGACGCCCCTCCCCGACCCCCACCCCCAGCAAGCAGAGAGGTGAGGACCCACAGGTGAGGCAGGCCCGGGTCACCACGTGGAGAAGTTCAGGGTGGTGAACGACAGAGCGTTGGCCTTGGCCAAATGTTAAATTCTCCATGAGCATTTCATGAGCTCTTACAGGCCTAGAAGCGAGCACCTATCGCGAGATGGAGAGCACTGGCTTGCTAGCAGGATTGTATACAGTTTAGAGAAGCAATTATTTATTGTGAAACTCTTCTTTATTTCGATTCCTTTACATGGATCTGTTCAAAGCAAAGCCACTGTGTATATATAGATACATTTTAAATTGTGTCCTGGATCCAAATGCATATCCCTTAGAGCTTGAATTACGTTTTTAAGACGCATACGCACCGTTCGGCGCTGCGGCAAGATGGCATCTTGGAGAGAAATTCATCCGTTGTGCTAACTAACACTCAGAAAATACTAACTGTCAAATGCATAATAAAAAAAAATCTAGAAGTTTGCTCTGATTTGTGGGTTTTTCTTGCCGGTGTTATACTCATGGTTACACATCAACTTTTCATGGACCTCTGGAGAGGATGGAGGGAGTTATAGCCCAGGAAGTAGAATCCATCCAAAGTCAATTATGGAGGGAGGCAAGCACAGGGCTGCTTGGATTTTAAGGAAGGAGCGGGATTTGGGGACCATCTGAAGAAGATAAACAACTGGAGGCGGCTTCGGAAGAGAAATCTGGGGAGAGGATTGGCTTCTTCCCCTGGCACTATCCCATTCACCTCGGTAGCACCCAGAACATTGTCCTGCAGCCCCACAAGCCTCGGAAGTGCCGGGTCAGGAGTCGAGGACAGAGTGGTCTCGGTCAGCGACCTGCAGTTGACCTTCCACCCTTCCAGATGGGCATTTTCTTTTGCTTTGCTGCTTTCAGGTTCGTGGGAATTAGTAGCCTCAAGCGACCACATTTTGTTTGATCTTCTTCATAAATTGCAATGGTTTTAAGCCTTCAGGACAAGGGCGTCTTGGGCAGGGGGTGGGGGTGGGGTGGGGCTGGAGGTATCAGGAAGGATTGGGTTTTCTTCATTTTTTTGTCCCCTTTCTGTTTCCTCTCTTCTGCGTCAGGGCTCAGAGACCACCAGGCGCAGCGATCGGACAGGCGCTCAGCTAAAGACAACGAGAAACCCATTATTCTGAGTCGATCTGATCACATCCAGTCTGAGAAAACCCAAGAGCCTCTCGATTTAATTAAACTCGTGTTAGAGAAGTTTGACTTTGATGAACTGGTAGCACCAGCACTAATTTTTTCTGCAGGGTGCGGAGAGGCGCAGGACAAGCTGCCAGGGCCCACGGGGGGCAGGAGCGGTCGCGCTGCCCACGGCGGCACCGCAGACCCTGCCAGAGGAGGAAGGCGTTCAGGACCTGGGGCGGCTGAGTCCCGGCCTGCCCGGCGCTCCTGGGATCGGGGTGGAGGAAGAGAAGGGGAGCCCGCGGAGTGGGGAGCAGGGCCCAGTGCGGGGAGCAGATGCGGGGCTCCTGGTTCAAAAGTGTAGGAACTTCTGGATTGAGACAGCAGAGCACTGGCCGGCCGTCGGCCATCCACCCGCAGGAAGGGCAGCTGTTTGTATCTGGAGAGCTGGCTTTGCCACCAAGTCTTCAAAGGGCCCAGCCTTAAACCGGGTCATGGTTTCCTCGTTTATAAGATGGGGGTGGTAGTACCAGCCTGCCTACCTCATTGCTTTATCCGGAGGTCCACTGAAAGAAACAACCTATATAAAAAAGCGTTTAAATTTTTGTTTTTTTAAATATTTATTTTGAGAGAGAGAGAGAGAGGGGGATACAGAAGGCACACATGTAAGTGAGGGAGGGGCAGAGAGAGGAGAGAATCCCACGCAGGCTCCAAGCTGTCAGCACAGACCCTGATGTGGGTCTTGATCCCATGAACCATGAGGTCATAACCTGAACTGAGATCAAGAGTCAGACGCTTAACTGCCTGAGCCACCCAGGTGCCCCATAAAAAAAAATTTTTTTAATCCTAAACTCACACGAGGCGTAAGATACAGTCTCCAAGTCTTCAGAGTTTGATCTGAATTAGTCACCAGCTACTATTTTTTACAAAAACTTTCTCGTGGAAGCACATCTTTGAATTCAGACTGTTTTTCAAAGTAATAGAATTTGATTTATAGAAATTGATTATAGAAATTGTCAGGATAGTTGATTTCCTCCCCCCAGAAGATATATATTCTCTAAATCCCCAAATTCTGTTACATGAATTCTTAAGTATCTCACAGCTTAAGCAAATCACTCACCTGTTATTCAGACCATTATAAACCCACTTGGGTCCTTCAGTCAGTGAATATGTAATTTCTTGTTTCGTTGCTGGCAGGAACGCTCAGAATTATTGAGATCTGAGTGGTATTTAGTGCAAGGAACCGTCAGGGGCCAGAATGAATGAATGCAACTAGCTTCTGCCAGGCGTGCATCATTAATCCTCTCCGCATTCCAGAATGATGTACTGAGTAAATGGCAACAGGTGAGCTGATAAATGGACGAGGCAAAGGTGTGAGGAATCGCCCTCAATAGAAGGCACTCAACAGGTGTGTGTAATGAATGCCTTGTGCGGTGAGGCGAGGAGGAGAGGTGTTGGTCCGGTCTGGGAGTGAAAGGAAGACTTCCTGGAGGAGGTAGGAGTCAGCCAAGCCACGCTACAAAGCAAGGGCGCCCCAGGTAAGGGGCGGAGCCTGAACAGAGGCTTGAAGGCAGTAGGGTTTGGGGGGGTGCTCGGGGAGGTGGGGGAGCTCTGGCTGTAGGTGGGTCAGGGCACGGGGGGAGGGGAGCAGGTGTGGGCGGGAAGAAAGGGAGGGAGGGAGGGACTTGAGGCCACGTTCACGACCCAGGGAACCAAAGCCAACTGTGACTGTCTCCATGTACCTGAAATGCGTGGGGTCCGGACAGCCTCTGTCTCTGAAACAGGTGATAGTCATGTAACACAGTAACATGTCAGTGTTGAGAAGGTTTGCGTTCTGTTGTTTGTAGACACCTTCCCCACACGGGTCCCGGGAAGGCGGGGCCCAGAACTGGAACGGGACGCTCTGAGCGTCCCCATGGGTTGGGTCTGGACACACACAGTGTTCACCGCATGGAAACATTGAGGCTCAGAGGGGTCTGCAAAGGGCTCGAGGATGCGTGTCTTCGGCTTTGTGGGCCACTCGTGTCCGCGGCCGTCACTCTGCTACCCTATGGCCATCAATAACCCATAGACAAGTGTGGCTGCGTTCCGGAAAACTTCATACCCAAGGACAGTCGGTAGGTGGACTCGGCCAGTGGGCTCCCCCCTTGCCGCTCCCGGAACAGAGAGCTCTGTGAGTCGTGAGTTTTCTGTGTCCCTGTCTTGGCAATGTCTTTATTCTGATGTTTATCGGTGCTCGTTTGCCCTGGGCTAGGCTAGTAGGTTGAACGCTGTGTCCCCTCAGCCGTTTGGGGCCACTCATTTCCTGCTGATTTCAGACACGGCCGGCTAGATGTCTTCGCTAAGACCCATCACTGTCCCCATGCAGGTGATTGTCTTCTCTCTGGGGCCTTCAGGACTTGCGTCTTCATCCCTGATGCCTCGCAGTTTCCGTCACAAGTCCACGTGGGCATCTTCATTTCTTCTGTTTATAGCAGGACTCTTCCATCTGGGGACATCATCCATTTATATATTTTTAAAAGTTTTTATTTATTTTGAGAGCGAGTGAGAGAGAGAGGATGAGTAGGGTAGGGGCAGAGAGAGGTAGGGAGAGAGAATCCCAAGCAGGCTCTGCACTGTCAGCATAGAGCCCCATCCAGGGCTCGAACCCATGAACCATGAAATCATGACCTGAGCCAGAAGCAAGAGTCAGACGGCTGACCGACTGAGCCCCCCAGGTATCCCAAAGTAAGTGCCACCATTTCACGTCTTCATGATAATTCTATGATATGAGAATTGTCATTGTTCTCATCTTTCAGATGATCAAGAAAAGCGAAGCCCAGAGAGGTCAGTAGCCCCCGGTCACGTAGCTGGTCATTAGTCCTCAGCTCTGTGCAAAGTGCCCACTTGGATGAGTATATAATTAGTCAGTGGCATGAAACAGTGAAGAAGTAGGGCTCATAATCATTTTATGAAGATTTTTAAAATTAAAGCATTTAATAAGTGATACTCTTACATGATTCAAAATTTAAAACTAGCAAAAAAAAAAATCTCCCCACCCCTTTTCCCACCCACCTGGCTCTAGAAAGTCACATGTACTCCTTTCTGGTCTACCTTCCACAGTTTCCTTGTGAAAATACAGGTAAAAACAAGCACTCAGTCTTGCTATTCTCTACTTTCTTCTGCAAAAGTTAGCATTCAACACCGTTTGATTGTTTCCTTTCCTGCTACCACTTTTTACACCAAACGTGTAGTATTTTTTGTTTTTTTCCTGACACCACCTATGCGTTATTTTTCTTCACCAATTCTCCAATTCAATGACACCAGCTGGGTGCCCAGCAATCCAATTCAATTCTGACACGATCTACCCAGAGCGAGCATCAGATCTCTGATGGGTCCCACGACGCTGCCCCCGCTTCAGACACCATGCAAGCAGAGCCCCATGGTGACCCATGCTTAAGCCCCGCGGACTACAAATTTGAGGGTTCGCACAATCCTTGCCCCCCATCAGGCTTGATAATTCAGTAGAGTGACTCATAGAACTCAGGAAAACTCTCCTGCTACCATTACAATTTTGTTATATAGGACACAACTCAGGAACAGTCAAACGGATGAGATGTGGAGGGTGGGTTGGAGGAGAAGGTGGTGCCGAGTGGCTCCGAGCTGTCATGCCCTTTCTAAGCCCGACACCGCCCAGCACATCAGTGTAGTCACCAACCCGTGAGCTTCCAAATGCCCCTAGGGCGGTTTTATTGAGGGTTTGTTATGTAGACACAAGTGATAAGATCGCTGCCTGCCGGTGATTGGAGTGTCTCCAGCTCCTCTCCCCTTGGAGGTCAAGGGGTGCAGCTGAGAGTTACCCCCCTTTCATCCTGGCTTCGTTTTTCTTGCCCTTAGGCCTCCGTCCTGATGAAGTCTTCCCCTCCCCCAATGAGTCATTCATTAACATACAAAAGACAGTAAATTTCAACAGTTTTAGGAGCTGTGTTCCAGGAACTGGGGCCAGAGACCGAATATTTATTTTCTATTCTACCATAAAGCCACACTCTTTTTGACCTTGCCGTTTGGCTGGATGTATCCAGGAGATGAGCACACCGTGGTGTATCCAACCAACACCCATGATGGACAATGGGTCACTTTCTATATTTTGTTGTGACCAGCAATGCTACGGGGACGAGACCACAGCTCGGGCACCTCTGTCCCGGGGATAATTCCGAGAAGGGAGATTTGCTGTGTGAAAGCAGCCATGCTTCTGTGTTTTGGGTAGATATCCTCACATTTGAGGAATGTGTTGTTATTGTCTCCACTGACCGCTAGATAAGTAATGTACCCGAGGCTCAAAAAGGAGAAGTAACTTCCCCAAAGTGACAGCTAATAAGGAGAGGTAGGAAGGACGCAGCTTGTTCACGGGGCTGGAGAAGCGTGGGGACGACGGTGCGAAACGCCATTGGGGAAAGTGAGATAACGAGGTTTCATGAGATGGGACATCAGGAAAACAGCAGGCCAGGTGGGGATTGGAATGGAAGGAGGAGGAGCCACGGGAGGCTGTTCAACCCCCCCCCCCCCATCAGGTGACTGGCTCCTTTGGGGAATTTTGCTGACCCTGGGAAGCGCAGTGAGAACCATTAAAAACACACTAGGCTTGTTCTTTGTCGTCACTGTCAAAGCTACTCTCAGCATGGCCACTGCGGCTGGTCGTCGAGGACAGCAGCCATTTTCTGGAAGCGCGAGGCCCCCATCTTACGAAAATAGCTTTTGCATCTTTTTACCAAGAGGAGAATCTTTCCCTCACTGAGGATGTGAAACGCAAGGTCTGTTTCCATGCACGCCAGGCGTCTTGGGGGTGTCTGTAAAGCCCATTCTTTAAAAACTTGATCCCACCCCCCAGTTAGACCGCTGTGGCGGAGTTGATAGCAGGTGACCCCACTGCTCTGCCAAACCTGAGGGACCAGGACTCAGTACCGCACAAACCGTCCGCCGGGAGCTAAGGAGCAGAATGGCATGAGTGAGCTGGTCAGATGTTGGGGGTGAAGAACCTCAGAAAGGGGTCCCCCTTTCTGCCTTCTACGAAGAGCACCGAGGAAAGCCAGACTCTAGGGACAGAGAGAGGAGCAAGGACGCTGTGCTTCTGGAAGAGCCCACCAACAGCCTGGTCTCTGGTCCAGCTTCTTGGGAGCTGGCTGCACGTGGATTTCATGCAGTCATACATTTTCCTTTCAGCAAAATCCCTCCCACGCGTGCGCTCATGGCCCGGGATAAAACTTCGAATGTGGGTGCTGTCTTCTAACTTACCGACAGGAATCCAGTAATTACCAGCTCTTCTTGCTCCAAGTCCAAGGGAAAGAGCTCTGTCCCTGGTTGCACCTATACCAAATCCTGGCTCCATGGTGATTGGGCCAACCTGGGTCACATGACCTTTCCCCCACCAATCACGAGGCCAGGATGATACAGTGCAAGGGGGAGCCTGGGCTCTGATACCTACAAGCTCTTGGGCCAAAGGAAGTTTGGCTGCTCCTCCTAGAAGTAGGAAAAGTGGGTGATGGGAGGCAAAACCCACGAGCATGTACTGCAGGTGACGGATAGTCCAAGGGTGCTGGTGAAGACATCATGCCGGTCTTGAATTAAGTGAATTAAGTGAAACCATCAGTTTTCATCAATTTCCAGCCTGCGAATAGGAAACGCATCTTGAGCGGCTGGCTCGGGCACTTCCGAGCACACATCTTCCCAGGTTTTCTCACTGGAGACCTGGTGACATCTGTATTTCTCTCCACGCCCTGTGGCTCAAGAAACAGCCTAGTGTTCACCATAAGGGAAGGAGAGCAATCTCAGGGAAAATGTGCATTCTTTTAAAAATGGTGTTAGAAGAGCTTGCCTCCCATATTGCACTGCAACTTACAAGTCCAAGGCCATCGAGCGTCTGAGGCATTATAGGATGCCCAGGAAACCTCCGCACACAACCAGATCCCAGTCAGACCCAGGGTCAGGGCATCCAGACTGTCTTTATTTATCTTTTTTTTTTTTTTCACACAGAAACCGACCAAATTTTTACTGCATTCGCTACACGCTGGATTCCAACATGCTGGTCCAGAGCGTGGCTGGCTATAAGCTGGCAAGACTCTCACGGCTCCTCCGACAGGCTTCCCCTTCCCCGCCATGCACATTATGTATTCTGATCCTCCTCACCGTCCCAAGTCCAGAGGCGGTTATTAAAAACACCCTTGATGCAAACAGTGAGTGGCTATGACACACGGATGAGGGTGGGTGCGATTTCCACCATGGAACGTGGAATCTGCAGAAATGGTCACTGGAGGCAAGACGCCTCCTCAGTGGCTAATAGTCCGATGGAGCTCAAAACCCACAACTTTTGTTTGTTTTTTTCCTGTTTTTGTGCTAAGGCATCCAGACTTTCGAAGTTGAACCTCCAATATCTTAAATATTCATGCATTTAGTTGCTTGG
Organism: Proteles cristata cristata; assembly: GCA_017311185.1. NCBI lineage: Eukaryota > Metazoa > Chordata > Mammalia > Carnivora > Hyaenidae > Proteles > Proteles cristata. Next base: position 293,916 of record JAESUZ010001391.1, read on the forward strand.
ATCAAAAATCAGGGGAAACATTTTCCTACTAATTAAGTGCCTAACCTTGGGGCCAAGGAGCCCTGATTATAGGTATAGGTTAGAGAGAAGGGAACACCAAGATACATTAGAATTGCCATTGAATCTTCTCCAGAGTTATTCAATAACTAATGCTGGCTCAGGCATTTTAAATGTGACCCCAGCTTAGAAATGCGGCAGGATCAGTTCTAAGGGGCTTTATTTATGCTTTCTCTTGGTTTATATAAACATTAAGTCCGTGTTAAAAACGTACACATACAGGGGGACACCTGGGTGGCTCAGTCGGTTAAGTGTCCGACTTCGACTCAGGTCATGATCTCGCGGTTCGTGGGTTTGAGCCCCACTTCGGGCTCTGTGCTGACAGCTCAGAGCCTGGAGCCTGTTTCAGATTTTGTATTTCCCTCTCTCTCTGACCCTCTCCTGCTCATACTGTCTCTCTGTCTCTCAGAAATAAATAAAAAATTTTTAAAAATTAAAAAAAAACATACGTACACAAAACCAGTTCCTAAGAACCTTCTATAGGCACCTTCTCTCTTGACACCTCCCATGAACCACAAGCCTCCCCCGAAAGCCTCTTGTCCTCAGACTCTGTCCTCACTTCTGCTCCCTTGGAGGCAGATTCCTCCCCAGAGCCAGTGGAACAAGAATCTGGAGGGGGAGGCGAAGGTCAAGGCTGGAGACCTCCCTGTTAATTCGTAAATAGCTTGTCCTACACAAAACTTTGTCATTTTCGCTCGGCGCCCGTTCCTCCCTTTGCCTCCCTTGTGAGGGTGTAGGTGGCTGGCGTGTTTACTGCTATAATCTCAGTACTCAGCCAAACACCAAGCCCTTGGCTGCATTTGGTGAACATCTGCCCCGCGAAGGAAGACGCGGTGAGCACACCAGGGCCTTGAGGTCTACTGGCCAGGCAAGCGCACAGGCTGTTACTGGTCTGGGCGTTCAGTGACACGTGGGGCGCTGTGAGAGCCAAGGGGAACGGGGGCCCCTCTCCAGGATGGGGTGCAGACTAGATGCCTGTCAGTGACGGGGCTCCTGTATGGGTCTCAGTGAGTCCCCACATTCCCCTGTCTTGACCCAGGGCAGCGCTACCTGTCCCCTTAGGGGAGCCCCCACCTTGCTGTCGTCAGGATGTCCACCTCAACAGTGAGGGTGCCGTCCGCAAGCTGTTTGCAGACCCCGGTAGGCCCCGGCCGCTGGGATTTCCAGAGCTCTCCAGTCACAAGGCGCCGAGTCAGTGCACGCCCATCCCATCAGACTCTTCTGAGAAAGGGTCGGGAAGGCTTATTATTTTTTTCTTGAAAAATTTATGTGGGATTCGGCTCAGTAAGAGTGAAAAAGATCATCTGAATTTTCTTGTGATTTTTCTTTTAAAGTTTGGACTCGATTAAGAAGAAATCATTCATTTGGGTTGGTCGTGTTAACCATTGCCCGCAGGAGTGCGTACTGATGTGGTCGGGTTGCAGTTCACTAGCTGACGTTTGTTTGAAAGGCATTTAGTAAAGTATTTGTCATTTTGTTTTGCGAGCTTTTGTCTTCAGTCTGCATTTTGCAGCCAGTAGACAATTTTTCCAGCCCTCAAATACAGGCCCTCGGAAGGTTGCTAAGCCACGGTCGGTCGTGTTCCTGTAGGGAAGGACAGAGGCCTTGATGGTGAGATGGCTCCCACTGCCAGGGGGGTTCTTGACTATCGTGGGTCCAAGCATTGCCCGAATTCCAAGTGATCAGTCTTGAGAGACAAAGCAACACGCCGGGCGTTTTTATGAGTTCCGTGTCAGGCAGCCATTGCTTTGTTGCGGACCATCTCAAAATTTGGTGGCTTAAAATGTAGCCATTTATCGGGACACCTGGGTGGCTCAGTCAGTTGAGCGTCCGACTTCGGCTCCGGTCATGATCTCACGGTTCGTGGCTTTGAGCCCCATGTTGGGCTCTGTGCTGACAGCTCAGAGCCTGGAGCCTGTTTCAGATCCTGTGTCTCCCTCTCTCTCTGACCCTCCCCTGCTCATGCTGTGTGTCTCTCTCTCAGAAATAAATTAAAAAAAAAAATTATTTTAAAGTAGCCATTAGAGGCGCCTGGGTGGCTTAGTCGGTTAAGCGTCCGACTTTCGCTTAGGTCATGATCTCACGGTTTGTAGGTTCGAGCCCCGCGTCAGGCTCTGTATTGACAGCTCAGAGCCTGGAGCCTGTTTCCAATTCTGTGTCTCCCTCTCTCTCTGACCCTCCCCTGCTCATGCTATGTCTCTCTCTCTCAGAAATAAATTAAAAAAAAATTTTTTTTTAAAGTAGCCATTTATTTTTCCCACAGTCTGTGGGTTACCCGTGTGGCTACACTGCCCGGGGCCAGGTGCAGCTGACCGGAGCGGGCTTGTGTGAATGTCTGCCGTTGGCTGCGGGTTGGCTCAGGACTGGCTGGTCTGGCAGGGCCATGGCTGGGGGCACCAGGCTCTGTCCTGCATGGCACCTTGTCTCCCAGCAGGCTACGATCTCGCGGCAGAGCAGGCAGCGTACTGGGGAGGCCAGACTGTGCAGGTTCCCAAGCCCAGGCACCTTCTCCTCCTTCTGTTCAAAGGCAGGCAAAGGCAGCCCAGATCCAAGGGCATGACAATGAACTCTATTTCTTTCTTTCTTTTTTTCAAGTTTATTCATTTTTGAGAGAGACAGACGGAGCGAGAATGGGGGAGGGGCACAGAGAGAGAGAGAGAGAGAGAGAGAGAGAGAGATGAATCAGAAGCCGGCTCCAGGCTCTGAGCCATCAGCACGTGACCCAATGTGGGGCCTGAATCCACGAACCACAAGATCATGGCCTGAGCTGAAGTCAGATGCTTAACTGACTGAGCCCCCCCGGCGCCCCTAAACTCTATTTCTTGAGGCAGTGACTGCAAAATCACATTGCAAAGAGTATGGATCTAGAGAGAGGTGGAGAATTGGAGTTACAGTTCGGTATGTATCACAGGTGAACAGCAAATCTGTCACTTGTGTGTCTTATTTCAAGGACCCCTTTAGCGCTAGTGAGAAATGATACTCGGTATAGCCCAGTTCTGTCCGTGCCGCACGTGCGCTCTACCTTATCTCAACCTCATACCAAAGGGCAAAGAGGCAAAATGCACACTTGTGAAGGTCTTTCCCAGCCTTGGTCCGTGGGCATCCGTGAACACGCGTCGGTCCTGGATTTTTATAAGAGGCCGTGATTGCCTGGGCTCTGCGCTCTGTAACTTGGCAACTGCTCATTGTCTGATCTGAGCAAGTGAATTAACCTCTGAGTCCTAATTGCTGTGTAAACAGGAGATGCCGACGTGAGCTTCTACAGGGCTGCAAGGACTCCGTGAGGTCATATGTGTCAAGGGCTTGGCGTGATGCTGGACGCACGGAGCCTCCTCGATGAACGCTAGTGCCGGTGTTCTGGTCGGCTACCTGGGGCCCTGCACCAGGTCTGCTGAAGTCAGGGAGTCTGTTGAATGACTGAGTTAATGATGTGAGGCCAGCTTTTCCAAGAGCAGAGAAATGGAGAGCATGTGAGGGAAAGATGGCCAGGCTCTTGGGATCTCTTTAGGAACAAAACCGCTCCCTGATCGCCTATCCCATGCCCGAGGCCTGGGTGATTATTGAGCTAACAGGTGACCGGCCCAAGATTCCTGAAGGGTGGGAAGAAGGCTTTTTCTAAGAACTTTGAAATGTTCCTTTTCTCTCTTAGGCTGGTAGAAATGTGATGACAGCGAAGGGTAACGGAATATTACTGGAGAGGTTCCGAGCCCCTTGAGCTGGGTGTAGATGAGGCATTGGACGTGAGCCCTCTTCTGACGGATGGTCTTTGCTGGAAGACAGATTGCGGCTTGGGGTGGGGGGCACCGGTGGGAGAGGATTAGAATGTTCTCAGGCAGAGGGACTGTGAATGGATCCTCTGTAGACACTGGTCACATTTGAAACGGGACACTTTGGCTCAGGAGGAACCTTCCGGGCATGGGAATTCCTGAGCCCAGATGGTGGGAAAATCCTCTCGAAACTTTGGGATTTGGGTCCCTGCAGCTGGGCGGCAGCTGGGGGCCTGGACCAGAGCCAGCCCCCAGCGGTGCCACCTGCTCTGCTTAGCAGTTTCCCACCCTCGTCAGGGTGCAGGGAACGTGGAAGAAAACGGAAAGACACTGTTTGTTGAAAGGATTAAAGAGATGGGCGGTCAGCCTGGAAGCTCCCAGAAGCTCGGGGTTAATCACCAAAAAGGCAGGATTTGTGCTGTTTTCACTGAGGCCTCAATTAAATCATCCTCTGACGTCACGTTTTCTGCACCTGCAGAGTTATGTGGTCAGCACTCGGCGATGTGAACTTCATAAATTTAGAGTTTGTAATTGTTCTGACAGGGCCTGGGATGGGTCCTCTCTTTGAATTATCTATGAAAAAGCGAATTAAGAGTATAATCCTGATTGTAGGGGACGTGCCTCCCCTATTGTCAGGAACAAACTCCATGCCCTTTCAGAGCATCTGTTACCATGTCATAAATTAATAGGGTAATTGCGATGGTTTTTCCCTAGGTCTTCCGGGACCGGGATTCCGGTGGGGCACGTTCTCTTGGTTTTCGTTGTGCTTAAAGTCACTCTCAGTAGCATTTCAAGTAGCTCCTCACAACCGTTTCGTTTATGATGCACATGGAATGTTTTTGGCCACATTGACGCCTGGAGGGAGTTACTGGCTTTATGTCCAGAGTCAGGCGGCCTGGGTCCCAGCCCCATTTCTACCGCCCGCTTCCCTGGTCAGTTCCTTAATCTCTCTGAGCCTCAGTTTTTCCAATGGTGAAATGGGAGCGATGAAAGTAGCGCACAGCCTCCCCCCAGCGGTCTGAGCCAATGTGCCAGGTGTGCGAGCCCCCAGCACCTTGGAGGTGGGTCTGGCAGCCCCAAGGGCTGTGGACGGGGTCTGCCTCTTGGCTCCGAAAAACCCCAAGCCAGAAGCACCCAGCTAGCACGACTGCATTCCTGACTCGCAGAAAATTTTAAGATAAATGTTTATTGTTGTAAGGAAAATAATACTAACAATAATAATGCTGACCTCTGGGGGTATCCTGAGGATGGAATGAGTCAATGCAGAGACAGTTCTTTTTTTAAAAAAATATTTATTTTTGAGAGAGAGAGAGAGAGAGCAAGCGAGCAGGGGAGGAGCAGAGAGAGAGAGAAAGAGAGACAGACAGACAGAATCCGAAGCAGCTCCAGGCTCTGAGCTGTCAGCACAGAGCCCGACATGGGGCTCGAACTCACGGACTGCAAGATCACGACCTGAGCTCAAGTCGGACGCTCAGCTGACTGAGTCCCCCAGGGGCGCCCAGAGACCGTTCTTCCTATGGTCTCAGCATCTGCTAAGTGCTCACAAACGGTGGAGGTGGCGAGTTTGGGGCTGGGTTGCCAGATTTAGTACATACAAATACAGGAAACCTAGTGCCATTTGAACTTCAGATAAACAATAAATAAAGTTTTAGTATAATTATGTCCCCTGCAATGGCTGGGACACACCGTGTTGAAAGTTACTCGTTGTTTATCTGAAATTCAAGTTGAACTACACGTCCTCCGTTTTATCTGGTAATCCTAGATCGAGGGGATTTACTTCCCTCAGATTCCAACAGATGTCTGTCTTTCGTATGGTTTATCCTTCTCGTCCCTAATTGAAAAAGAAAAATAGCAGTTTCCGAGGACTAGAATCTATTTTGGCAGTTACCAAACCTGGCAACCATACAGAGCGGCTGTCATTCTCTTCCCGTCCCGGGCGATGCGTAAGCTGAGATGGTCCTCGTGGAAACGGTTTGTCAAAGCAGTTGAAGAGCTTGAAACTGTTCAGACCCCAAACACTGATGACAAAAGTGTTCTTCACAGTGTTACTCAAAATAGCAAAATAGCTGAGGGAAGGAACCCATTGCTTAAATAATACTAACAATATGAAATTTCCCCCTAAATTTCCCAGCAGGTGACGAGATGTTCTCTAACGGGGGTTGATGCATTTAGGTCTTGGTGGAATGATGAACACGTAAGAAAACGTAGTCTTCTGGTTTGGCTCCAGTCGGCCTGGGAACAGGCACTTTGGACGTGACTGCTCACGGGCGCAGGCACATCTCTGCGCGTCCACAGTGGTTCAGAGCTCAGCCCCAGACCGTCAACTCCAATTCTTGATTCTATTTTGTTTAGTTTTAATTTTTTTTAATGTTTATTTATTTTTGAGGGACAGAGAGATAGAACGTGAGCAGAGGAGGGGCAGAGAGAGAGGGAGACAGAGTCTGAAGCAGGCTCCAGGCTCTGAGCTGTCAGCACAGAGCCCAATTCAGGACTCAAACTCACGAACTGTAAGATCATGACCTGAGCGGAAGTCAGATGCTTAATGGACTGAGCTACTCAGGTGCCCCCGATTCTTGATTCTTGACCAAGTTCTCAGTGAAACTGGGAGTCAGTGCGTTAGACTGAAGTCTCAAGAAACACATGGATTTCAGACAAAATGACGGTTATAACCTGGCCAAAGGGAGGTGCTCCTGACCATGCCTGGGGAGGCATAAAGGTCCAGAAATGCTTAGGGCAGCCGTGCGGCCGGTCACCAGCAGAAGTCCAGTGTGCTCCTGCTGACTCGTTCTCTGTCTGCAGAGGTAGTCTGGTGTGTTTGCTGGGACATGAGATGGGTGCCTGGTGGCCTGGCCAAGCCCCCGCTGGATTTCACAGGCTGCTACTCGGAAACGTGTGGGTGGCTGATTCCCTGTGACATCTACACGCATGAATTAACACTCACAGACCTTGAGTTGGGGGCTGAGTGTCTGGCGAGGCTTCCTGGAGGACACAGTACAGGGGGGCTTCTGGGGCCCCCTCCCCTTTCCTCCCATGCAGTGTGGGCGTCAGCCCCCCGGGAAAGAGGCAAGAGCCAGAAGGAGTGGATGTCGCACAAGATGACGGAGACTGTGCTCACGCAGCTCAAGGGGGCCCCTTGCCTTCCTCGGCGGCAAGCCCACCTTCGGGCTGGCCTGCCCACGAGACACAGGCATCCCCGGGCCCGGGCCCACAGTGTTCCCAGGCTCCTGCGAAAATGTGACTTCTTGTAAAATTGGAAGAAAAATGAGTATAATAATAATAATGAATATCTAATAACAAATCCAGCCTAGATTACATTAGTCTTTGTAACAGCATAGTTGTAGAACATACTCTCTAAAGCTTTTTACGGAGCAAGGGGACCAGCAAGGCGAGACTGCCCGGGGCCCGTGAGGACTGTGGTTTCTCTGCAGACTCAGTGGCTCAGCCCCACCCCTCCAGGTCACCGTGCTCGAGCTCTTTGACACTCTCTGCCTCAGTTTCCCCATCTGTGAAGTCAGGATGGCAAGGACACTTTCTCATGGGACGGTTGTGAGGGCTGCACGAGGTGATGCCTGTACGTGCTCAGAGCAGCGCTGGGCACGGGTCACCGGGAAACGTGACGAAGGGGGGACCGAGAGGAAGCAGCGGGGGACAGGTCTACGCCTGCGGTCTCTGCGTGTCTGCCATGAAACGAGGCCCTTCGCTGCACTGCCCCACGCGGTCGAAGCCCCCTCGGGGGTGCTGCCCGCCGTAGCGAGGGTGTGACCCGGCTGAGGGAGGACCTGGTTACTGGCACGTCCACTGGGTGGGACCAGGCTGTCCTGGCAAAGCGCCACAGTGAAGAAAGCGCGAAGAGGCAGGGTGCTCAGCGACCGGGCACCGAGGCTCATCCTTCAGCGGAACAACACCCACACCCAGCGCGGCGGTGGGGGGAGGGGTAACCTGCCAGGGAGCAGCTGGGAGAGGCGCAGCCCTGGGTACGGCCGGCGACAGCGCGCGGCCCGACGTGGAAACGATTATTCAGAACCTAGCGGGGGCGGGGCTCTGGGCTCAGCTCTGGGGCGGGTCCCTCCCTTCCAGAATCTGGTCCCCTGGGTCCAGGCTTCCAGGGAGCCGTGTGCAGGGCACTCAGAGCTGCCCCTGGGTGTGTGTGTGGGGGGGGTTGGCTTCTCCGGAGACTGCAGTGCAAGGTGGTCATTAAGTCTACAGGACCAGAGCCGGATGGCTGGGCTGCGAATCCGGGCTCCCCGCTTACTGACTCTGTGACTCAGGGCAATTTGCTCAACCTCTCTGTGCCTCAGTTTCCCTCCATGTGGTGTTTCCAGGAGCTCAGTGAGAAAAACCTTCTAAGTGTTTTGAAGGCCGCCACAAACTCCCTGTTGCCACTGGCGAGCCCCGTGTTGCCGGAGGTTGTCAGGAAGACTTCTCGGAGGAGGCAGCCTTTGGATGAGGCCTCAAGGGTCGACGCACCCCAGAAGGTGCACTCATTTGAGGGAGGGGATTTCAGACAGAAGGCAAGGCGGGGCTGTGAGAGAGGATGGCGCGTAGTGGACTCATGTCCAGGCCCCCGGGGCTGGACGGGAGGCATATTTCTGAGAATGGGCGAGCGAGCATGTGCGAGTGCACACACTCGTGTGTGTGCCAGTGCGTGTGTGCGGCTTTCCCGAGCGAGGTGGGGACCTGGGCCTTGGAGAATAGCCGGGAGCGGGGGATAAGGCCCTGTGGTCATGCGGGGCCCCGTGAGAGCAGTGGGGTTTCCCCTGCAGGCCTGGGGGAGTCGTACTAGTTTTGACTCGAGGGACGGTGACAATCAGGGTCACACTTTAGAAAGGGCACGTGGCTCCCCCACTAGGGGTGCACGGGTGGGGTGTCAGGTGACCCTGGAGACCCTGGGCCCCTGGAGCCGCAGCCCAGCCAGGCAAGAGGGGACAGGGGCTGGACAGAGCTGCTGGCCCCCTGGGCTCCCTCCCCCCGGGGACCCCCTCCCCTCCTGGGCCACCAGCACATTCCCAGGAAGCTGGTCCCCAGAGATTTATGGCTGGTGACGTCTCCCACTCATCCTGTCCCTCGTGGGGGTGGGGGCTTGGCTGCCACTGAACTTGGGTACACGTGGAATGCAGATTCTCCCCCAGAAAGTTCAGGAGCCTCTGGGCTGAGCTGAGCTGCGGGGTAGCCCCGAGTTCCTTTGTCAAAGACAGCACCGCCGGGCAGCCATGGGGCCAGTGGGCCGCCATTTGACGGGGTGGCTGTGATTTAGGTAGGTGCCTGGAGCATGTCGTGTGGCATCTTCCTGTCTGGCCCAGTCACACCCCGGCAGATGGACGTGCCCTGGAGAAAGAAAATAAGAACAAGGGGCTCTGGGGTGTCAGCCGGCGGCCATGGCATGTATGTCCTGGGCATCTGCTCAGCGACATAGTCCCTGGTGATGGAGGTCAGTGCCTTCCAAGGGCTGCGTGTCAGCCCCAGAAAAAAGGCTTGGCTGTGGTCCCCAGAATTCTCACTGAGACCCCGGGGACCATGCTGACCTCTGACCTGCAGATAAGGAGATAGGAAAGGCAGAGACGGGGTCAAAGCTGTACTTGAACTTTGGACCTTTGAGCCCACAGTCTTTTTTTTTTTTTTTAATGTTTATTTATTTCTGAGAGAGACAGAGAGAGAGAGGCAGCGTGAGCAGGTGACGGTCAAAGAGAGAGGGAGTCATAGAATCTGAAACAGGCTCCAGGCTCTGAGCTGTCAGCGCAGAGCCCGACGTGGCTCAAACCCACGAACCGTGAGATCATGACCTAAGCTGAAGTCAGATACTTAACTGACTGAGCCCTCCAGGCGTCCCTTTGAGCCCATAGTCTTAACCTCTCCGCCACCTCTCTAGACCCGGGTTTCGCAGCCCCGACACCACTGACATTTTGTGCTGGATCCTTCCGCCTCGTGGGGCTGCCCTGGGCCTTACAGGATATTTAGTCACCCCTGGGATGTCCGCCAAGGTGTGTTCAGACATGGCCAGATGTGCAAACTGACAGTGATAGATCCAGAACGAATTCCTTGGGGAGGGGTGAAGACGGCCTCCAGCGGCCCCTTTCCCTCCAGCCCGGCCTCAGCACCAACGCTGCCTGTGGGTCTGAGCTGCTGAAATGACCCCAGGCCGTGTCGCTTGCTGGTCGCGGTGCGGCCGGCCTTTCCGATCTGTTTGCTCCATTGGCGTCACCTCTACCAGAGCCTGTCTTAGCCCGGCGGCATGGACATGAGCCTCTGGCACCTCCACGTGCCTCTTTCTCGAGCCTCAGGCCACCCTCAGGTCAAAGCGACCGAGGTCGAGCCTGCAGCAAAATCTCAGGGAACTCGAGTCACCCGCACAAGCGTAGGCAAGAGTGTGAGCAGGTGGGTGTCACACACTCAGCCGCAGAGGTCACCATGACAGCCACCACTCTGGCGGGTGACCAGGCCCCGAGGCCTAGACGCGAAGTCCACGCACCCTTGGATGGAGCGGGTCGTCCCGGGAAGAATCCCGCAAAGTGCAGGTGTCTGCAGGAGCCGGCTCACCCCAGCCTTTGAAGCTCCCAAAAGCGCCAGCACACCCGTGCGCTCAGCCACAGAGATGGTGACGGAGACCCCAAGGCCACCCTGGCACCAGCCACCTTCAGAAATGAGCAGCACGTTAATATCGAGGGGTGTGGTGTTCTCTGAAGAGAAGAGGAGGGAGACACACCGTGTGAAGGGGGGCATGGAGCCTGGGGGGCCGCGGCTCTGAGCCAAAGGTCACCAGGGGTCAGCAGCAGCATCGTGGGGCCTAGAGGCTGAAGGGGGGGAGACCCTGGACTGGGTGAGCTGAGAGCCTCCAGAGGGCCAAGCGCAGGGGAGTAACATCACGGGATCTATGCTTCCAGAAGGCTGCGTGGGCTGGAGGGTGGGGAGCGGACGGGGGTCGGGGATGGGCAGTGAGAGGGCCTGGAAGTCTGTTAAGGAATTGGGGCCCAAGGATTTGATGAGGAGGCAGAGGAACCAGGCCTGGAATGGGTCTAGAACCAGCGCTTGGAAGGCTGGCACGGAGAAGGTGTGGGCACAGCTTGGCAGCAGGAATGGTGACATCAGACTCGCTGCTGGACTGAGTGAATCCAGCCGTTTCTAACCTCCGTTACTCTCTTCTTGGGATCTGTCACCCAGAGAGGGAGGGTCTACTTCCTGGAGTCCTGAGGGCGCTGGACTCAGTTGGACCTGATAGAGTGCAAGGGCGGGGAGCAGGGAATTGTCCCCGGGGGATGACGTGGAGAAGAGGAAACGGATGCTGAATAGCAGAAATACCGAGAGCTGACTGCAGAAAGGTCTGCCATTCTGAACCCCACCCTATGTCTGCAGGGCCAGCTCCCTGACTTGCAGGCTTGTCCCACAAAGACATAGGCTCCCCCGTCTCTTGAATGCGAGCTGGCCTGGGGCTTTGCTTTGGCCAGGCGAGTGGCAGGACTAATGCCCTGCCAGCCCCGGGCCCCCGGAAGCCACGCGTGGCTCCGTTCTCTCTTGGACTCCTGCCCGGCTGCCGTGGAATAAGCCTGGAGTAGCTTATTCTACTGGGGGATGAGAATTGCCGTGCAGAAGAGACCGGTTACCCAGCCAAGGCCACCCTAGACCAGCTGGCAGCCGGCCAACCCCAAACAGGTGAGAGAACCCAGGCGAGACCGGGGGGCTGTCCACCTGACATCTGACCTTGGAGCGTGAGTCCAGCTGAGTCCAGAGCTACTCACTACTATGGCTCAGCCGTAGACTTGGGAGCAATTACATGTTTATTGTTTCAAGCCATTGGTGTTTGGGCCTGTTTGTTATGCAGCAGAGGCCTGCTGACGTACAGTGACTAGGGCCAGACAGAAGACTTGCTCTGCCCCAAGTCACTGCTCTTGGCATGTGTTTGATGGAGCGTAGTCCTGGCTCCCCGCGGAGCCCGTCCCCTAGTAATGGAACCAGAGTCAACAGGGGAGGTTTGATTCAACGACCTAAAAAGCCTTCCGGGAGAAATAAGCTTTGTGTCATGACTGCACGTGGCCTAGAAAATCTGCAGTGGCCCTCGTCTCCCAGACGGAGCAGCAAGAGAATATCCAGGCATATTTGTAGCTCAGACTGTTTCCCAGCACCCCGCGGGGACTCCTGGCTCGGGGAGATGGGCGTCCTGGGCTGTTGTAAGGCAAGAGAAACACAAGAGACAATGATTCCAAAAGCAGCTCTAAGTCATCTAGCGGGACGCATGGCCGGGGTGACCTCAGGCTTCTGGAAAGGCGCGGCTCAATGAGACGGGTGCAAACACTCTTCCCCATCTCTCTGCTCTGCCGCCAGCAATCGCAGCTCTACTTAGCAAAGGGAGATCCAGGGGGAATGTGACCAGTCAGGTCCTGGCCTGGAACCAGCGTCCTCTGCGGACATGTCTGAATCTGAGCCTTCCTATCTGTGACGTGGGGCAGTGACTGCGCTTACCTGCAAGGTGAAAAAGCTAGGGAATGGTGTTTCAGGGAGATGGTGTGGTGTAGCAGCCAAGATCGTGGACTTCAGGCCACGTAGGGGCCCTCACAGCTGCCACTTAACTTTTCCAGTTAAGTGTCCACCAGCGCTAGTGTCCCCATCATAGAAGGAAGCCAAGAACATCCGAGCGTGGAGGCGGAGGTTAGGGACAGAGGCCATGTTGGGCCTTTTCACCCCCAAGCCCTCCTCCTGGCACTTAGTGAAGCGGCTGTTATGTGATAGCCTCTTGATAAATACTGGCTGAATCCACTAGAAAAAATAGAATAGCCATTCACTGAACACCTACTACATACCGAGTGCCATCACGGTTCTCCAGGGAAATATCTGTATCTCTCCCTTCCTTCCTTCCTTCCTTCCTTCCTTCCTTCCTTCCTTCCTTCCTTCCTTCCTTCCTTCCTTCATCTATCTATCTATCTATCTATCTATCTATCTATCTATCTATCTAATCTATGTATCATCTATTGAGAGACTTTAAGGAATTGGCTCATGCATTTGTGGGGACTGGCAAGTCTGAAATTTGTAGGACAGAAGGGAAACTCAGGCAGGGTTTCTCTGTTAGTGTTGAAGCAGAATTGCTTCTCCTTCGGGGGCGGGGGGGTGGGCTCAGTTGTTTAAGCATCTGACTTTGGCTCAGGTCATAATCTCATGGTCTGTGAGTTCGAGCCCAACATCCAGCTCTGTACTGACAGCTCAGAGCCTGGAGCCTGCTTCCAATTCTACGTCTCCCTCTCTCTCTGCCTCTCCCCTGCTCACCATGTGTCTGTCTCCCTCTCAAAAATAAATAAAGAAAACGTTAAAAAAAAAAAAGAATTCCTTCTTCAGCAAATGTCAGTTTTTGCTCTTAAAGCCTTCAACTGATTTGATGAGGCTGACCCATGTTATTGACGGCTATCTCTTTGACTTGAAGTCAACTGATTGTCAATATTCATCACGTCTATCAAATGCCTTCCCAGTAACATCTAGTAGCATTGACCTAACAGCTGGGCACTACAGCCTGGCCAAGTTGACACATACATTGAGCCATCATGCATACATTATCGCTAATCTTCACCACCTGCCTGATAAGTCTGTGTTTATGGCCCCATGCTACGCAGAACTGTAGCATGCCCCCACCCCCCGCCCCTGTGATGGTGTCCTTTCTAGCCCTTTCCGCTCGAGTGTGGGCAGGACCCAGGAATGTAATATGCCGTCACACCAGGATTAGGTGACGTCACTGGCACGGGCTGTTGCAGATGTAACAAAGGTCATCAGTCCGTTGTCAGCAAGCTGGTTACAAGGGAGGGTGTCTGGTGGGCCTGGTAAGTCTGTGTCTAGAGGTCAGAGACAGAAATGAGAGGGATCCAAAGCCTGAGAAGGTTTTGACTCGAGAAGGATTTGGAGACAGAGTGAGCCACACGGCAGCGACCCATGGGTGGCCTCTGGATGTTGGGAGAGGCCCCAGGCCAAGAGCCAGCAGAGAAACAGGAGCCTCGTTCTTACAAACATGAGAAACAGAAGGCGCTTGGGAGCGGATGTTTCACCAGAGCCTCCTAAGGGGAGGCCGGCCCGGCGGCTCCATCTCAGCCTGGCAAGACTCCGGACCAACCTGTGCTTCGGGCCCGCGGAGCCGCCAGGGGGCCCACATGCTCCCCCAGGCCGCCCAGTTCTGGGTAAGCTGTGCCGCAGCCCAGGGCGCCAGTGCGTGCGTCGTGGGCGAGGACACTGACCGCCCAGGAGGCAGATGGACTTGTCCGAGGACATTCATCCGGGCAGCGGCTGCTTCATGAGCCTGTGACCCACGCGGTGATGGGGGGCCTCCCTTAGAAGGACCCCACACTTGGTTTAATGCTCTGCGGTCACGATCTTAAAATTCTTATCTAAAAAATTTTTTAATGTTTTTATTCATTTTTAAGAGAGCGCACTTGCCTCAGGACTTGGCTTTATGGGCAGGGAGGGGGTCTGCAACAGCCCGCGGGCCAAACCCACCCCCTGCCCTGTATTTTTAAGGCTTGTGAGCTCTACACTTTACACTTTCGGGTGATTGATTAAAAAAAAACAAAAACAAAAGAAGAAGATTCCATGATCTGAAAGATGACATGGAATCCACATTTCTGTGTCCACGAACGAACTTTTACTGGGACTCGGGCGTGGCCGTTCATCTACAGACTGTTCCCGCTGCATTCTCGAATCAACAGCAGAGCCGAGCGGTCGCCCAGGAAGTGCGGCCCCGCCGGGACGGGCCTGCAGGTGTTTGGCTGCGATTCTGAAATCTCTCCCTGCCGGCGGTTACGTCTCGGCTTCTCTGAGCACCCTTGCGGCCTCCCCCAGTCCGTCAGCAAACGACACAGCTGGCCGCTGCCCGCCTGGGCCCCTCACCCTGTGACGGCACCGGGTCCTGCGAGTCCCAGTAAACCCCGCCCCATTTTCTTGCGGCTCCTTCAACAGGCCCTTCCTCTTGCCTCAGGGTCTTTGCACATGCTGTTCCCTGTGCGTGGATCCTCTCCCCCCGCCCCCTCCCCAAGCTAGCTCCTTCTCCTCCTTGGATCTGGGCCAAAGAATAATCAGAGGCTCCTCTGCCAGATTAGGTGACCCCCCCCCCCCCATTTCACACTGTCCCTACCTCTTCCCGCGTGCGGCACGTTGTATTTCGCTTGTAACCCGTTGCCTGCTCTACCCACTGTCACGGTCGGGGCTCCTGGACAAGGTGGGTGGCTGGATCCTTTCTTGTGGCCCACACACTGGTGGCCTGGAACGGGAGGGCTCTACTCTGTCACAGTTCTGGGGCTGAAGTTTAAAATCGAGGGGGCTCTTGGAGAGGAGGCTTCCTGCCTCTTGGGGTGTCTGGGGGGCTCCGGGCATCCTGTGACTCGTGTCCCGGCAGCCTCGGCGGTCTTGGTGGCCACACGGCTCCTCTCCTGTGTGGGCCTGGCCTCTGTCTCCGCGTACGACGATGCAGGGTCTACCTGGGTAAGCTAGGATGACGTCATCTCCAGCTCCTCGCTCACTTCTGCAAAGGCCTTTTGTCCAAATAAGGTCACATTTACAGATTCCAGGGATTAGGACCCGGCATCTTTGGGGGGCCATTATTCAGCGTGCTACAGTTTCCTGGCTCAAAACGGGAGGGGAGGAATTTTTTAAAAATGACCTTTTTATTTTAGAACAGTTTTAGATTCATGCGATTATCACGATGAAAACATGGAGCGGCCCCGCGTGCCCCACACCCCCGTCCCCTGTTAGCATCGCACTGGCAGAAGCAGTGATGTCCTCCTTCCCTCCAGTCCCCCCGGTTCTCCACGGCCCCCTAGAACGCCGTATGACCTGGGGTCGTCACATCTCCTTGGGCGCCTCTTCTCCGTGGTTCTTGCTCAGACTTTCCTTGTGAGCTGTTTTCTAGAATGTCCCTCAAGTTGGGCTTATCTGACATTCTTCTTGTGGCCAGACTGAAGGGATGGTTTGGGGCAGGGGACCATGGAAGGTACCCTTTGCATCACATTATATCAAGGGTCCATGCTCTCGACCTGATGGATGGCTGTTGACGTTGGTCTTGACCCTCCCGACTGAGGTCCCGTTTATCAGGTTTTCCACTGTGACATTCTCCTGGTTTTCCCTCCCTTTCTCTGCTCTCCTCTTGGGAAGGAAGTCACCGCGTAAACCACACGTGGGGCGTGGGGACGCACCCCACCTCCTGGTAGCTGGAAGGTACATAAACCGTTTGGGAATCGTCTTCATGGGAAATTTGTCTCTCCTCCCCAGTTTATTTATTTGTTCCAGCATCTATTTAATCAGTACGGGCTCATGGATATTTATTCTAACTTTGGATTATAACCCAATACCGCCTTATTTATTTTACCGTTCAAATGGTTCCAGTTTTGACCGTTGGGAGGTCTCGAGCTGGCTCCTGGGTCACTTTGGTGTGGCCCCATCATGGTAGCTGGTCATCATTCCTGCTGTGTGTGTGGTTTTTTTTTTAAACATTTCCTTGCTTCCAAGAAGATGCCCCGGGCTCATCTTGTGTATTCCTGTGCAGAATAAGCTACTTCTTTTTATTAATTAATTAATTAATTGTTTAATTGACATCCAAGTTAGTTAGCATATGGTGCAACAATGATTTCAGGAGTAGGTTCCTTAAAGCCCCTCCCCCATGTAGCCCCCCCCTCCCCCAACCCCTCAGCAACCCTCTGTCTGTTCTCCGTATGTGAGTCTCTTGTGTCTTGTCCCCCTCCCTGTTTTTATATTATTTTTGCTTCCCTTCCCTTATGTTCATCTGTTTTGTATCTTAAAGTCCTCCGATGAGTGAAGTCATTTGATATTTCTCTTTCTCTGACTAATTTCGCTTAGCAGGATACCCTCCGGTTCCATCACGTAGTTGCAAATGTCAAGATTTCATTCTTTTTGATCTCCAAGTAATACCCCAATGTGCGTATACGCCGCCTCTTCTTTATCCGTTCATCCGTCGATGGGCACTTGGCAGAATAAGGTATTGCTGCAAAAAGTCCCAGTCCTTTTACTGGAGAGTTAGTGATGGAAACTGAGGTCTGGGGGCTGAGTATGTGTGCCGCTGGCCACAGGGCTTCTAGAACAGGTGACAGAGGACCGGTGTGTCCTAACCTGTGCGTACACACGCATCTGCAAAACTGTTAGATGCAACCACCTGTGTCTATATTAAGCTCAATGTGAGTTCTTTCTGATGGCTCCAACTGTGACACATTAGCGTGGACCATCTTGGCCTCCTTCTGCTTCCCTCCTCTCCCCGTGAGAAAGCCTCTCTGGGATGGCCTCAGTTTCCCCATCTGTAAAACATGCGGCTTAGAAGAAGAGACAGTCCATCAGGCCCGACACCCTAGGACACCAAGTTAAAAACAAACGCGAATCAGCAGTTGACCAACCCAGGTCCTATTCTTTTCACTGAAACACCATGGATTTTTCCTAGTGGGCCTTAACAATGTGCTCCAGATGAATCTTTTACCTTTTCCAGGGTCTGTGTTGTCACTAAACAAAGCTGTCAGGAGAAAGAGCAGAAATAATGACATGAAAACATAACGCAGCGTGTCTGGGGCCCCACAGCAGGTTGTCGCTGGCCGTGTGGACGACACAGCCTTGCTATGGGTTCACCGTGCAAAGGCCTTCTCTCCCCCTGAGGATCAGGCCCCTTTGTCGGGGAGCAGAGCTCCGGGCCAGTGCTCCAGCAGGCCACCCAGCACACCCCCCAGCTCCTGCAGACGCCCGCGAGAACAGGGGGCACAGAGAGACGCAACATCGGAGTTGTCTTTGGTTCTTGTACAGAAATTCCTCATCCAGGCTGTCCTTTCACGGGAGGATCATGTTGACAGAGTCACTGGGCTAGGTCACTGTTTCACAGCTATTAGGGCGACTCTGAGCCAATCAAAGCAAATATTCATCATGAGAGTGGAATCCAGAACCGTCTAGTCTGCTCCTGCACCCGGGCCACCGGGAGCCACTCTTTAACCCTTGTGTTACCCTCACCTAGTGACAGTTGGATGAGGAGGTTATGTGCTTGGGTCTCTGGGACCCACCTCTGTCCCCCTTGAGACGTGAGCGCCACCCGGAGTGTCTTTCTTGTTCTCTGTGTAGGTGGCTGAGGCTGTGGGCTCTGGTCATCAGGAGACAGCCTCTGTGGGCATTGGGTCATTTTACTTCACTTCCCCAAGCCCCAGCCTCCTTATCTGTAAAGTGGAGGTAATAACAGGCCCAATAAAGATGTGACTGCTGCTTTCACTTTCGAGATGAGGAATCTCCCCACTAGAACATAAGTGTTGCTTTAATTATTGGCAAGGATTCTCTCCTGCCTTCCAGCCATTGTACAATCACTGAGTAACACTGTGGTATAAGGCTCTGTACGAAGCCCTTAGGAATAAAAAGTGATGGTTCTAGAAGTCCTTCATTAATCATGGTAGGAAAAGATAAATAAATACCTACATTTCAACCCAGTCAGATTAAGGGTGGTAAGAGGGGGCTGGGGGTGCAGGGAGGGAGGGCCTATTCCCCAAGTACGGTGGGGGGCGGAGGCGGAGGCAGAGAGAGGCAGGTGGGAGAGGTGTGTTGGGGTGGGGCTGTGCCTGCTGGTTGAGTTTTGATCTAACCTGCTAGTGGGAAACTAAATTTTAAGAGTAAAAAAGAAACAAACAAAAGCAAGATGACTTTATCTCCCCCTGAAGCAATGGCGGCATTCCATAATCCTGAGGGCCTGGAATCGTCTAAACTTCCTCTCTCTAATGGAGCGCGGCAGTAACGATGCGATGTGTATCTGGAAATCTTCCCCTGAAAGAGGGGCAGATGCTCTGTGTCTTTCTCCCCCCAGATGAGGGCTATTTATCCACCAGAGCCTTGACATCAGCATCGAATCGGCAAAGGAATTCGGGGCTAGGATCGCTAGAATGATGTCGGTAATCAATAATTTGTTCCCGGGAGAAGATGGCAGGGCT
Organism: Proteles cristata cristata; assembly: GCA_017311185.1. NCBI lineage: Eukaryota > Metazoa > Chordata > Mammalia > Carnivora > Hyaenidae > Proteles > Proteles cristata. The sequence continues at coordinate 312,658 of JAESUZ010001391.1, forward strand.
TTTAGGACCTCACACAATGGTGAGGTTTCTGCTTCCCCTCCCCCAGAGCACACGTCACTCTGCACCTCATTCTGGATGGTTCTATTTTTTTCCAAAGATGGCTTAGGGGCTCTGGGGGTCTCCTTGGGCCCCCTGGCACCTTTGCATCTTACGGCTGTTGGCCTCCCCTGATAGTGTAGCCAGTGGTTTCTTTCAATGGTCTCTGGAGCTGGTTTTCCTTGGCGGAGAGCTTAGACCACCCTGGCACTGCCCGCACCTGGCACCTTGGAGGAGTCAGGTGACTAAAGTAACTGAAAAAAGTGCATGAACTGAGTGGGCGCAAGGCCGTGGGTCCCCACTCCCCACGCCTCGGGTGCCAGCTCTGCCACCTCCCGCTGGACGCTCTTGGACAGGAGCCCATTTGTGCATCTGAAAGTGCACGTGACCCAACGCCGCTGTGAGCGTTGAGTGCGGTAATTACCATCCCCGGGGCACGGCAAGAGCTCAGGAAGTGACTATTTTTAATATGCTCGGTGTTATTATTATTAATAGTGCACGTGGGGAAGAAGGAAGGAGGCCTCAGAGGACGCCCATTGTCACAGGTTTCTCGCCCGGCTGCAGGGCCTCAGGGATGGGCCCAGGAGAACCTCAGGGCCCTTTGCCAAGTGGCTCCTGGGATTCAGGAAAGCAGAAGGGAAATGCTGCCTTGACCCCTGCCAGTCTCCCTAACCCCACTCAGCTACTGTGGAAGTCAGGGCCAGGCTTCCTCCGCTTCGCTTCCCATTGTCTTTGAGACAATCGTGGTCCCCACCCCACCCCCTTTTTCTCTCTCCTCTCTCTCCTTCCCCACATCTGCTCTCAAGGACCAGGGCCCATGCTCTAAGGAATAAGATTGTGATGGAATACTACGAGTTTTCTCCAAAAGTGGAGGTGACTCCTGCATTCATCTGGTAGGGTCCCCCAGGGGGCTTTGTGAAAACACAGAGAATCCATTGCCCAGGGTTAGATGTGGCACAGCCTTGGAACTTGGGAGGGGGTCCCCTCTGGGCATGTCCCCAAGGTCACATCCCGGATACGGCCAGGGCTGGGGGTGAAGTCATCCGTGGTATATTTCACACTGACCGGACACGGGCAGGCATGGCCCCCGGCCGGACCTTGAAGGGAAGGAAGGAAGCTGTGACTGAGCCTGACTGTGCCAAGCCCTGGCTTCACACCCAGCAGCTCAGCACATCCTCACCTCGTCCTGGGAGGAAGTGGATGGTCAAGGGAATGGTGTTCAAGTCGGACAGGACCATGTTCAGATCCCAGCTCTACCACTTAGCTGCTGAGTGCCTGTGGACCGGTCGTGGACTTCTTAGAGTCTGAGTTTCCTCACTGGGGTTGGAGGGTCAAACCTGAAGCCTGTGCAGGGGTTGCTGGGAGGGGAACAGTGACAAAGTACAGGTAGGATTTAGGACAAAGCCCACACATGATGCTCCATCTCCATTGTAGAGATAAGGTGAGGGAGGCCGGGGGGTCAGGAGCACAGAAGGCCTGTGCAGGGCAGAAGGGAGTGGGCAATACTTCCCAGGAGAATCTCACTCAGTGTTAGCAGAGAAGCAACAAAAACAGTGATAGAAAACCCCACTGACATCCAGGCAGCTCCAGATTTTACATTCTTGTCCCAAGGAGCTCATGAAAATCCACAGGCTCCTTGGCGGTCTTCCTTTGCCATCAAAACCTACCTGTTTTGTGGTGGGTGGGGGTAGAGTCTCTCCCTGAATGCCCACTGTTCTTGGGAAGCCTGCCCCTTTCCTGATGACTGGCAACACTGTCGAGCTTAGGCCTGTGGGGGGAGTCCCATGCGATGGACTCATTGTCCAGGCCCCCCAAACCCAACATGGTGCCCAGCACGCAGCAAGAGATTCATACTTGCAGATGGATGGATGGATGGATGGATGGATGGATGGATAGGTAGGTGGATGGATGCATGGATGGATAGAAGAATGGATGGATGGATGGGTGGATGGGTGGATGGGTGGATGGATGGGTGGATGGATGGATGGATGGATGGATGGATGGATAGGTAGGTAGGTGGATGGATAGATGGATAGGTGGATGGGTGGATGGATGCATGAATGGATAGAAGGATGGATAGGTGGATGCATGGATGCTTGTGGTAGGTGGATGGATGGATGCATGGATACATGGATAGATGGGTGGATGGTGGGTGGGTGGATGGATAGGTGGATGGATGGATGCATGCATTCATGTGATTACATGTTAGGGCCACTCAGTTCTTCCCCCAGGGCATGGGCTTGTTGAAGCCAAAGCCATGTCAAAGCCTCATGGAAACAGAATTCATTGGCTCGCCTAGTGAACACTTGTTGAGGAGACAAAGCCAGACACTGAAAGGGTGCCCGTGTGGCTAGAACAGGCTGAAAGAAGTCAGCCCAGGGGACTAGGCAAGGCGTGCCATATTCCTGCCAGGGTCCTACCCACCCAGGTTCCAGGGCCAGCCAGCCTCAGGACAGCACCTGGCTGCTCACCCCTCCCCCCCTTGCCATTTGTCAACCACTGAACTCCGATGTGAGTGTGGGTCACTCAGAGCTCCAGAGGGCGGGGCTGTTCCAAGAACAAGGAGGAGTTCCACCTCATCCACTGACTTCAGAGTCGGTCATAGAAGTTTGAAACTCAAACTCTTTGAAAAAATTTTTAATTTTTTTAAGTTTATTTGTTTATTTTGAGAGAGAGAGAGGGAGGGAGGGAGGGAGGACAGGGCACTAGAGAGAGAGATGGAGAGAGAGGATCCCAAGCAGGCTCTGCACTGTCAGTGTGGAGCCCAGTGTGGGCCTTGAACCCATGAACCGTGTGATCATGACCTGAGCCAAAACGAAGAGTTACATGCTTAACTGACTGAGTCACCCAGGTGCCCTGAAATTCAAACTCTTTTTTATAAATTATAGAATAATATCTGCTCATGATGCTGCAAAAACATTAAGGAGACACAATACAAGGAAAACATCTTCTTCCCATCAACTTCCCATCTTCTTTACCCCAAGGTTACATTTTCCAGATAAACTCACACATGTGTACGTGTATCTTACATTATAGCAAGTATAGTAGGTCCCCTCACACGGCGGTCAGTGGGGCGGCCCTAGAATTTTCTCCTTGGATTCTCTGGGACATCTTTCCATATTAGTCCAGATTAGTCCAGATTAGTGGGGTGCAGTCCGTCAGCCCTGGTCAGGAGCTTGGCACCCGGCCCGCAGCTCACACCTAGGAAACACTCACGTTGAATGAAGGAATACAGATTGGCCCCCTTGTGTGGTGTTCTCACGGTGGGACACCCCTTCATTTCTGTTAGGGTCCCCGCGAGCTGGGGGTGTGGATGGGAGTCACAGATCCTGCCCCGGGAGACTCTTGCAATGTGGACACGTAGTGCTTTGGGAGGGTAAATTCCTAGAAGTGCAGTCCCTAAGTCCAGGGTGCAAGGTCAGTAATTCTGAAGGATAGTGTTAAATTGCTGACCTGTCACAGGACGTGGCCGGTCCTTGACTCTTGGCACCGCTTCCGTTTTTCAGGGAAAAATGGAATGTCTTGTACATTCTTTCCACGCAACCCTCTCAGGGCGGGAGGCACAGAGCCCCGAGAAGGTGGGGCCCCTACAGCGGGCCCGACAGGGAAGAATGGGCTGTCCTGCTGGCTGCCGCGATTGAGCCTCTGACCCCGCAGCTGAGGAATGGGGTTATGGGTGTACATACTTCGAGGGCTAATCGAAGTGGGGAGCACTGGAGACGGCTGCTGGTGGGGGGACTCCGCTGGTCCTGAGTCCTGGGCTTTCTGGGGATGTGGTGTGACCAAGGAGCACCTGTCCGTGTCTTCAAGGAGAGCCAGGTGGGACCAAAGACCCCGGGGTCAAATGTCAAAACTCATCCAGACAACGCACACCTCCCGGCCGCCAGGGTGTCCACATGCTCATTGAAGTGAGCAGTTCTGAGGGCTCTTTCCTCCAGGAAGGTCAAGGGAAGCCCTGTGTCATCTTTGGCCTGTGAGTTTATCAGCTTCCAGACAGAGCCTAGTGGTCGCGTCTGGGTGGAGGTTCCCTCGGAATTGTTGACAGCCTTCATCTCTTTGAAGCAGTTTTGAATCCCAGAGATGAGGTGGTCTGTTCAATTACAGACAGGTGAAACGGGGCCCAGAGAGGCAAAGCAGCTTGCCCATGGACACACAGCTTCTCGCCTTCCTATAGGGAACACCGCCACTTCTGATCTTTTGCTTTACACAATGAAATAAGTGGTCTGTTATGGCCCTGGAGCCAGATGGCCTAGATCTGACCCCTTACCTGCTGACCTCTGACCTTGGATGAGTCGCTTCATCTGCATACGCCTGCAGAGCTCGATGATGAGGGGAATCGTGGATTAGCCGCTCCTTGTGCAGATGAAATGAGATATGTCACCCCCCCCACCGCATGCAGCTGCGCGCCCCTTGATCCTGCCCAGCGGTGCCCAGGGGCACCCCCAAGGTGAGACCTCTGGGTAACTCCATGCCCCCATGGACGTGCCCATTGCGACGGCCCCAGAGTTGGGCAATGATAACATTGTTTTGTGACTCATCCACTGCGTCTGACCTTTGGATTCAGGAGAGCATTAATGGGGCGCTTTGGATGGTGCTGGGAGTGTCAAGCTTTTAATTAATGTGCCGGACTGAATATATTTAGCTGGACCGTTCTGCCTAGTCCATCCAATTACCCAGATTCATTATACAACTTGATTGCGTTTTCCATTACTCAGTGACTTTGCTAAATGGGCGGCCATGCTGCAGGCGGGCAGCCCAGCGCCAGTATTGATTAGAGGACACAGTTTATTACCCAGCGGAGGCAACGTTCAGGGCTGTAAATCTCATGCTGGACGCAGTTTCTCTGCAGTCGCCAGGTGGGGGACGGACTTTTATTTGAATGAAGCATTTTGGCCATCGACCCTCCCTCCAAACTTCCCCTGTGCCCTGCTTTTGTTTAATTGAATTGCCTTTCCATCGCCAAATCTCCCTGTAAATATAATCAAGGACTCCTCCTGCTTTAATAGCGGAAATGGATGAAAGGTATTTTTCACCTTCCCCCGCCTTCCAGAATGACACAATGCGGTGAGCTTGCCAAAGGGAATCTGGAGGACCGGCCACAGGAAGACGCTGAGCTTTCCTTTATTCCCGCTGGCTTTCAGGACGGGTCCTAAGCCAGAGCCGCCATCTCTCACCTTGTGTGGCCCTGGGGAGAAGGTGGCCTCTAACCCTTGGTGAGAGTGAGAAGCGGCAGTAAGTTCAGCCCTGGTGAACCTGGGACCCGGGAACTTGCTTTTAAGGTCGTGGCTGTGATCTCAAGGGGAGAAACCGCCGCCTGTCCATGGTCTCAAGGATGTGCTTTCCTCCCCGATTTCCTTCATTGCTACCATCACCTAGAGTTGGACACATCCTTTTATTGAGACCTAGGTCACAACAGGGGGCTAATAGGGGAAAAGACGCCACGGGTGGGCCATTTCCTTCCATACAGAAGCTGGTGAACACCAAGCACATGCCACGCATTTTGCATTTGCCGTCTCTAGTCCTCGGATAACCAAAGGAAGTGTTTGGGTTCATTTTTACTTTTGATTTTTAGACTTAGAGGAGAGAGGGTTTCTGTCAAACCCTCACCCATTTCCCCTTGGGTTAACACTGAAGGGTTTTTGTCTGTGGAAGAGAAAGCTGGGGCCCAGAGAGGTTAAGGACCCTGCACGAGGTCACACAGCAGTGGCAGGATTTGCACCGGATCTGGGTTTAGCCCGGCCTGTGACACCCCAGCAGACTGTAAGGGCTGACACAGGAGCTGCGCTTTTCATGCACCCACAGAATCGGGAGCGAGGCTGGGGATCTCTGCAAAAGACGACGTCTGAGCCTGAGAACCAGAATGAAGTCAGAACCTCACTTGTGTCTACGAGGGACTTTGCCTTACAAAGACTCCAAGGAGACATGAAGTCCTAGAAGGCGGCCGGGAAAACGGGCTGACGCTGAGCGCCACACCAACCAAGCCCCTGCACCCCCCCACCCCTGCTCAGAGTTTTCTCGGGTCTGGTTCTGTGGGTCCACTTCCAGCCCTCCTCCCTGGAGCCAAGCAACAAGTAGCACAACCGATCAGACTGTGTTGACCTCTGCCAGCGACCCTGTCGCGCAGTTAGCGATGCTTAACCTGGAGGATAATGAGCCATCGCAGGAGGAAAAAGTCTCTCTTTTGCGAAGCTCGACAGACACCCTTTCAACAAACACCATTCTGATTTTCTGGCAAAAGGAGCCACTGGTGGTTTAAATACATAGACCAAGAGGTCAAAGATAAGTCCCGTTAAACACATACGGATGCAGACTTGGCACTCAGTGCTCAGCGCTGACTCAGCCCTAAATCCTGCCCCAAACCTGGCGACGCAGGGCTTGTTATGGCCTCAAGAAAAACAGCTTTTACATTTTGAAATAATTATAGATTCACAGGAAACTGCAAAAATAGTGCAGAGAGGTCCCATGTACCGTTCACCGAGCTTCCCCCACGTGGTGACATCTTACGGGGACACTGGTTCAAGCCACAGCCCTTACTCAGGTGACCGGTTTCGTACATTCCATCTGTGCGTGTGTTTATGTGTGCACGTGAGTGTGTGTGTACGTACATGTGTGGATGTATGTGTGTGGTGTGTGCATGTGATGTGTGTATGTGTGTGTGAGTGCATGTGTGTGCTGCGTACCTATGTGAGTGGTGTGGGGGTATATGTGTATATGTGTGTGGTGTATGTGTGTATGTGTGTATATGTGTGCGTGGGTGAACATGTGTGTCACATGTATGTGGAGTGTACCTATGTGTGTGGTGCATGTATGTACGATGTGTGTGGCATGTGTATACATGTGCACATCTGTGTGCATGTATGTACATGTCCACACGCAGGTGGTGTACGTATCCATGCCTCTGTTTCATAGGTGAGGAAGGCAAACTGTAGAGGCGCTGAAGGGCCTGGCCCGACCTGGGACAGCTAGTCCGTGGGGGAGCCAAGAGGCATCAAGATTCCAAAACAGCATCCCCCGCCCCCTCCCACCATGCGGCTTTCCGGTCCCCCCGGCCCCCCCCGGCTCCCCCCGGCCCAGGGACATAACTGACAAGGGAAGACTTGACTTGTGGGTGAACCCAGCCCCTGAGTGCGCAGCGGTGGTAACAGTGCCTGCTTGCTCTTTCATCTCTGAAGCTGATGCGCGGAGGGCAGAGCTTTGCAGAACAGCCCGGCGCAGAGTCGCTTCCTGTCTGTGCGTGGCCTCGATGCGAGGGGACAGGTGGGGAGTTCCACATGCGTCTCTAGTCTGGTCCTGGGGACAAGAGCACATGGCTGCCTGGCCCAGGACAGCCGGGAAGGGCGGGGGGAGACCGGCTGGCCCTCGGACGCCCGCCTCCCGCAGCACACAGAAGGCAAAGCGGTCGTTCTTCGCAAAACTAATGCCCGCAAGGGACTTGGTTTTGTTCTTGGAGCTATTAGGGATTTGAAAGGTTGTTGAGCTACAATAAATATAATAATAATGATGATGATGCTAGTTTTGTGCTTGGGAGATAGGGACTTTTTGGAGAGGGGCCTGGGAGGTGTGTTAATGGCTCTGGGGAGGGAGCCTGAAATCATTCTCTTCCCTCTGCGTGGCTGCGTGGGTGGAAACTTACTGCAAGTTAAATTAAAAAAAAAAAATCAATAGCATTTCAGGTGATTGTGAATTAGGGGTTATTTGCTGAGGCTAAAGGGGATTAAGGTTAAAGCCTGAAGATGATCAATGGGCAATTACTGCCACGGCGGAGGGTGGGGACCCGCCTTCTGCAGCCTTGGGGACAGGAAGCCCGCTGGCGGCTCAGATCAACCCCCCACCCCCCGTGCGTGCGGTGTGTCGGCACATGTCAAACCCCGAGAATCATGGCTCCAGTGCATTAGGAAGGCCATTTGCCGGGTCATCGCCCCGTGGAGACCCCCAGCCTTTGCCCTCTCTGCTTACCACCCTGGAGATGCCCCCGCCCACCAGGGAGGAAATGAGACCTGAGCTGCGTTCAGATAGGAGCAGACAAAGAGCGAGGTGCGGACCCGGAGCTGGCTCCACAGCAATCAATCCTGGGGGTGTAATAACCACAATTTTCTGATTCGAAGGCAAAACCGAATAAGCCAGAGGAGCAATTCAGGCCACACGCGGCCTTCTTCCTGAGAAGGAGCACAAATTGATTTTTCTTTCATAAGCCCAATTTTGTGCTGCCCACCGACACCCGTCCTTTCTGAGCTCCTTTCTTCCATATTCCGCCCGAGGTACAATTAGCAGAGGATCAGAAAGTTTCCGGCCTCCAGCGTCCCGCCTCTGTAGGCGCGGATTTGCCGGTGCTGACAGAGATGCTGAGAAGTCAGCAGCCCCAGGTCGCCGCGGGGACCGTCGCTGGCCCTTCAGGGTCTCGATTTCCCCGTCGCCACGGCCGAGAGGCGGGAGGCCCCAGAAGAGTCCCCCTTGGCTGGAACAGCGAGCCCTACAGAAATAACGACCCGTGTCTCCACCCGGGGGCGGCTGACTCAGAATCTCCAGGGATCAATGCCTCCCTGGCTGCTACATCTACTTTAAAGTCGAAACCGGGTTCGGGATTTCTCCAGGGCTCCCACCTCACTTGGAGAGAAACCAGAACTGGGACCGTGGCCATGGGGTGGTCCCTCCTTTGTCTCTGCCTGCCCCCGTGTCATCCACTCTGGCCTTCTTTCAGTTGGTGGGACTCTCCTAGTTGGTTCCCACCACAGGGCCTTTGCCCGTGCTGTTTCCTCTGAGTCGCATCTGCCCATGGCCACCGCCCCCCGTCATTTCCTTCCATCTTTAGCTTGGCTACGGCTGCCCCAGGTCCCAGCGTCTGAAACAGCCCCCTTCCAGGAACATCGCCCACCTCGCTTCCTTCCCGGCCCTTATCCTGGTCTGCAGTTTCGTTTATCTGCTTGAGATCCTCCTGCCTGACTAGGACCTGCGCCTTCGCCCCCGCACGGCCTCCACCACCCCCTTGGCTGGCGCGTAGTAGGTGCTCAGAAACGTCAGCCGAGGGAGTGAATGACCGCGTCTGTGACCGGATGACTTCGGGAGGCCCCGGAGCAGAGCCGACGCTCATGAAGGGCCTTTCGCAGCTGTGACGTTTTATGAGTCTGGAAGCATCTCTCTCAAGCTCCTCATGTTACACGTGAGGAGGCAGAGGTCTCCGAGGGGTTGGTCATCACGGGAGGGTTCTCTCGGGCTGTTCCCTCTCCCCGCGGAAGCGGTTCCGGGCAGCTCTGGACCTAGAAGGAAGGTGGCGGGTGGCCTCTGAGTCAGGGACACGGCCACCTGGCCTGGGTGGTGACCACACAGCTCCCAAGACAGGAAAGGTCAGAGCAGGGTGGCTGCTCGGTGGCCGTGGAGATCTGCCGGGCACCTCCCAGGCTTCCACGCGCCCTTAGTCCTTCCTCAGAAGCGGCCACCCACTCGCTCATCTCTGCATTTGAAATACTTGAGGGACACTTCTCCCCTCTGGCGGGAGCCAAGCTCAGGAGGGCTCCACGCAGGACACTAAACCCCAACGGGCCAGAGCCCCTCCCCCCCCCACCCGGGCTTCCGGTTAAGACTGGGTCACCCCTGGCCTTTTTACTGCATGTCGGCCACAGCCAGTCCCCTCTCTACGCGGTGCGGCTCTCGCTGCTGTGACCCCCCTCCACCTCCCCCTGCAGAGCACAGGGCAGAGGGAGACGCCAGTGGGCCACTGACACCTTGATTTATGCACTTGCGTCCCTGTGCTGTGAACCTTCCCCACTGTCTGGCCGAGGAAGGGACAGCTGGGTGGTCCTTCTGCCTTGGGTCCAGGAATGCTTTCTGTAGGCTTCCAGAGGGGACGGGCTCATGCCACCGGGTGCTGGGAGCCCTGCCTGCCCCCCAGGCCCCCCGCACCCCCGGCAGCACGGAGCGGCCCGTGGGAGCTGCCGTCAGTGCAGCCCATGCGCGTCCTGAGCCGGTGGTGCCCAGACACGGTGGTGGGTGCGCGCGGGCTGCCCATTAGTTGTTATGGAAACTCTTTACCCCGAGACGTCATTTAGCTGAAAGTATAAACAGTTTCCCAGAAGGTTTTAGCAAAATGCATGGGTCACAGGCACGATGGCATGACCTGCCACGGCCGTGGCTGTGGGCCGAGGCGCCTGTAAGGGCGAGCGCCTGTGGCGGCCGCCCACCCGCCTGGTGGACAGGCTTCCGGAGGGAGAGGCGGCCCAAAGGCAGCGCACAGGCCTCCCCTGGGCTCCCCGAGCAAACCCCCTTCTGCAAAGCTGGGTGCAGACAAGCATCGCGGAATGAACGGCTGTGCGTTACGACAATAGTAAAATATAATGATAGCTGTGTGCCGCTAATAGATCAAGTTTTAGTGCTTATTACTGTGTGGTCTTATTTAATTATATTATTCATGATCAGACGTCATTAACTTTAATGATTAAGTAACATGGGGGACACTGTTAAGGTGGCAGACAATCTCCGTGTTGAAACCTGTGATTCTGCTCCTGAGCCTATGCAGCAGGGGCTATGATCATCCCCATTTTACAGAAGGGCAAACTGTTGTGCTTTCTCTTTTCTTTTAATGTTTATTTATTTATTTATTTTGAGAGAGACAGAGAGAGAGAGTGCGCACGTACAAAAGGGAGAGGGGCAGAGAGAGAGGGAGACGGAGGGTTGCGAGTGGGCTCCACGCCAACAGCGCACAGCCCGATGTGGGGCTCGAACTCACAAACTGTGTGATCATGAGCTGAGCCGAAGTTAGACGTTCAGCCGAGCCACCTGGGCGCCCCGGTCGTGCCTCCCAGCATGCTTGCATTCTGCTGAAAACGTGACTGGACTGCGGAGTTGCCGAAAAGTCCCAGACCTTTCTCGCTGCCACCGGACACCCTGAGCACATACAGAGCTCCCGCTGTGTGTCCCCAGCTGTTCTGGCAGCAGGGAGGGAGGCGGGCCCGGCTGGGTGTCTCCCGCCGTCACTACCGCTCACCGTCCAGAGGCCTCGCCTCGCTTCTCCCGACAGCCTTCCGGAACGTGCCAGCTGGAGCCAGGAGGCCTCTGTGACGACTCCCAGACTCAGGGCGTCCCCGGCACCGGCTGTGCGTCTTGGGGCCCTTTGCAGGCCGAGGCCGTGTCTTTTCTGTTGGTGTTTCCAGGCCCAGCCACAGAACAGTCATTGAACGTTTGTTGGGTTTTATCACAAGGAAAAAACTCCAGGAGGGCCGGCTCTGTTCCGTGCGCCCCTGCGTCCCCCGCAATAGTGTCTGGCCCACAACGGGGGCAAAATACATGCTTGTAGGGTGGGTGCGCGGAAGGAAGCAGGCATGGGCGGCTGAGGGGGCGGGTCTGTGTCTCAGTGGACCCGGCTGTCAGGTGGACGGAGGGATGGAAGGAAGGGCAGACGGATAAACAGGTGGGTCAGGATAGACGGTCAGACAGACGGTCAGACAGACGGTTAGAAGAACGAGTGGAACAAGTTCTGGATAGTTGAATATACAGATAAACACAATGCTAGTCATCAGGAAAGAGGTTTAGATGATCGAATGGTTGGTTAAAAATGTAAGCTCTGATGAATGAAATGCTTCCCACTGACTTCTTCCTTCCTTCCTTCCTTCCTTTCCTTCCTTCCTTCCTTCCTTCCTTCCTTCCTTCCTTCCTTTCTTTCTTTCTCTTCTCTCTCTGTCTCTCTCTCTCCTCTCTCTTTCTTTCTCACTCTCTCTTTCTTTCTTTTTGATGTTTATTTTTGAAAGAGACAGAGACAGAGCATGAACAGGGGACGGGCAGAGAGAGAGGGAGACACGGAAACTGAAGCAGTTTCCAGGCTCCGAGCTGTCAGCACAGAGCCCAATGCAGGACTCGGACTCACAAACCGTGAGGTCATGACCTGAGCTGAAGTCGGATGCTTAACCGACTGAGCCCCCCAGGCACCCTAGCTTGTTTCTTGAAAGAGAAAGAGAGAAGCTGGTTGGAGGGAAGGAGAGGACCCCCCCCCACACCAACTGACTCCACCTTTGCTCCCGGCTCACCTACCGTCGGGCTGGTTTTCAATCCGCACGCTGAAAAGCCGCAGCGCACAGTGCGGAGAAGGCAGTCCTGGCTCCCAGCCCGGGGCGCCGAGCCCTTCCCTCCTGTGCGTGCAGTCGGCCCGAACAACCAAATGTGGGCCTCTGCCTGGATTTCCTCCGTGAGCCGGAGATAAACTCGGTTTTGGAGCTGTGAGGCCTGACATACGGTATCCTGAGGCCTCGCCTCGCAAGTGTGCTTGGCCCAAACGAGTCATCCTTGTTTAATCGTCAGGGCTCTTTCCCAGGGAGAGCGGCCATGTGCACAGGCCCGGCACCCACGGCCTCTCGCCAGCGCCTCAGGGCTGACGGCAGGGATCTGTCCCGCAGCCGCGCCTGACACGTTTTTAGAAAGTGCAAACAGACGGCGACCCCGGGAGGCAGCACCTCGCGCTGGCCGGCTAAGTCCCGCGCCCCCGCGTCCCCAGCAGAGCTCACCAGGAACACCGTCCTGGCAGGCACGGCTCAGTGTGGCCGGCGCCGGGTGTTGGCAGGGGCGGCGCAGGCGGGGGCCGGGGGGGCAGGCAGAGACCCTCCACGTGCAAACGTGTTTCGTGGACCCGCCGGGTCTGTAGCTGCCACAGGGGGCAAGGGCTCCGAGTGGCCGGTGGGCAGAGAGGCGGGGAGACGGCAACGTGGAGGCCATTTTCTCACTCATTCATTCATTCAACAAACGTCTGCTGAGCACTGGGCTGGGCTCCCCCACCCCTCCACCCCGGGAACTCCTGATGTGCCTGTAGAGCCGGCACTACCAGCCCACCCCGCCTCTCATTCCCTCCCAAGCCCTCACCCCGCCTTGCTGTGGCCGCCCTGGCCCTCCTGCTCTGCACCCCAGCCCCACGCCCCTGGCCCTTTCTCTCCACCTCTTCCCTGCGCACTGAGCACCCACGACACCTTCTCCATTTGCTTAGAGTCTCCCTGCGGCACTGGGCTCCCAGATGCACGGTGGGGGCGCGGTCTTTCTCAGGGCTGAGTCACGGGGGTCGGCGCATGCGTGCACGTAGCCGGAATGAGGATGGAGTGGATGAGCCAGAGAACACGGCTGAGTCAGCTCCCGGCCCTCATGGTGCTTACGGCTCAAGAGGGAGTCAGGCCTTGAACAAACACACGAAAGTAAATGCACACGTTATGCTCAGGGCTCGGCCGGAGGAGGAGGGCCTCCTGGGGGAGGGGGCTGGGGACCTGGCATGGGTGTGGGCGCTGAATGATGAGCCAGCCAGCCGTCCAGGGTATCTTCCCAGCTGCACAAGTGCCTAGTGGACGGCCCAATGCCAAGGCCAGGTATCCTACGCCGCAGACAAGTCCATTCGTACATTTGTCATGGGTTGAGCGCTAAACATTCATAGTGGCACTTTCCCCAGGAGCTCCGCCCTGGAGTCACCCGCTGGTCTGGATGAAGGGGTGTGGGTCACCCGCCCGACAGGATCCTGACCTGGAACGCGGTCATTCTCTGCAGCTTCCGGACAAGGCGATCCCACAGCCTCGGCGAGTGTGAGAAGCCAGATTTAAGAGGTACTTTCCCAACGGTTCCACTTAACAAATTCACCCAATAGGGAATGCGAATCGACGCTGTTCGGTCAGAACGTGGCTGCCCTTCCTGGGGGGCTGGTGACAGGTGGCCCCCGAGATCTCTGTCATCTGGTTTCGTGATGGGGAGGCCAGGGGAGCTGGTGACACAGCGCGAGGCGGCGTGAGGCCCTGTGGCGTGTGTGCCTCTCCGCGCACATGACACGGCAGGGAAGACCGTGAGGAGGAAGGCCTGGCTGCTCTGAGAAGCAGAGACGTTGTCCTCTGTGGCTGGGACTGGGCTGCCTCTGCCCCGTGTCCCCGCACCCCGAGGCTAAGACAAGCCATGTGCCCTTTTGGGCTGGCCGTCTTCCCCCTGGGCTGCCCCCACTTCTCTGCCCCCGGCCCGTACCCCCCGCCTGGCTACCCCCTCTTAGAGCTGGGTCAGTTGGTGGGGCGGGGTCCCAGAGAACGCCCACATCCCCCACGACTGAACCCCCGAGGCTTGAGAGCTGGAAGCAGGCGCGGCAGGGACCGCGGCGCTCCTCACTCATGCACTCCCGCAGACTGAAGACCCTGTGAATGTAGGGAAGAAATTAAAAAAACATTTTTTTAATGCTTATTCATTTTTGAGAGAGAGAGAGAGACAGAGCACAAGCAGGGGAGGGGCAGAGAGAGAGGGAGACACAGAATCTGAAGCAGCTCCAGGCTCTGAGCTGTCAGCACAGAGCCCGACACGGGGCTCGAACTCGTGGACTGTGAGATCATGACCTGAGCCGAAGTCAGAAGCATTAACTGACTGAGCCCCCCAGGAGCCCCTGTAGGGAAGAAATTCAAATTAGAGTTATTGAAGAGATCGTGTTGGGCCCCAGGGAGCCCCCAGGCTAATTTCTGAGCACAGGGCAGCCACCTGGACTGGGGAAGGCCCTGGGAAAACGTGAGGGGAGCAACCAACATGGCCACCCGGGACCAGAGACTCAGAAAATCCTCATCGGATGTCCCCCCACCTGGCAGGTGCCTGCAGCCCCAACCCAGAGAGACGCCAAGAAAGTTTATGTTATTTATAGTCAGATTCTGTTTCCTTGTTGGTATTAGCTCTCCTATCCGGTGTCAGAAATTTGCATGGGAAGGACTCTCTGGAATCTTCTTCCGGCATGGGGGAGGGGTGGAGAGAGCTGCTGCCTCTCGCCTGTTGGGTCCCTGACCAGCCTCTCCCTCACCTCCTTCCACGCATTTTAATGTGGTTTTGCATGTAGGGTCAGCATTGTGAAATAAAAGTTAGCATAATTTTTAATTTATAATATCAGGAATCCAATTTACTGCTTCGATCACTTAATGATGTTGGCTGCTTGACGGGCACGTTCATGTTGCTCCTCTGTGGGCCTGGCAGGTCCGGCCTGGTGTGATGGCAAAGACGGGCTGCTCAGGGCTGGGGCTGCCCTGGTCTAAGGTGGAGGTTTGGCTGGAGCGAAGGGCGGAGCCAGGTCTGGGGTGGGGCGGGGCTTATTGTCAGCCTACCAGGCTCCAGGCTCGTTTCCCATTCAAAGGGCTGCAGCAGGGGCCCCAGCATATGGATTTTTTAAATGACCTAGAAAGAAAAATAACAAACAGTCGATCCCCAGGGGCTGGTGGCCTGGCATGGATTTGCCCCTGCCTGTGCAGACAGGCCCAGCTGGCTGGGGCACGTGCCATCCTAGCTGGGCATGGCCGCCTAGCGTCCTCCGTGGGGATGGCTGTCAGCCCCCTAACTTCAAAATCTAAGCACCTGCTGGAAACTTTCTGCAGAGGGTCGGGACCCGAGGAGCCATTCCAGAGCCACCTGCCTCCGCCCTCCCCCTCACTGTCCCTGCCGACAGCTGGGAAGCTATACTTGAGTGCTAAAGATAATTTGCCGTGGAGGTTTTGGTTTGGTGGCACATGTGACTGTTCGATTCTGGGGATGAAAACAGTCAATAGATTGATGAAGGCACCATGACCTTGCAGTTGAGCAGACACCTCATAGCCCATCCCCTGTCAGTAGTACACTACCTTCACCCAAGTGCTAATGGTCATCCTTTGAATTGACTCGCACAGGCCCTCCGCGGTGTGTTTGCATTGCACGGGGTGTTTGGCATTTCAGAGTCTTGCCTCCCCAGCCTGGGATCCAGGCTCAGCAAGTGTGCTTTCCAGGGCCAGGCATTGAACATTATTTAGAGTTTGATCTTTCGCTGATGCAGCAGGCTCACACACAGCATCCTTAATTGATGGAGCAAAAATCTAATCAGGAAGAGTGTGCGCCCCAGGAGTCTCGTAAAACAGACTGCCAATGGGGTGCGAGCCAATCAATCCATCAGTCCAAGTCATCGAGCGCCCTCTCTCCCCGTCTCCTTCCCTCAGATCAGTTCGGCCCTGAACTACTGCGTGAGTCACTCACACGGAGGGCCCAATGTCCAAGGAGGTGAGGATCTCGCAGGGGCTATCAGAGTCACTCACGTCGAATGGTGAACCATCCAGGACGATGGATGGGCTCTACCAGTGTAGAATGCGGGGAAGCCATGAGATTGTGAGTCAGAGCCTGGGGCACACTTCTGGGGGCACAAAGGATCGTCTGCAGAGCCAGAGGGAGTGGGCCGGAGAGGGATGAGGGAGGAGGTGACAGACTGAGGGTCTTCACCTGTGTACACTGCAGGGTCTTGCAGGAGCCTCCAGAGCCCCACCCCTTCTGTACAAGAAGCTCATGACCCCCATCTCCCGGGCTCTTGTGAGGTCCTAATAAAGCAAGAGGGTGGGAAAATTCTTTGGAATTGTCAGGAAGGAGGAGACGCAATGTATGTAGAGTCAAGGCAGACTGAGGATGGTCAGGGTAAGTCAACATTCAGAAGCGGAAATGAGCGGCCAGGTGGGGACCAATTGCAGCAGGTTCACAGAGGAGTCGGCACGGCGGCTGTGCTAGCAACAAAGGTGGTTTGGCCGTCACCCAAGGGCTGTGCCCAACATCAGAGCCGCAAGCGGGCTCCGGGGTGCCTCTCTCCCCGCAAACAAAATTCCACCACTGATACCACGGATCTTCCTTGGCCTCGATAGAGAGCTCCAGCAATTCCGAGTCCGAGAAATGGCATGCATAACTTCCTCCTTATTAGGCAGTAAAACAGTAGAAGTGTTAATGTACGCAGAACGGTTCCACGCATGTCAAGCACATCATCAACAGCGCTCTAAATTATTCTCAGTTTTCTTTTGCGGCTGAGTGCTTCGGAGACGCACTCGTCACGTGAGTGCATTTGGAGGCCAGGAGGGCCCAAGAAGGTGTTTGCCTCCAGAGTTAGGACAATTTAAAACTTAAGAGACACTGGGGGCACCTGGGTGGCTCAGTGGTTAGGCTTCCTATTTCAGCTCAGGTCATGATCTCACAGCTTGTGGGTTTGAGCCCCGCGGTGGGCTCTGTGCTGACAGCTCAGAGCCTGGAGCCTGCTTTGGATTCTGTGTCTCTCACTCTCTCTGTCCCTCCCCAACTTGCACGTACACGCTCTCTCTCTCTCTCTTAAAAATAAACATTAAAAATTTTTTGGAAAGAAAACCTTAAGAGACACGGAGAAGCCAGCTAAAAATCTGGCCTTGGGAAATGTGGAGTTTTTTTCCCCCACCTTTCTGGATCGTTTGAGCTAGATTCACCCTGAGTTAAATGCTCACATTTTCCATGTACAGCAGTCCGAAACCCCCTAGGTATGTACCCACATAACCACCTTCCTTATCAAGCCATAGGGCATCTCCCTCATTCCAGAACGTTCCCCCATCTTCTTCCCAGGTAATTGTTCTCCCCCCACCTCAACCTGGTGGCCCAGAGGCAACCAATACTCGAATTCCTAGGACCACAGATTAGTTTTGCCTGTTCTCAAACGTGTGGGCCTATGTAGATATTTGCATTCACGTCTGGCTTCTTTCCGGAACATCATGCTTTGAGGGTCATCCGTGCGGCTGTGCGTATCAGTAGTTGTTATTTTTTTCCTGCATGAATATAGTTTATCGTTTGTATGGCTCTCGATCTGCTTACCGCTGCCCTATTGATAGCTACTTGGGTTGTTTCCAGTTGGGGGCTTTTATGGATAAAGCCGTTCTGAACACTGTTGTAACAATGTTTTCATTCCTCTTGGGCAAATTCCTAGGAGTGGAATCCCTGTGTCCGTGTGGTACCTGGGTCTTCAGCTTAACCAGAAACTGACAGTTTCCAATGTGGTTGTGCCCTTTGCGGCCACTGTCAGTGATTTGCCGAGAATTCTTAAGTGTCCCGTAACCCAGCACCAGTCTCCACGGAGTTGTGAGACAGAAAGGGAAGAATGTTGGGACCCAGCAAACAGAGGCAGGGTGTGGACAGGGGGGTCCCTGGGTGAGCTCAGGGGCCGGCAAAGGGGGGCGGGAGGCCCCTGGGATACAGCCGAGGTCCTGCTCAGCAGGTCTGCCAGATCTGCGTGTTCTACTTCTGACTCTTGAAACAGGATCACGCGGGGCACCTCCGCCGCCTGGGAACACTCACGTGCAGGGAGTCACCCGTTGCCACTCCAAAGGCAGCTGCAGAAGCCATAGCTCCCACGTGCTCCCTAAGGAGCCGTGCCCTGCCTTGGCAGCCTCTCAGGGCTCCCCCCATTCGACAGGTGAGGAAACTGAGTCCCAGATGCTAGGAGGGTGAAATGGTGGAGCCGGCCCTCAAGCCAGGCCAGGCTGGTGTTAAAGGCTATAATCTGCTTGCTCTGCTATGACCCATCGATACACACGTAAGTCCGTACTGCACGCGTGAGAAAGACACACACACACAGACACGCCTCCAAAGAACGACAGAAGGAGCCCAGGAGGATCAGTCTCCGCCCTCTCCTGGTTCTCCAGCCGCCTCTGCAGATGCAGCAGTAGGCACCACTCTCCCTCTACCTTCTGGGGACATCCACGCACATGCAGATTCCATGCATATTTAGCATAATGACCCTCCTTTGACTTTTTAATGCAAATAGCTGCATCTCACATGCACTTTCCATACATCGCTTTTCTCCGTGAGCAGCTGTTTGGGAGACAGTTCAACATCTGTGCCAATGGATGGACCCATTCCTGGATGGCTCTGAGCCCTGTGCGGGCGAGCCGCCATTCGTCGCCGCCCCTCATCGCGCCCATCTGTGGTTCTGGGGCCCCCTAGGAACTTTGGATGAGGGAGACAATGTCTGTGGGATGAATTGTTAGAAATGGAGTTGCCACATCAAAAGGCATGTCCGTTTCTAGTCTGCATGGATATTGCCAGTGGCGTCTAGGAAGTCGCAGCCTCCGAGGGCGTCAGGTGTCCCCATGCCAGGCAAAGCGAGATGTGGCCCAAATCTCCGATCACGCCCGTCAGAGAGATGCCTCGAGTGCTTTGTTCTTATTATGAGTGAGGCTAGACAGCCTTTCGTAGGCTTTCAAAACCAACGGTCATTTCCTTCCCTGTGACTTAGCTGTTCTGGTCCTTCAAAGGACACGCCCACCGCTTTCTCCCATCCCTCTCCTCTGATCTCCTCTCATGGCGATGTTGTGGATCTGGGCGGGGGCGCAGGACCGGGGACTCTAAAGCCCCCATTGCGCCCAGCCGTCCGTGTGGTCTTGCGCAAGACACTTGCCCACCTACGCACACGGCTCCCTTCAGAAATTGGGGTCTGGATCAGATAGTCCCGAAAATCTATGAATCGGTGCTTATCACAGACAGTTGTGGCTGGCGGCTTGCTATCTTCTCAGAAGGAAATGGATCTGAGCCTCAGAAGAAAGAATTTAATTTAGATACTGTGGAAAGCTTCCTGATGTCTCAGGATATTAAACTCTGAAATGAATAATGATGGTCTGGGACAGAAAGTCTTTCTAACATAAAGAGCTTCAAAAACAAGATGACTCATTCGTCCTAGTGGTAAAAGTTTCATTCCGGTTCTGAGATGGGAGTTAGGAGCAGCTCGAGGACTTTGCCGGGGTCGGCGTGCGGGGGTTTAGCCTCCTGACAGCTGTGTGCCGAGTCAATCGGCGATGCTTGGCCAATTACCTGTCTCGCCGTGGAGCTCATGCGTTATCTAATTTCATGATTTGGCTCATTACACATGTTAGATGCAGACACACTGTCAAGCCTAACTTAATGAATTACTAAAATTAGCATTATTGAGAAAATGCCCTATAAGGGAAGCAGCGGATTTTAATCAATAGTTGGAGCAAGCACGGTGAAGGAATGTCAGAGCTCAGCAAAACTGTCCAGAGGCTCTGCAAGTCTGGCATTTCGGGGGTGCAGAGGGTTCTGGATAAGGAGCCTCCCCATTGAGGGTGGCAGAAGCCACGCCGAACACCCGCACTGTCTCCCTCACTGTACTCTTGATGGACGGCAATGCAGGTCACCTGCCCAAGCCCCTGCGCTAGTTAACAGAACACGCTCAGCATCATTTAACCTTTTCTTAATGACTCAGGGTCCTGTTAATAACATCCATTATTAATGCAGACTACCGACCTCGCACTCCACGGAGTTCTAGAACACTAGCATGGTTTTGGGAGACTTGAACGGTCTCATCTGACCTTCTCAAAGCATCCTCGGAAAGAGACCACACAGCCTTCACCAAGGGGCCTCTGGTGTCTGGCGGACTCGGACCCGGGAGCAGCCACGCACAGGAGGAGTCCTCCCTCTCTCTCTGCCTCCCTCCTCCACCCCTCGTCTGCTGGTATTTAGCAAGTGCCTCCTGTGCCCCAGGTACTGTTCTTCCCTCTGACATTAGTGCTGATGTCCTCATAGGGAGGCTTCCAGAGAGGATGTTTCCCACACCGAGCCAAGCTCGCACGGGACTCGCCTTTATTGAGCACCTACTGGGGCCAGTGTTGCCTAAGGGCTTCAGAGGCCCCACCAAACCAAGGTCTACACACCCCGGGGTGGGGGAGATTTCCAGTGGAACGCTGCAGAGGCTTTTTATTTTTGTGGCTGTGGGTTTACCGATCTTAGCGGATATTAGAAAATATTTACAGCACATCCAACTTGGGGTTTCGTGGGTAGTATTGCTTGGGAGCAGGTTACATTTTTTAAAGGACGTTCATCCAGAGCTGATTGAAAGGAACAGACCCCGTGACCTGCAGCGCAGGCGTGGTGAGGAGAAGGGTAGGATGGCGGAGGCGGCATGCAGACAGCCAAGTTCGGGGAACCCCGAGGCTCCGCAGGCTCGGGGCACATGGTCCCCCAGAGGCTGTGTTTCCAGCCCCGCTTTCTGGCTGAGTCCAGAGCTGGAGCCGCGTGTCCCTGAGCCTCCTTCCTTCTCAGGTCTTGGTACCAGAGTTCCATTCAGGAGGCGAGGCCGGTCCTTCCTTCATGCCTCGGCCCGGTGGTGCTCCTTCACCCTCCTCTGGTCCCTGGGCCTCGAGCGCCACCAAGGCAGGGGCCTATGGGACACACCGTCATTTGATGTGGGTGAGTGGGCAGGACCCAGGAAGAGTGAGGGACAGCAGGCAGCTTGCGTGGAGGCCGGGAGCCCAGGCTCGGGGTCGGGGGGGGCTAGGTTCCAGGCTGGCAGAGCCCTAACCAGGTGGTCCCTAAGCAGGTGGTCCCTAAGCAGGTGGTCTCTGGTCATGTGTGCCCAGCCCACTCCCCGGGCAGCCTCGGGGCCAAGCGGAGTGGAGAGGGCGCACTCTGTGGCCTAAGCACAGGGTCGTGTCCATGTGGCTCGAGGAAATAGCCCCTCCCCTGCCGGTTGCTCTGGTCCCCTCCTGGTTCCTGGCCTGTGGGCTGAGGACCTGGAAACCGGAGTTGGCTGGGTTTATAGCCGGCTCTTTGGGTCTGGCCTGCGTCGGATGCTAGAAAGATATTCCAGGGCAGGCGACAGGCCAGGGCTCTGAGGAGAGCCCCCACGTGCAGAGCTATAGGAGCAGGACAGAGACCAGAGAGCAAACAGTCCCCCTCCCACCTCTGCCCCAGGGACCCGCTCTGTCCCCTGCGAGGGAGGGGCTGGGTGGGCAGGGCCATCGCCATCCCCTTCCAGCTCCGGCCCTAGTCTGACAGCTCAGGTGCTACCTTGCTGGGCAGGAGGAGCCTGCAAACAGCCAAGTACAATAAGAGAGTCAATGATCAAGTCAAGTGATGAGCGATGCAGCTGCTCAGCCGGCGCTTCCCGGCAGGTGCCCGCCGGCTCCGCGGCAGCCCAGAACTACACGTTAGGTGTGCAACCTTTTCCCAGGTAAATGGTCTGTTCTTTCGAGGAAAAAAAAAAGAGTGTGCGTGTGCGCGTGTGTGTGCGTGCGTGCACACACATGAAGGGTGGTTGAACAGAGCTGGGACAGAAGTCTGGGACAGTTGCACGGCATGGACATCTAACTCCCTGCATGCTTGCTTTGGCTCGGAGGCCTGGTCCTTCTCTGGGCAAGGAGCAGACGGCTCTGGGAACCGTCTTCTCCGTGATTCACTGACCAACATTTGGGGAACAGGATTAGCTGCTCAGTGTCTTGCCACATAACTGGCCTCTGCATCAAGAGAGCTTCCACAAGGGGGTCACGGTTTGATGATCAAGGGCTTTCTCAGAAGTGGTCCTTTCTGGAAGCAGAGCCCATGCGTGCGTGGGGCCTGGATGATGGGCCACACCTGGGCTGCAGAAGTCAGTGGTTTAAGTTTCTAGAAAGAACAGGGGACTAGGCTGACGTGGCTGCTTTGCAAATGTCCTCCACTCCAGGGGTCCTCAAGGCAGCCATGCCGGGTGGTGGGGCTGGGCGGGGGGTGTGTCTGTGTGTGGACGTTTGTCTGTCTGCACAAACTACTCTCCATCCGCCCTCGAGGTAGACATGGGCTTTTGGCCAAGGTGGGTTTGAGAATCCAACTGGCCACTGGGGGTGTTTCTCCAGCCTGTGTCCCCACCACGTGCAGATTGCTTGGAAGGTACAAGGGACTTCTTGCTTCTTGAAGGCTGGACATGGGGCCATCTTGAGTCAGGGTCTTGTCTCCAATCTGAAGACCACCCACCCTTGAAGCCACACCCACTGTCTTCCTGAGGCTGTCGCCCCCCAGTTGGGTGTCTGCCCTACAGGGCTCCAGGCCCAGCTCCAGGCTCACCTCTCCCAGAGGAGGCGGTAAGGGGCGAGGCGAGGAGAGGAAATGAGGGGTGCAGGAGTGACCATGGGCCACACTGCACCAGGGGCAGGCTTCCTTTCTAGAAGGACCTGTGTGGACAGAGGAAAGAGGGCTGAGGGCAAGCTCCTGGGGCAGCTGCAGACAAAACCCGAAGAGGGGGCAGTTTTCTTCAAAGGACTGGCAAGCATCGCCCTCTGCCATGTGAGCAGCCCTGGCGTTGCTGGCCCAGAGCCCAGGTCTGAGGCCCTTCTTCAAGGCTGCTGGTGTCACTGATCCCTCGCCTGTTTCAACCACGGGGTGTTCCTTCCTGACCCACCCTTACATTCACACACGTAGGGCATCAGTTGAAAAACCTCTCCCTGCCCACCCATTATTCAACTTCACGTGCCCGTTCGGGACCTGGGACTGATTTCCAGAGCCGAGATGAGGGAAGACGCGCTCCCCGCGCCCGCCTAGCTGGACCCGGGGCCACCGCTCTTTGAGCTTGCTCCCTCTGACTCTCAGAGCCGTGATTTCCCGAAATTTGTTTCTAAATCAATTCACCCCTTTAAAAGAAGCCTGATAGATCTCTTTACGAAGGGACAGAGGTGGAAAATCATTACTCCTTGCCATATTAAATAGACGGTAGCCATGAAAAGAAGAATACGGAAACAAAAATATTACTAAAACTGGCTCGAGGCCTCACCTGGAGAGGACTCTGAGCCCAAGGCCTGCTTGGCTCCAAAGCGAGGTTTAGGGGCCTCGGGGGTCACAGATTTATTGGACTGAGATTTCTCTGGACGTCATCAGAAAGATGACAAAGAATTGGACAGGAAATACAAGTTTTCCTTATGCAATTGCTGGATGCAACAGGACCCTTTAGCAGACTCAGACCAAGTCCAGCGGGACTTCAAGTCCCAGAGCGGGAAACTGAGGCAGCAATTGGCCAAGGGAGAGGCCCTGGGTCAAAGGGGGGGGTCCACACCTTTCTACTTCACTCCCCCCCACCCCGTGCCCCAATTTTCTCCTTTGGCCTGGGCCCAGCCACAGTGGGGTCAGGTGTCAGAGAAGAGCCCTGAGCCCCAACTTCAGCCCTACCCTGGCCCCGGGACCCCTCTGGTCGCTTCTGCTGCCTGACTGGCTCTCCCCACTCATCTACCGAAGAAACCCACGGCAACCATGTTCCCAGACACCCGATACTCATGGAAAAGGAGCGTGTGTCTTCCTAATTCCTCTGGGAAAGCCAGGGGTATGTTCAAGCTGGAGCTGGCCTGGGCGGTGGGAGGAGTGGCCGCCACTGGGAACAGAACACAGTCTCCTTGGGCTGATAAGCCATCTAGCCTGGCTGCTGGGCTGTATGGACGGGTTCCTTTCCTCTCTCCCTTGCTGGACTGTCCTCCTGTTTGGTGAGTGTTCATGTGCCCCCATCTAGTGGCTCATTAACTCAGGTTGGGGGCTACCAAGGAGGCCCCAGGGGCCCCAGGTGCTGTGGGGAAGTGTTCTTGAAGATCATGCCAATACCTGCCATCAACAGCCCCTCACCCCTCGTCGTGGGTGCCTCCATTGCCCTAATGGGTCTTTTTCTTTAATATTTATTTAGTTATTTATTTTGAGACAGAGAAAGAGAAAGAGAGAGAGAGCAGGGGAGGATCAGGGAGAGAGAGGGAGAGAGAGAGAGGATCCCAAGCAGGCTGTCTGCTGTCATCTCAGAGTCTGATGCGGGGCTCCAACTTATGAGCTGTGAGATCATGACTTGAGCCGAAATCAAGAGTCAGATGCTCGACTGACTGAGGCCCCCGGGCCCCCCCCTAATGGTCTTGATGGTGGGGATGGGAAGTGGGAAGGGGAAGGTCAGTGAGAGCTGATAAACCACCCCAAAGTTGTTGATGCCATGGACACTGGGTCATTGGCATCCCTTCCTTTTCTTTCTCTTGTGGGAAGCACTGAGGTTGGTGGGAGACACAACTAATCCCTTAAGAACTTCATCAAAGACAGTAAGGAACATCTAGAAGCCATTCCTTGGCTGAAATGGTAAATGAGGAATACATTCCAGTCGGTTGGACCACGATGGTGGCCACAGGAAGGCCATGCATTCCACAGAAAGGACATTTGCCTGCACATCAAAGGACACACTGTCTTTCTTCCCAGTGGTGTGTGTGAGAGGGGCTCTATCACCCGGGTTCAGGCCGGTCGGGACCCGGGCAATGGAAGGATCATCACTTCGGAAGTATGACTGGCAGGATGAAGGTGACCTTGGTGAGGAGGGAAGGAATTTGGCATTTTGGTTTCAGGTTTTCTGGAAAGCTGTTCCCTAGCTCCTTCCGGCCCAAAGCAGATTGAGGGGGGGAGGTCACCTCCATGACGGGAATCCTTGTTAGGGGCTGCTCAGGGCCACTGGGGGCTGACACCCCAGATACTCTCTCCCCAGCTTCTGGTTGGCCCAGAACAGATGCCTGACTCTAGATGTGCCTGGGACACAGTCATCAAAGCCTGTCTATGAGGGGTGTGCCTTCAGGGCTCGAGGGTGTCAGGGACCGCTCCGGGTCCCAGGCTCCTAGCTTGAAAGCCCGTGCCCACCCCAGGCCCAGCCTGCGTCCGGCACAGTCACCAGAGGCCCTTTAAAGGCACGGAGCAGCTGTATTCCTCCTTTGCTGGGAACCCCTCAGTGGCTCACAGGCTCCCCCTCCGTATGGAGTCCAGGCACCTGAGTACGATGTAACCCCAGTACCCTTACCCCAGAAGGCGGGGAGGTAGAGCAGCCTGCAAGACAGGTGAGTTCATTTCCCGGTGCGGCCACAACATATGGCCACACACTGAGAAGCTTATAATAGGAGTTATTCTCACACAGTGTGGAGGCCAGAAGTCTGAAACCAAGGCGTCAGGAGGGCCGTGCTCCTTCTGAAGGCTCTGGGGGAGGACCTTCCTGCCTCCTCCAGCTTCTGGTGGTGCCGGGGGCCACTTGGGTTGTAGCTGCGACCCCTGCACATCCCCTTCTCTCTGGTGTGCATCAGACCTCTCTATGCCGCGCTCTAATGAGGACACTTGCCGGGGGGTTAGTGTTCACTTGGATAAGCTAGGGTGATCACGTGTCAAGATAAGTAGCTTCATTACATCAGCAAAGACCCTTTCCCCAAACACTGTCACATTCACAGATTCCTGGGGTTCAAATGTGGGCATATCTTTTGTGGCACCATTCAGCTCACTGTGGACGGAGTAACCGGACCAGCTCACTATGGGGGGAGGGACCGGACCAGCTCACTATGGAGGGAGTAACTTGACCAGCTCACTATGGAGGGAGGGACCGGACCAGCTCACCTTGGGGGGAGGGACTGGACCTCGTTGCTTGAGCCTGGGACCTTCCAGGACCAGACCTGGAGATGAGGCTTTGAGCTGAGCAGCCGGCCTGGGAGGTGACCCCAGGAGATCCCGAGGGGAGGGGAGCGGAGGGGAGGGGAGCGGAGCGGAGAACAAGGACAAGCAGTGGGAAGGGGAGCAGAAAGGTCATGGCAATGAGTGACCAAAACTCATTCTCGGGGGGGAACCTCTGGTAGACGGTCGGAGAGGGTCCCCAGAGCCGCCCTCCAGAGGGACAAGGAAACTGGGGATTTGATCCATCACCTCCCACCATCCTTGGCTGAGGACCGTTTCTGGGCGTGAGAGCTCCAGCCCGGAGAAAGCAGCGGCTTTGTGTGACCCCCGAGCTGGGCAGGGGAAGCCAGAGGCTCCCGGGTCAGGGCCCCCTCTTCCTCCCGGGGTCAGTCGCTCATGGAGGTGATAAAACGCACACCTAGGCTCTCCTCTCCCCCAGCCAGAGTCGTGCAGAGGGAGGCGGTTGCTCACAGATGCTGGGAATGTGGGCTCCGGGGCTAAGGAGACGGGCCAGGGCTGGCACCTCGGCGGCCACTGGCCAGTCGGTGCCGCTAGTGGTGAGAGGGGTCCCGTTTGCCATCCCCTCCTCCCCACCGTGGGTGTCAGGTGGCCTCATCCCCAGACCCAAATTGAACTTGGCCCCCAGCTGTTAATGCGAAGGTTGGCCTGAACCTAAGGAGGGTCCCTCGACGCCCTTTTGTGGGGGCAGAGCAGTCGCCGGCCACTGCTTCCTCATTGGGACGCAACTGAGAGCAGCCGAGGGCACGGCCCTCCCCACGCGGGGCTGGCGCTGAGCTGGCGCTGGCGCCCACGCCTACTCTCCTGCTCCCGGCCAAGCTTCCTTGCTTTCCTTGGGATCTGCTTCTCCCCTGCTTTCAGTCCGTGGGGGTCTGTCCATGGAGCTGACGGGACCAGCTGGAGGGGCTGGGGCAAGTCACAGCGCAGCAGTGGGGGCAGCGAGGACCCGTGGCCCCACCCAGGCCCCTGAGGCTCAGGCCTCGGCCTCTCAAGAGAGCCTTTTGTGCGCGGCCCTCGCTCCCTGGCCACTCACTGAAGAGGCCCAAGCCTGGAGCTCCGGTGGCCCCTGCGGCCCCTGGGCAGAGGTCTCAGAGAGGACGGAGGAGCTGTAAGGTGGAGACACACAGTTCTGACGATGATGACGTTCAGGGCCGGGTCAGATGTGCCTGCGGCCGGGCCTCAGCGTCAGGGGCTTTTCTGATATCCGAAGCCACGGCTTTCTCCCTTGGAGCTGACTTTCTGTTACTTACATCTTGGCTCCCAAGATGGCTACTTAACCTCTCTGAGCCTCAGTTTCTGAATCTGTAAAATGGGAATAAAAAAATGGCACCTATTTTATGGGAGTGTTCTTCCCCACGATGTTTTGAGGATGCGGTATGTCGGCAGGGAGCTCCAAGCACTAAGTTTAACCAGTGTGGTTGACTGAGCGAGTGAGAAGCCCACTATCTTCAGGAAAGTCCCCTCAGTCACGTTAGCCAATTCTAATCTCTCCTTTCTCTGGATCAGTTTATTATTATTATTAATAATAAACTCTTGGGAGGCATCTTCCAACACACTCAGTTTATATGATTTTATTTAGGCTCAGCGCTTGATTTTATTGGGCCTTGAATTATTATCTATTTCATGTTCGTCTCATTGCTCCGAACTGATACAAACTCCCTGAACTGCAGGGTCACTCACTACCCACAGAATGATCAGGTTAAACAGACAGGAAGCCACTTTAAGGGGCACAGTTTGCTTCTTTAGCCTAATTTAATTTAGAATGGTTAAACCCCACCGCGAACCTGGTGTTGTTCTAAACGTTTTTATTGGTTAAGAGGACTTCAGTTGCCCCTGGAAGAAAAATTCAGACCGGCTTAAGCCCAAAGTGGATGTCATTGGCTCACCAATCTGAAAGGCCAAGGGACATTCTACCTTCAGGCATGGCTGGATCCAGTCGCTCAGGCATCATCACAGAACTGGGAGAGCTCTCTTGGGTCTGCTGCTTATGCTGGTGCCAAGATGGCCCCAGGTGGCTAATGGCATCTCAGGCTCCCAGGGGAAAGGAATTGTCCCCTGATCTCTAGCAATTCTTGGAATTAGCTCTGATTGGACAGTCTGGGTCACATGCTCATCCCTCCGCCAATCATTATGGTCGGGGTTACGCTGACTGACTTAGGGTTGAGATGTACCCCTTCCTAAGATGTGGGCTGTCAGCCCCAGGCACACCTAGAAAAGGGAATCAGATCCCCCAGGAACAGCAGGTTACGGTCACCAGATGAAAGAGACATCAATGTCCAGTCACCTAAAGGCCCTTATGTCCCTTGAGGCCCTTCTCCTACAAATCCTAACAACACCTTCCCCAGGGAGGTCCTATCAGGACACATTCTGCAGATGAAGAAGTGAGGCACAGAGAGGTTAAGTAACTTGCACAAAGGCACACAGTTGGCAAATTATAAGAAGGCTCTAACGCGGCTGCAAGGTCCCTTGCGTTGCTCCCAGAGAAGGTTCTGGCTGTCGCCAGGTCCGCACGCTCCCCTGTTTGTGGCTCCTCGGCACCAGCATGGCGCCAGACGCACAGTAGGCTTAGAAACACTGTTTGCTTGTGTCCGCGGGAGCCTCCTCCCAGTATTTGTGTCATTGTTTGTTCTTTAGAGTTTCCAAAGACTACAGAGCGTGCCCAAAGGCAAAACACATCAATTTTTACTGCAAATTATTTTTGTTAATAAATGATATATAAGTTTATGCATCCTAATTAACCAAAAATTATTTATTGCAGCAATTAAAATGAAGTCATGTAAATGACTGCAATTTTAAATTCTTGACAAAGTGATAAAGTCCATTAATGCTTCTCTGCTTTGCTGAAGCTCCTTAAAACTCTGCCAGCAGCCAGCTCTTCTGCCCTCCCCCCACCACCAGAGCTCGCAAGGGGCAAAGTCAGAGAATCTATGGGTCCGGGTCCCCTGGAAAACAAACTCCGGGCTGGAGGTTGCTCTAAACCCTCAGTGAGGCAACAATCAGTATCTTCTGACTCGGTTATGCCAGGGAGGGAGTTATAAATCCCTCGCCGCACCAGTCCATCCAGACACAGAGATATGGGGGGGGTTCTGTGGCTTCTCCTTTTTGGACAGCCCAGAAGAGCCACATTCTTTTTGCCTCTAACACTCACTATCCTTGCCTTGTCTATGACTTGCTGGGACCAACTTGTAATGCCCTCTCTTCCTCCCAAGCTGACATTTATCCATCCATGCATCCATGCATATGTCCACATATCCATCCATCCACCCATCCACCCATCCACCCACCCACCCACCCACCCATCCACCCATCCATCCATCCATCCATCCATCCATCCATCCATCCACCCACCTATCCATCCATCCATCCATCCATCCATCCATCCATCCATCCATTAATCCATCCATCTACCCATCCACCCACCCATCCACCCACCTATCCATCCATCAACCCTTCCATCCACCCACCCATCCACCCATCCATCAACCCATCCATCCAACCACCTATCCATCCACCCATCCATCCACC
>JAESUZ010001392.1:0-28558 GCA_017311185.1 Proteles cristata cristata
GGGCAGGCCTCATGCAACTAGCCTCATGACACACTGTGTTCGTACTGTTCGCATACAGATGTGGAGACCAACGTGGACAGTGCGCAGTGTTCTAGCTGAGAGACCACACTCGGCGGAACGCTGCGTTCAATGACCAGTTCGATTTACTTCATTGCTACGCTATGAAAGCCTATGTATGGAAGCTAAATAGGTGTTTCCTAATGAGCTCGGTGCGTGAACACTGGGGAAAAACATTCATTCCGAGAAGATGTGTTCCCACTACGCTAGCTAGTAGTGTTTGGCAGAATACACGTACTGAGACCTATGAGGGAAGAGGAGAAAGCTCAACTCTGTGAAAGAATACTGTGCGGAAAGCAGCATTCAGGCACCCAGTGGTACCACTGAGGTAGCGATGCTAGAAGACTCCGTCATGGAAGGATAAGCGCAGGTATATATTCAACTCTGGGAAGGAACACTGTGGGGCAGGCCTCATTCAAGTAACGTCATGATACTCTGTGTACATACTGTTAGGATACAGTGGTGGAGACCAACGTGGGAGGTGCGCGTGCTCTGGGAAAACACACTAGGCGGAATGCTGCATTCGAGGACCAGTTCGATTTCCTTCGTTGCTACGCTCTGAAGACACACGTATGGACGCTTCCGTGGTTTCCTAATGAACTCGGTGCGTGAACACCGGGGCTGGGGAATCCCCATTCCACTAAGATCTCGCTTTGCTATGCGAGTTGTGGGAAGTAGAGTACACATACGGAGACCTCGGAGGGAGGAGAATAAGGTTCACCTCTGTGAGACAACAAAGAGCCGAATGCTTCAGTCGGGGACCTGGTTGTTTCAGAACGGAAGCGATGTTTGCAGACAGCTCCTTGGAAACTAAGGTAAGGGTTATGTACTCAGCCCTGGGGAGGAACACCGTGGGGCAGGCCTCATTTCACACTATTCATGAGTCGCTCTGGTCATAGGGTTAGACTACAGCTGCGGAGACCAACGAGGGAACTGCACTGTACTCCGTCTGAGGTTCCACCTCATGCGGAATGCATCAGTTAACCAGGTCGTTTCCCATGCTCGGTATTCTTTGAAAACGCGTGCACGAAAGCTTCAGCTACGTCTTCCACACTCAACTCCGTTCATGACCGTGGCGGCGAAGGCCTCATTCAACTCAGGGCCTGTTTCACTACGCTATCAAGGTTAGAATGCACATGCGGACACCTGCGAGGGAACTGCAGAGGACTCCACTCCGTTGCAGCAACACTGAGCGGAAGGCGGTATTCCGTTACCTGGTTGGTCTAGAGATGTGTGCAGACACCTGCGTGGAAGGATAAGCGAGGTGTTACATACTTCATAGTGTGAAGGAAGATGTGGGGGCAGGCTTCCTTCAACTAATGTCATGATTCACTGTATTTCGGTAGTGTTAGAATACAGCTGTGAGACCAACGAGGGACGTGTACGGTGCTCGTTGTGAGAAACCCCACCAAGCGGAATGCAGCACGCAGTGACCAGCTCCTTTCACATCAACGGTATCTTTGAAAACACATGGTTGGAAGCTTCAGTTATGTGGTACATACCCGACTCCGTCCATGACCCTGTGGGGAACGTCCATTCAATTAAGCTCCTCTTCTCCTAAGCTAGTACAGTTTGAATACACAGACGGTGACGAAGGAAGTATAGCACGTTCCATTCAGAGAAACAATATTGTGACGAATGCATTATTCAATGGCCTGTTTGCATCACTAAGTTAGCGATGTTTGAAGGCTCCCTCATGGAAGGATAAGCTCAGGTGTATATATATATATATATACATATATATATACATATATATTCAACGCTGTGAAGGAACACCGTGGGGCAGGCCTCATTCAGCTAGCGTCATGACACACTCTGTCCGTACTGTTAGAATACAGATGTGGAGACCAAAACTTGGAAAGTGCACAGTGTTCTAGCTGAGAAACCACACTTATGCGGAATGCTGCAGTGACCGGTTCTGTTCACTTCATTGCTACGTTATGAAAACATATGCAAGGAAGCTGAAGTGGGTGTTTCCTAATGAACTCTGTGCGTGAACACAGTGGGAAGACGTTCATTCCACGAGTGTGTCGTTTCCCTATGCCAGTAGTGTGTGTTAGAATACACGCACGGAGACCTATGAGGGAGGAGGAGAAGGCCCAGCTCTGCGAAACAGTGCTGGCTGGAATGCAGCATTCCGTCACCCAGTTGTTCCACTAAGTTAGCGACGTTTGAAGACTCCGTCATGGAAGAATCAGCTCGGGACTATATTCGACTCTGGGAAGGTACACTGTGGGGCGGGCTTCATTCAAGTAACGTCATGATACACTGTGTTTGTACCGTTTGAATACAGATGTGGAGAGCAACGTGGAAAGTGCGCACTGTTCTATCAGAGAAACCGCGCTATGCTGTATGTTGCATTCAAGGACCAGTTCGACTTACTTCATTGCTACGCTATGAGAGCATATGCATGGAAGCTTAAGTCGGTGTTCTTAATGAGCTCGGTGCGTGAACACTGGGCGAAAGCCTCCTTCCACGAAGTTCTCGTTTCACTATGCTAGTAGTGTTCGGTCGAGTACATGTACGGAGACCCATGAGGGAGGAGGAGAAGGCTCAGCTCTGTGAGAGAATACTGTGTGGAATGGAGCACGCAGGCACCCATGGTACCACTGAGTAGGCGATGTTAGAAGACTCCGTCACGGAAGCTTAAGCAATGGCATATATATTCATCCCCGTGAAAGAATACCGGGGGGCAGGCCTCACTCAACGAATTTCAAGATACACTGTGTTCGTAGTGTTAGAATACAATTGTGGAGACCAACGTGGGAGGTGCATGCGCTCTGAGAAACCCACACTATGCGGAATGCGGCATTCAAAGACCAGTCCGATTTAATTCATTGTTACGCTATGAGAGCATGTGCATGGAAGCTTAAGGAGGTGTTTCCTAATGAGCTCGGTGCGTGAACACTGAGCGAAACCTTCGTTCCACGAAGTTCCTTGTTCACCATGGGATTCGTTTTTGTTAGAGTACACGTACGGAGACCTCTGCGGGAGGAGGAAGAGGCTCAACTCTGTGAAACGATACTGGGTGGAATGCCAGATTCCGTCACCCAGCTGTTCTACTAAGTTAGCGACGATTGAAGACTCCGTCATGGAAGGATAAGCAAGTTATGGTATATATTCGACTCTGTGAAGGAACACTGCGGGGCAGGCCTCATTCGACTAAGTGCACGATTCACTGTGTTCGTAGTTTTAGAATACGGCTGTAAAACCATAGAGGGACGTGTACCGTGGTCCTTCTGAGAAACCCCAGTAGGCGAAAGGCAGCATCGAATGACCATTCGTTTCCCGTCAATGGTATCTTTGAAAACACACGGTAGGAAGCTCCAGTTAAGTGGTACCTGCCCACCTCTGTCCATGCACGTTGTGGGGAACGCCTCATTCGTCTAAGGTCGTCTCTTATTAGGTGAGTAGTGCTTGACTGCACCTACGGTGACTCATTAGGGAAGCAAAGGAGGTTCAACTCAGAGACATGATATTGTAGGCAATGGATTCTTCAATAACCCGGTTGCCTCACTAAGTCAGCGATGTTTGAAGACTCCGTCATGGAAGGATAAGCAATGGTGTCTATTCAATTCTGTGAAGGAACAGTGGGGGGCAGGCCTCATTCAACTAGCCTCATGACACACTGTGTTCGTACTGTTCGCATACAGATGTGGAGACCAACGTGGACAGTGCGCAGTGTTCTAGCTGAGAGACCACACTCGGCGGAACGCTGCGTTCAATGACCAGTTCGATTTACTTCATTGCTACGCTATGAAAGCCTATGTATGGAAGCTAAATAGGTGTTTCCTAAGGAGCTCGGTGCGTGAACACTGGGGAAAAACATTCATTCCGAGAAGATGTGTTCCCACTACGCTAGCTAGTAGTGTTTGGCAGAATACACGTACTGAGACCTATGAGGGAAGAGGAGAAAGCTCAACTCTGTGAAAGAATACTGTGCGGAAAGCAGCATTCAGGCACCCAGTGGTACCACTGAGGTAGCGATGCTAGAAGACTCCGTCATGGAAGGATAAGCGCAGGTATATATTCAACTCTGGGAAGGAACACTGTGGGGCAGGCCTCATTCAAGTAACGTCATGATACTCTGTGTACATACTGTTAGGATACAGTGGTGGAGACCAACGTGGGAGGTGCGCGTGCTCTGGGAAAACACACTAGGCGGAATGCTGCATTCGAGGACCAGTTCGATTTCCTTCGTTGCTACGCTCTGAAGACACACGTATGGACGCTTCCGTGGTTTCCTAATGAACTCGGTGCGTGAACACCGGGGCTGGGGAATCCCCATTCCACTAAGATCTCGCTTTGCTATGCGAGTTGTGGGAAGTAGAGTACACATACGGAGACCTCGGAGGGAGGAGAATAAGGTTCACCTCTGTGAGACAACAAAGAGCCGAATGCTTCAGTCGGGGACCTGGTTGTTTCAGAACGGAAGCGATGTTTGCAGACAGCTCCTTGGAAACTAAGGTAAGGGTTATGTACTCAGCCCTGGGGAGGAACACCGTGGGGCAGGCCTCATTTCACACTATTCATGAGTCGCTCTGGTCATAGGGTTAGACTACAGCTGCGGAGACCAACGAGGGAACTGCACTGTACTCCGTCTGAGGTTCCACCTCATGCGGAATGCATCAGTTAACCAGGTCGTTTCCCATGCTCGGTATTCTTTGAAAACGCGTGCACGAAAGCTTCAGCTACGTCTTCCACACTCAACTCCGTTCATGACCGTGGCGGCGAAGGCCTCATTCAACTCAGGGCCTGTTTCACTACGCTATCAAGGTTAGAATGCACATGCGGACACCTGCGAGGGAACTGCAGAGGACTCCACTCCGTTGCAGCAACACTGAGCGGAAGGCGGTATTCCGTTACCTGGTTGGTCTAGAGATGTGTGCAGACACCTGCGTGGAAGGATAAGCGAGGTGTTACATACTTCATAGTGTGAAGGAAGATGTGGGGGCAGGCTTCCTTCAACTAATGTCATGATTCACTGTATTTCGGTAGTGTTAGAATACAGCTGTGAGACCAACGAGGGACGTGTACGGTGCTCGTTGTGAGAAACCCCACCAAGCGGAATGCAGCACGCAGTGACCAGCTCCTTTCACATCAACGGTATCTTTGAAAACACATGGTTGGAAGCTTCAGTTATGTGGTACATACCCGACTCCGTCCATGACCCTGTGGGGAACGTCCATTCAATTAAGCTCCTCTTCTCCTAAGCTAGTACAGTTTGAATACACAGACGGTGACGAAGGAAGTATAGCACGTTCCATTCAGAGAAACAATATTGTGACGAATGCATTATTCAATGGCCTGTTTGCATCACTAAGTTAGCGATGTTTGAAGGCTCCCTCATGGAAGGATAAGCTCAGGTATATATATATATATATATATATATACATATATATTCAACGCTGTGAAGGAACACCGTGGGGCAGGCCTCATTCAGCTAGCGTCATGACACACTCTGTCCGTACTGTTAGAATACAGATGTGGAGACCAAAACTTGGAAAGTGCACAGTGTTCTAGCTGAGAAACCACACTTATGCGGAATGCTGCAGTGACCGGTTCTGTTCACTTCATTGCTACGTTATGAAAACATATGCAAGGAAGCTGAAGTGGGTGTTTCCTAATGAACTCTGTGCGTGAACACAGTGGGAAGACGTTCATTCCACGAGTGTGTCGTTTCCCTATGCCAGTAGTGTGTGTTAGAATACACGCACGGAGACCTATGAGGGAGGAGGAGAAGGCCCAGCTCTGCGAAACAGTGCTGGCTGGAATGCAGCATTCCGTCACCCAGTTGTTCCACTAAGTTAGCGACGTTTGAAGACTCCGTCATGGAAGAATCAGCTCGGGACTATATTCGACTCTGGGAAGGTACACTGTGGGGCGGGCTTCATTCAAGTAACGTCATGATACACTGTGTTTGTACCGTTTGAATACAGATGTGGAGAGCAACGTGGAAAGTGCGCACTGTTCTATCAGAGAAACCGCGCTATGCTGTATGTTGCATTCAAGGACCAGTTCGACTTACTTCATTGCTACGCTATGAGAGCATATGCATGGAAGCTTAAGTCGGTGTTCTTAATGAGCTCGGTGCGTGAACACTGGGCGAAAGCCTCCTTCCACGAAGTTCTCGTTTCACTATGCTAGTAGTGTTCGGTCGAGTACATGTACGGAGACCCATGAGGGAGGAGGAGAAGGCTCAGCTCTGTGAGAGAATACTGTGTGGAATGGAGCACGCAGGCACCCATGGTACCACTGAGTAGGCGATGTTAGAAGACTCCGTCACGGAAGCTTAAGCAATGGCATATATATTCATCCCCGTGAAAGAATACCGGGGGGCAGGCCTCACTCAACGAATTTCAAGATACACTGTGTTCGTAGTGTTAGAATACAATTGTGGAGACCAACGTGGGAGGTGCATGCGCTCTGAGAAACCCACACTATGCGGAATGCGGCATTCAAAGACCAGTCCGATTTAATTCATTGTTACGCTATGAGAGCATGTGCATGGAAGCTTAAGGAGGTGTTTCCTAATGAGCTCGGTGCGTGAACACTGAGCGAAACCTTCGTTCCACGAAGTTCCTTGTTCACCATGGGATTCGTTTTTGTTAGAGTACACGTACGGAGACCTCTGCGGGAGGAGGAAGAGGCTCAACTCTGTGAAACGATACTGGGTGGAATGCCAGATTCCGTCACCCAGCTGTTCTACTAAGTTAGCGACGATTGAAGACTCCGTCATGGAAGGATAAGCAAGTTATGGTATATATTCGACTCTGTGAAGGAACACTGCGGGGCAGGCCTCATTCGACTAAGTGCACGATTCACTGTGTTCGTAGTTTTAGAATACGGCTGTAAAACCATAGAGGGACGTGTACCGTGGTCCTTCTGAGAAACCCCAGTAGGCGAAAGGCAGCATCGAATGACCATTCGTTTCCCGTCAATGGTATCTTTGAAAACACACGGTAGGAAGCTCCAGTTAAGTGGTACCTGCCCACCTCTGTCCATGCACGTTGTGGGGAACGCCTCATTCGTCTAAGGTCGTCTCTTATTAGGTGAGTAGTGCTTGACTGCACCTACGGTGACTCATTAGGGAAGCAAAGGAGGTTCAACTCAGAGACATGATATTGTAGGCAATGGATTCTTCAATAACCCGGGTGCCTCACTAAGTCAGCGATGTTTGAAGACTCCGTCATGGAAGGATGAGCAATGGTGTCTATTCAATTCTGTGAAGGAACAGTGGGGGGCAGGCCTCATTCAACTAGCCTCATGACACACTGTGTTCGTACTGTTCGCATACAGATGTGGAGACCAACGTGGACAGTGCGCAGTGTTCTAGCTGAGAGACCACACTCGGCGGAACGCTGCGTTCAATGACCAGTTCGATTTACTTCATTGCTACGCTATGAAAGCCTATGTATGGAAGCTAAATAGGTGTTTCCTAAGGAGCTCGGTGCGTGAACACTGGGGAAAAACATTCATTCCGAGAAGATGTGTTCCCACTACGCTAGCTAGTAGTGTTTGGCAGAATACACGTACTGAGACCTATGAGGGAAGAGGAGAAAGCTCAACTCTGTGAAAGAATACTGTGCGGAAAGCAGCATTCAGGCACCCAGTGGTACCACTGAGGTAGCGATGCTAGAAGACTCCGTCATGGAAGGATAAGCGCAGGTATATATTCAACTCTGGGAAGGAACACTGTGGGGCAGGCCTCATTCAAGTAACGTCATGATACTCTGTGTACATACTGTTAGGATACAGTGGTGGAGACCAACGTGGGAGGTGCGCGTGCTCTGGGAAAACACACTAGGCGGAATGCTGCATTCGAGGACCAGTTCGATTTCCTTCGTTGCTACGCTCTGAAGACACACGTATGGACGCTTCCGTGGTTTCCTAATGAACTCGGTGCGTGAACACCGGGCTGGGGAATCCCCATTCCACTAAGATCTCGCTTTGCTATGCGAGTTGTGGGAAGTAGAGTACACATACGGAGACCTCGGAGGGAGGAGAATAAGGTTCACCTCTGTGAGACAACAAAGAGCCGAATGCTTCAGTCGGGGACCTGGTTGTTTCAGAACGGAAGCGATGTTTGCAGACAGCTCCTTGGAAACTAAGGTAAGGGTTATGTACTCAGCCCTGGGGAGGAACACCGTGGGGCAGGCCTCATTTCACACTATTCATGAGTCGCTCTGGTCATAGGGTTAGACTACAGCTGCGGAGACCAACGAGGGAACTGCACTGTACTCCGTCTGAGGTTCCACCTCATGCGGAATGCATCAGTTAACCAGGTCGTTTCCCATGCTCGGTATTCTTTGAAAACGCGTGCACGAGCTTCAGCTACGTCTTCCACACTCAACTCCGTTCATGACCGTGGCGGCGAAGGCCTCATTCAACTCAGGGCCTGTTTCACTACGCTATCAAGGTTAGAATGCACATGCGGACACCTGCGAGGAACTGCAGAGGACTCCACTCCGTTGCAGCAACACTGAGCGGAAGGCGGTATTCCGTTACCTGGTTGGTCTAGAGATGTGTGCAGACACCTGCGTGGAAGGATAAGCGAGGTGTTACATACTTCATAGTGTGAAGGAAGATGTGGGGGCAGGCTTCCTTCAACTAATGTCATGATTCACTGTATTTCGGTAGTGTTAGAATACAGCTGTGAGACCAACGAGGGACGTGTACGGTGCTCGTTGTGAGAAACCCACCAAGCGGAATGCAGCACGCAGTGACAGCTCCTTTCACATCAACGGTATCTTTGAAAACACATGGTTGGAAGCTTCAGTTATGTGGTACATACCCGACTCCGTCCATGACCCTGTGGGGAACGTCCATTCAATTAAGCTCCTCTTCTCCTAAGCTAGTACAGTTTGAATACACAGACGGTGACGAAGGAAGTATAGCACGTTCCATTCAGAGAAACAATATTGTGACGGAATGCATTATTCAATGGCCTGTTTGCATCACTAAGTTAGCGATGTTTGAAGGCTCCCTCATGGAAGGATAAGCTCAGGTGTATATATATATATATATACATATATATTCAACGCTGTGAAGGAACACCGTGGGGCAGGCCTCATTCAGCTAACGTCATGACACACTCTGTCCGTACTGTTAGAATACAGATGTGGAGACCAAAACTTGGAAAGTGCACAGTGTTCTAGCTGAGAAACCACACTTATGCGGAATGCTGCAGTGACCGGTTCTGTTCACTTCATTGCTACGTTATGAAAACATATGCAAGGAAGCTGAAGTGGGTGTTTCCTAATGAACTCTGTGCGTGAACACAGTGGGAAGACGTTCATTCCACGAGTGTGTCGTTTCCCTATGCCAGTAGTGTGTGTTAGAATACACGCACGGAGACCTATGAGGGAGGAGGAGAAGGCCCAGCTCTGCGAAACAGTGCTGGCTGGAATGCAGCATTCCGTCACCCAGTTGTTCCACTAAGTTAGCGACGTTTGAAGACTCCGTCATGGAAGAATCAGCTCGGGACTATATTCGACTCTGGGAAGGTACACTGTGGGGCGGGCTTCATTCAAGTAACGTCATGATACACTGTGTTTGTACCGTTTGAATACAGATGTGGAGAGCAACGTGGAAAGTGCGCACTGTTCTATCAGAGAAACCGCGCTATGCTGTATGTTGCATTCAAGGACCAGTTCGACTTACTTCATTGCTACGCTATGAGAGCATATGCATGGAAGCTTAAGTCGGTGTTCTTAATGAGCTCGGTGCGTGAACACTGGGCGAAAGCCTCCTTCCACGAAGTTCTCGTTTCACTATGCTAGTAGTGTTCGGTCGAGTACATGTACGGAGACCCATGAGGGAGGAGGAGAAGGCTCAGCTCTGTGAGAGAATACTGTGTGGAATGGAGCACGCAGGCACCCATGGTACCACTGAGTAGGCGATGTTAGAAGACTCCGTCACGGAAGCTTAAGCAATGGCATATATATTCATCCCCGTGAAAGAATACCGGGGGGCAGGCCTCACTCAACGAATTTCAAGATACACTGTGTTCGTAGTGT
The DNA here is from genome assembly GCA_017311185.1 of Proteles cristata cristata. Classification (NCBI taxonomy): domain Eukaryota; kingdom Metazoa; phylum Chordata; class Mammalia; order Carnivora; family Hyaenidae; genus Proteles; species Proteles cristata. Next base: position 10,077 of record JAESUZ010001392.1, read on the forward strand.
TAGAATACAATTGTGGAGACCAACGTGGGAGGTGCATGCGCTCTGAGAAACCCACACTATGCGGAATGCGGCATTCAAAGACCAGTCCGATTTAATTCATTGTTACGCTATGAGAGCATGTGCATGGAAGCTTAAGGAGGTGTTTCCTAATGAGCTCGGTGCGTGAACACTGAGCGAAACCTTCGTTCCACGAAGTTCCTTGTTCACCATGGGATTCGTTTTTGTTAGAGTACACGTACGGAGACCTCTGCGGGAGGAGGAAGAGGCTCAACTCTGTGAAACGATACTGGGTGGAATGCCAGATTCCGTCACCCAGCTGTTCTACTAAGTTAGCGACGATTGAAGACTCCGTCATGGAAGGATAAGCAAGTTATGGTATATATTCGACTCTGTGAAGGAACACTGCGGGGCAGGCCTCATTCGACTAAGTGCACGATTCACTGTGTTCGTAGTTTTAGAATACGGCTGTAAAACCATAGAGGGACGTGTACCGTGGTCCTTCTGAGAAACCCCAGTAGGCGAAAGGCAGCATCGAATGACCATTCGTTTCCCGTCAATGGTATCTTTGAAAACACACGGTAGGAAGCTCCAGTTAAGTGGTACCGGCCCACCTCTGTCCATGCACGTTGTGGGGAACGCCTCATTCGTCTAAGGTCGTCTCTTATTAGGTGAGTAGTGCTTGACTGCACCTACGGTGACTCATTAGGGAAGCAAAGGAGGTTCAACTCAGAGACATGATATTGTAGGCAATGGATTCTTCAATAACCCGGTTGCCTCACTAAGTCAGCGATGTTTGAAGACTCCGTCATGGAAGGATAAGCAATGGTGTCTATTCAATTCTGTGAAGGAACAGTGGGGGGCAGGCCTCATGCAACTAGCCTCATGACACACTGTGTTCGTACTGTTCGCATACAGATGTGGAGACCAACGTGGACAGTGCGCAGTGTTCTAGCTGAGAGACCACACTCGGTGGAACGCTGCGTTCAATGACCAGTTCGATTTACTTCATTGCTACGCTATGAAAGCCTATGTATGGAAGCTAAATAGGTGTTTCCTAATGAGCTCGGTGCGTGAACACTGGGGAAAAACATTCATTCCGAAAGATGTGTTTCCCACTACGCTAGCTAGTAGTGTTTGGCAGAATACACGTACTGAGACCTATGAGGGAAGAGGAGAAAGCTCAACTCTGTGAAAGAATACTGTGCGGAAAGCAGCATTCAGGCACCCAGTGGTACCACTGAGGTAGCGATGCTAGAAGACTCCGTCATGGAAGGATAAGCGCAGGTATATATTCAACTCTGGGAAGGAACACTGTGGGGCAGGCCTCATTCAAGTAACGTCATGATACTCTGTGTACATACTGTTAGGATACAGTGGTGGAGACCAACGTGGGAGGTGCGCGTGCTCTGGGAAAACACACTAGGCGGAATGCTGCATTCGAGGACCAGTTCGATTTCCTTCGTTGCTACGCTCTGAAGACACACGTATGGACGCTTCCGTGGTTTCCTAATGAACTCGGTGCGTGAACACCGGGCTGGGGAATCCCCATTCCACTAAGATCTCGCTTTGCTATGCGAGTTGTGGGAAGTAGAGTACACATACGGAGACCTCGGAGGGAGGAGAATAAGGTTCACCTCTGTGAGACAACAAAGAGCCGAATGCTTCAGTCGGGGACCTGGTTGTTTCAGAACGGAAGCGATGTTTGCAGACAGCTCCTTGGAAACTAAGGTAAGGGTTATGTACTCAGCCCTGGGGAGGAACACCGTGGGGCAGGCCTCATTTCACACTATTCATGAGTCGCTCTGGTCATAGGGTTAGACTACAGCTGCGGAGACCAACGAGGGAACTGCACTGTACTCCGTCTGAGGTTCCACCTCATGCGGAATGCATCAGTTAACCAGGTCGTTTCCCATGCTCGGTATTCTTTGAAAACGCGTGCACGAGCTTCAGCTACGTCTTCCACACTCAACTCCGTTCATGACCGTGGCGGCGAAGGCCTCATTCAACTCAGGGCCTGTTTCACTACGCTATCAAGGTTAGAATGCACATGCGGACACCTGCGAGGAACTGCAGAGGACTCCACTCCGTTGCAGCAACACTGAGCGGAAGGCGGTATTCCGTTACCTGGTTGGTCTAGAGATGTGTGCAGACACCTGCGTGGAAGGATAAGCGAGGTGTTACATACTTCATAGTGTGAAGGAAGATGTGGGGGCAGGCTTCCTTCAACTAAATGTCATGATTCACTGTATTTCGGTAGTGTTAGAATACAGCTGTGAGACCAACGAAGGACGTGTACGGTGCTCGTTGTGAGAAACCCCACCAAGCGGAATGCAGCACGCAGTGACCAGCTCCTTTCACATCAACGGTATCTTTGAAAACACATGGTTGGAAGCTTCAGTTATGTGGTACATACCCGACTCCGTCCATGACCCTGTGGGGAACGTCCATTCAATTAAGCTCCTCTTCTCCTAAGCTAGTACAGTTTGAATACACAGACGGTGACGAAGGAAGTATAGCACGTTCCATTCAGAGAAACAATATTGTGACGAATGCATTATTCAATGGCCTGTTTGCATCACTAAGTTAGCGATGTTTGAAGGCTCCCTCATGGAAGGATAAGCTCAGGTGTATATATATATATATATACATATATATTCAACGCTGTGAAGGAACACCGTGGGGCAGGCCTCATTCAGCTAACGTCATGACACACTCTGTCCGTACTGTTAGAATACAGATGTGGAGACCAAAACTTGGAAAGTGCACAGTGTTCTAGCTGAGAAACCACACTTATACGGAATGCTGCAGTGACCGGTTCTGTTCACTTCATTGCTACGTTATGAAAACATATGCAAGGAAGCTGAAGTGGGTGTTTCCTACTGAACTCTGTGCGTGAACACAGTGGGAAGACGTTCATTCCACGAGTGTGTCGTTTCCCTATGCCAGTAGTGTGTGTTAGAATACACGCACGGAGACCTATGAGGGAGGAGGAGAAGGCCCAGCTCTGCGAAACAGTGCTGGCTGGAATGCAGCATTCCGTCACCCAGTTGTTCCACTAAGTTAGCGACGTTTGAAGACTCCGTCATGGAAGAATCAGCTCGGGACTATATTCGACTCTGGGAAGGTACACTGTGGGCGGGCTTCATTCAAGTAACGTCATGATACACTGTGTTTGTACCGTTTGAATACAGATGTGGAGAGCAACGTGGAAAGTGCGCACTGTTCTATCAGAGAAACCGCGCTATGCTGTATGTTGCATTCAAGGACCAGTTCGACTTACTTCATTGCTACGCTATAGAGCATATGCATGGAAGCTTAAGTCGGTGTTCTTAATGAGCTGGTGCGTGAACACTGGGCGAAAGCCTCCTTCCACAGTTCTCGTTTCACTATGCTAGTAGTGTTCGGTCGAGTACATGTACGGAGACCCATGAGGGAGGAGGAGAAGGCTCAGCTCTGTGAGAGAATACTGTGTGGAATGGAGCACGCAGGCACCCATGGTACCACTGAGTAGCGATGTTAGAAGACTCCGTCACGGAAGCTTAAGCAATGGCATATATATTCATCCCCGTGAAAGAATACCGGGGGCAGGCCTCACTCAACGATTTCAAGATACACTGTGTTCGTAGTGTTAGAATACAATTGTGGAGACCAACGTGGGAGGTGCATGCGCTCTGAGAAACCCACACTATGCGGAATGCGGCATTCAAAGACCAGTCCGATTTAATTCATTGTTAGGCTATGAGAGCATGTGCATGGAAGCTTAAGGAGGTGTTTCCTAATGAGCTCGGTGCGTGAACACTGAGCGAAACCTTCGTTCCACGAAGTTCCTTGTTCACCATGGGATTCGTTTTTGTTAGAGTACACGTACGGAGACCTCTGCGGGAGGAGGAAGAGGCTCAACTCTGTGAAACGATACTGGGTGGAATGCCAGATTCCGTCACCCAGCTGTTCTACTAAGTTAGCGACGATTGAAGACTCCGTCATGGAAGGATAAGCAAGTTATGGTATATATTCGACTCTGTGAAGGAACACTGCGGGGCAGGCCTCATTCGACTAAGTGCACGATTCACTGTGTTCGTAGTTTTAGAATACGGCTGTAAAACCATAGAGGGACGTGTACCGTGGTCCTTCTGAGAAACCCCAGTAGGCGAAAGGCAGCATCGAATGACCATTCGTTTCCCGTCAATGGTATCTTTGAAAACACACGGTAGGAAGCTCCAGTTAAGTGGTACCTGCCCACCTCTGTCCATGCACGTTGTGGGGAACGCCTCATTCGTCTAAGGTCGTCTCTTATTAGGTGAGTAGTGCTTGACTGCACCTACGGTGACTCATTAGGGAAGCAAAGGAGGTTCAACTCAGAGACATGATATTGTAGGCAATGGATTCTTCAATAACCCGGTTGCCTCACTAAGTCAGCGATGTTTGAAGACTCCGTCATGGAAGGATAAGCAATGGTGTCTATTCAATTCTGTGAAGGAACAGTGGGGGCAGGCCTCATGCAACTAGCCTCATGACACACTGTGTTCGTACTGTTCGCATACAGATGTGGAGACCAACGTGGACAGTGCGCAGTGTTCTAGCTGAGAGACCACACTCGGCGGAACGCTGCGTTCAATGACCAGTTCGATTTACTTCATTGCTACGCTATGAAAGCCTATGTATGGAAGCTAAATAGGTGTTTCCTAATGAGCTCGGTGCGTGAACACTGGGGAAAAACATTCATTCCGAAAGATGTGTTTCCCACTACGCTAGCTAGTAGTGTTTGGCAGAATACACGTACTGAGACCTATGAGGGAAGAGGAGAAAGCTCAACTCTGTGAAAGAATACTGTGCGGAAAGCAGCATTCAGGCACCCAGTGGTACCACTGAGGTAGCGATGCTAGAAGACTCCGTCATGGAAGGATAAGCGCAGGTATATATTCAACTCTGGGAAGGAACACTGTGGGGCAGGCCTCATTCAAGTAACGTCATGATACTCTGTGTACATACTGTTAGGATACAGTGGTGGAGACCAACGTGGGAGGTGCGCGTGCTCTGGGAAAACACACTAGGCGGAATGCTGCATTCGAGGACCAGTTCGATTTCCTTCGTTGCTACGCTCTGAAGACACACGTATGGACGCTTCCGTGGTTTCCTAATGAACTCGGTGCGTGAACACCGGGCTGGGGAATCCCCATTCCACTAAGATCTCGCTTTGCTATGCGAGTTGTGGGAAGTAGAGTACACATACGGAGACCTCGGAGGGAGGAGAATAAGGTTCACCTCTGTGAGACAACAAAGAGCCGAATGCTTCAGTCGGGGACCTGGTTGTTTCAGAACGGAAGCGATGTTTGCAGACAGCTCCTTGGAAACTAAGGTAAGGGTTATGTACTCAGCCCTGGGGAGGAACACCGTGGGGCAGGCCTCATTTCACACTATTCATGAGTCGCTCTGGTCATAGGGTTAGACTACAGCTGCGGAGACCAACGAGGGAACTGCACTGTACTCCGTCTGAGGTTCCACCTCATGCGGAATGCATCAGTTAACCAGGTCGTTTCCCATGCTCGGTATTCTTTGAAAACGCGTGCACGAGCTTCAGCTACGTCTTCCACACTCAACTCCGTTCATGACCGTGGCGGCGAAGGCCTCATTCAACTCAGGGCCTGTTTCACTACGCTATCAAGGTTAGAATGCACATGCGGACACCTGCGAGGAACTGCAGAGGACTCCACTCCGTTGCAGCAACACTGAGCGGAAGGCGGTATTCCGTTACCTGGTTGGTCTAGAGATGTGTGCAGACACCTGCGTGGAAGGATAAGCGAGGTGTTACATACTTCATAGTGTGAAGGAAGATGTGGGGGCAGGCTTCCTTCAACTAATGTCATGATTCACTGTATTTCGGTAGTGTTAGAATACAGCTGTGAGACCAACGAGGGACGTGTACGGTGCTCGTTGTGAGAAACCCACCAAGCGGAATGCAGCACGCAGTGACAGCTCCTTTCACATCAACGGTATCTTTGAAAACACATGGTTGGAAGCTTCAGTTATGTGGTACATACCCCGACTCCGTCCATGACCCTGTGGGGAACGTCCATTCAATTAAGCTCCTCTTCTCCTAAGCTAGTACAGTTTGAATACACAGACGGTGACGAAGGAAGTATAGCACGTTCCATTCAGAGAAACAATATTGTGACGAATGCATTATTCAATGGCCTGTTTGCATCACTAAGTTAGCGATGTTTGAAGGCTCCCTCATGGAAGGATAAGCTCAGGTGTATATATATATATATATATACATATATATATACATATATATTCAACGCTGTGAAGGAACACCGTGGGGCAGGCCTCATTCAGCTAGCGTCATGACACACTCTGTCCGTACTGTTAGAATACAGATGTGGAGACCAAAACTTGGAAAGTGCACAGTGTTCTAGCTGAGAAACCACACTTATGCGGAATGCTGCAGTGACCGGTTCTGTTCACTTCATTGCTACGTTATGAAAACATATGCAAGGAAGCTGAAGTGGGTGTTTCCTAATGAACTCTGTGCGTGAACACAGTGGGAAGACGTTCATTCCACGAGTGTGTCGTTTCCCTATGCCAGTAGTGTGTGTTAGAATACACGCACGGAGACCTATGAGGGAGGAGGAGAAGGCCCAGCTCTGCGAAACAGTGCTGGCTGGAATGCAGCATTCCGTCACCCAGTTGTTCCACTAAGTTAGCGACGTTTGAAGACTCCGTCATGGAAGAATCAGCTCGGGACTATATTCGACTCTGGGACGGTACACTGTGGGGCGGGCTTCATTCAAGTAACGTCATGATACACTGTGTTTGTACCGTTTGAATACAGATGTGGAGAGCAACGTGGAAAGTGCGCACTGTTCTATCAGAGAAACCGCGCTATGCTGTATGTTGCATTCAAGGACCAGTTCGACTTACTTCATTGCTACGCTCTGAGAGCATATGCATGGAAGCTTAAGTCGGTGTTCTTAATGAGCTCGGTGCGTGAACACTGGGCGAAAGCCTCCTTCCACGAAGTTCTCGTTTCACTATGCTAGTAGTGTTCGGTCGAGTACATGTACGGAGACCCATGAGGGAGGAGGAGAAGGCTCAGCTCTGTGAGAGAATACTGTGTGGAATGGAGCACGCAGGCACCCATGGTACCACTGAGTAGGCGATGTTAGAAGACTCCGTCACGGAAGCTTAAGCAATGGCATATATATTCATCCCCGTGAAAGAATACCAGGGGGGCAGGCCTCACTCAACGAATTTCAAGATACACTGTGTTCGTAGTGTTAGAATACAATTGTGGAGACCAACGTGGGAGGTGCATGCGCTCTGAGAAACCCACACTATGCGGAATGCGGCATTCAAAGACCAGTCCGATTTAATTCATTGTTAGGCTATGAGAGCATGTGCATGGAAGCTTAAGGAGGTGTTTCCTAATGAGCTCGGTGCGTGAACACTGAGCGAAACCTTCGTTCCACGAAGTTCCTTGTTCACCATGGGATTCGTTTTTGTTAGAGTACACGTACGGAGACCTCTGCGGGAGGAGGAAGAGGCTCAACTCTGTGAAACGATACTGGGTGGAATGCCAGATTCCGTCACCCAGCTGTTCTACTAAGTTAGCGACGATTGAAGACTCCGTCATGGAAGGATAAGCAAGTTATGGTATATATTCGACTCTGTGAAGGAACACTGCGGGGCAGGCCTCATTCGACTAAGTGCACGATTCACTGTGTTCGTAGTTTTAGAATACGGCTGTAAAACCATAGAGGGACGTGTACCGTGGTCCTTCTGAGAAACCCCAGTAGGCGAAAGGCAGCATCGAATGACCATTCGTTTCCCGTCAATGGTATCTTTGAAAACACACGGTAGGAAGCTCCAGTTAAGTGGTACCTGCCCACCTCTGTCCATGCACGTTGTGGGGAACGCCCTCATTCGTCTAAGGTCGTCTCTTATTAGGTGAGTAGTGCTTGACTGCACCTACGGTGACTCATTAGGGAAGCAAAGGAGGTTCAACTCAGAGACATGATATTGTAGGCAATGGATTCTTCAATAACCCGGGTGCCTCACTAAGTCAGCGATGTTTGAAGACTCCGTCATGGAAGGATAAGCAATGGTGTCTATTCAATTCTGTGAAGGAACAGTGGGGGGCAGGCCTCATGCAACTAGCCTCATGACACACTGTGTTCGTACTGTTCGCATACAGATGTGGAGACCAACGTGGACAGTGCGCAGTGTTCTAGCTGAGAGACCACACTCGGCGGAACGCTGCGTTCAATGACCAGTTCGATTTACTTCATTGCTACGCTATGAAAGCCTATGTATGGAAGCTAAATAGGTGTTTCCTAATGAGCTCGGTGCGTGAACACTGGGGAAAAACATTCATTCCGAGAAGATGTGTTCCCACTACGCTAGCTAGTAGTGTTTGGCAGAATACACGTACTGAGACCTATGAGGGAAGAGGAGAAAGCTCAACTCTGTGAAAGAATACTGTGCGGAAAGCAGCATTCAGGCACCCAGTGGTACCACTGAGGTAGCGATGCTAGAAGACTCCGTCATGGAAGGATAAGCGCAGGTATATATTCAACTCTGGGAAGGAACACTGTGGGGCAGGCCTCATTCAAGTAACGTCATGATACTCTGTGTACATACTGTTAGGATACAGTGGTGGAGACCAACGTGGGAGGTGCGCGTGCTCTGGGAAAACACACTAGGCGGAATGCTGCATTCGAGGACCAGTTCGATTTCCTTCGTTGCTACGCTCTGAAGACACACGTATGGACGCTTCCGTGGTTTCCTAATGAACTCGGTGCGTGAACACCGGGCTGGGGAATCCCCATTCCACTAAGATCTCGCTTTGCTATGCGAGTTGTGGGAAGTAGAGTACACATACGGAGACCTCGGAGGGAGGAGAATAAGGTTCACCTCTGTGAGACAACAAAGAGCCGAATGCTTCAGTCGGGGACCTGGTTGTTTCAGAACGGAAGCGATGTTTGCAGACAGCTCCTTGGAAACTAAGGTAAGGGTTATGTACTCAGCCCTGGGGAGGAACACCGTGGGGCAGGCCTCATTTCACACTATTCATGAGTCGCTCTGGTCATAGGGTTAGACTACAGCTGCGGAGACCAACGAGGGAACTGCACTGTACTCCGTCTGAGGTTCCACCTCATGCGGAATGCATCAGTTAACCAGGTCGTTTCCCATGCTCGGTATTCTTTGAAAACGCGTGCACGAGCTTCAGCTACGTCTTCCACACTCAACTCCGTTCATGACCGTGGCGGCGAAGGCCTCATTCAACTCAGGGCCTGTTTCACTACGCTATCAAGGTTAGAATGCACATGCGGACACCTGCGAGGAACTGCAGAGGACTCCACTCCGTTGCAGCAACACTGAGCGGAAGGCGGTATTCCGTTACCTGGTTGGTCTAGAGATGTGTGCAGACACCTGCGTGGAAGGATAAGCGAGGTGTTACATACTTCATAGTGTGAAGGAAGATGTGGGGGCAGGCTTCCTTCAACTAATGTCATGATTCACTGTATTTCGGTAGTGTTAGAATACAGCTGTGAGACCAACGAGGGACGTGTACGGTGCTCGTTGTGAGAAACCCACCAAGCGGAATGCAGCACGCAGTGACAGCTCCTTTCACATCAACGGTATCTTTGAAAACACATGGTTGGAAGCTTCAGTTATGTGGTACATACCCGACTCCGTCCATGACCCTGTGGGGAACGTCCATTCAATTAAGCTCCTCTTCTCCTAAGCTAGTACAGTTTGAATACACAGACGGTGACGAAGGAAGTATAGCACGTTCCATTCAGAGAAACAATATTGTGACGAATGCATTATTCAATGGCCTGTTTGCATCACTAAGTTAGCGATGTTTGAAGGCTCCCTCATGGAAGGATAAGCTCAGGTATATATATATATATATTATATATATATATATATATATACATATATATTCAACGCTGTGAAGGAACACCGTGGGGCAGGCCTCATTCAGCTAGCGTCATGACACACTACTCTGTCCGTACTGTTAGAATACAGATGTGGAGACCAACACTTGGAAAGTGCACAGTGTTCTAGCTGAGAAACCACACTTATGCGGAATGCTGCAGTGACCGGTTCTGTTCACTTCATTGCTACGTTATGAAAACATATGCAAGGAAGCTGAAGTGGGTGTTTCCTAATGAACTCTGTGCGTGAACACAGTGGGAAGACGTTCATTCCACGAGTGTGTCGTTTCCCTATGCCAGTAGTGTGTGTTAGAATACACGCACGGAGACCTATGAGGGAGGAGGAGAAGGCCCAGCTCTGCGAAACATTGCTGGCTGGAATGCAGCATTCCGTCACCCAGTTGTTCCACTAAGTTAGCGACGTTTGAAGACTCCGTCATGGAAGAATCAGCTCGGGACTATATTCGACTCTGGGAAGGTACACTGTGGGCGGGCTTCATTCAAGTAACGTCATGATACACTGTGTTTGTACCGTTTGAATACAGATGTGGAGAGCAACGTGGAAAGTGCGCACTGTTCTATCAGAGAAACCGCGCTATGCTGTATGTTGCATTCAAGGACCAGTTCGACTTACTTCATTGCTACGCTATAGAGCATATGCATGGAAGCTTAAGTCGGTGTTCTTAATGAGCTGGTGCGTGAACACTGGGCGAAAGCCTCCTTCCACAGTTCTCGTTTCACTATGCTAGTAGTGTTCGGTCGAGTACATGTACGGAGACCCATGAGGGAGGAGGAGAAGGCTCAGCTCTGTGAGAGAATACTGTGTGGAATGGAGCACGCAGGCACCCATGGTACCACTGAGTAGCGATGTTAGAAGACTCCGTCACGGAAGCTTAAGCAATGGCATATATATTCATCCCCGTGAAAGAATACCGGGGGCAGGCCTCACTCAACGATTTCAAGATACACTGTGTTCGTAGTGTTAGAATACAATTGTGGAGACCAACGTGGGAGGGTGCATGCGCTCTGAGAAACCCACACTATGCGGAATGCGGCATTCAAAGACCAGTCCGATTTAATTCATTGTTACGCTATGAGAGCATGTGCATGGAAGCTTAAGGAGGTGTTTCCTAATGAGCTCGGTGCGTGAACACTGAGCGAAACCTTCGTTCCACGAAGTTCCTTGTTCACCATGGGATTCGTTTTTGTTAGAGTACACGTACGGAGACCTCTGCGGGAGGAGGAAGAGGCTCAACTCTGTGAAACGATACTGGGTGGAATGCCAGATTCCGTCACCCAGCTGTTCTACTAAGTTAGCGACGATTGAAGACTCCGTCATGGAAGGATAAGCAAGTTATGGTATATATTCGACTCTGTGAAGGAACACTGCGGGGCAGGCCTCATTCGACTAAGTGCACGATTCACTGTGTTCGTAGTTTTAGAATACGGCTGTAAAACCATAGAGGGACGTGTACCGTGGTCCTTCTGAGAAACCCCAGTAGGCGAAAGGCAGCATCGAATGACCATTCGTTTCCCGTCAATGGTATCTTTGAAAACACACGGGAGGAAGCTCCAGTTAAGTGGTACCTGCCCACCTCTGTCCATGCACGTTGTGGGGAACGCCTCATTCGTCTAAGGTCGTCTCTTATTAGGTGAGTAGTGCTTGACTGCACCTACGGTGACTCATTAGGGAAGCAAAGGAGGTTCAACTCAGAGACATGATATTGTAGGCAATGGATTCTTCAATAACCCGGTTGCCTCACTAAGTCAGCGATGTTTGAAGACTCCGTCATGGAAGGATAAGCAATGGTGTCTATTCAATTCTGTGAAGGAACAGTGGGGGGCAGGCCTCATGCAACTAGCCTCATGACACACTGTGTTCGTACTGTTCGCATACAGATGTGGAGACCAACGTGGACAGTGCGCAGTGTTCTAGCTGAGAGACCACACTCGGCGGAACGCTGCGTTCAATGACCAGTTCGATTTACTTCATTGCTACGCTATGAAAGCCTATGTATGGAAGCTAAATAGGTGTTTCCTAATGAGCTCGGTGCGTGAACACTGGGGAAAAACATTCATTCCGAGAAGATGTGTTCCCACTACGCTAGCTAGTAGTGTTTGGCAGAATACACGTACTGAGACCTATGAGGGAAGAGGAGAAAGCTCAACTCTGTGAAAGAATACTGTGCGGAAAGCAGCATTCAGGCACCCAGTGGTACCACTGAGGTAGCGATGCTAGAAGACTCCGTCATGGAAGGATAAGCGCAGGTATATATTCAACTCTGGGAAGGAACACTGTGGGGCAGGCCTCATTCAAGTAACGTCATGATACTCTGTGTACATACTGTTAGGATACAGTGGTGGAGACCAACGTGGGAGGTGCGCGTGCTCTGGGAAAACACACTAGGCGGAATGCTGCATTCGAGGACCAGTTCGATTTCCTTCGTTGCTACGCTCTGAAGACACACGTATGGACGCTTCCGTGGTTTCCTAATGAACTCGGTGCGTGAACACCGGGCTGGGGAATCCCCATTCCACTAAGATCTCGCTTTGCTATGCGAGTTGTGGGAAGTAGAGTACACATACGGAGACCTCGGAGGGAGGAGAATAAGGTTCACCTCTGTGAGACAACAAAGAGCCGAATGCTTCAGTCGGGGACCTGGTTGTTTCAGAACGGAAGCGATGTTTGCAGACAGCTCCTTGGAAACTAAGGTAAGGGTTATGTACTCAGCCCTGGGGAGGAACACCGTGGGGCAGGCCTCATTTCACACTATTCATGAGTCGCTCTGGTCATAGGGTTAGACTACAGCTGCGGAGACCAACGAGGGAACTGCACTGTACTCCGTCTGAGGTTCCACCTCATGCGGAATGCATCAGTTAACCAGGTCGTTTCCCATGCTCGGTATTCTTTGAAAACGCGTGCACGAGCTTCAGCTACGTCTTCCACACTCAACTCCGTTCATGACCGTGGCGGCGAAGGCCTCATTCAACTCAGGGCCTGTTTCACTACGCTATCAAGGTTAGAATGCACATGCGGACACCTGCGAGGAACTGCAGAGGACTCCACTCCGTTGCAGCAACACTGAGCGGAAGGCGGTATTCCGTTACCTGGTTGGTCTAGAGATGTGTGCAGACACCTGCGTGGAAGGATAAGCGAGGTGTTACATACTTCATAGTGTGAAGGAAGATGTGGGGGCAGGCTTCCTTCAACTAATGTCATGATTCACTGTATTTCGGTAGTGTTAGAATACAGCTGTGAGACCAACGAGGGACGTGTACGGTGCTCGTTGTGAGAAACCCACCAAGCGGAATGCAGCACGCAGTGACAGCTCCTTTCACATCAACGGTATCTTTGAAAACACATGGTTGGAAGCTTCAGTTATGTGGTACATACCCGACTCCGTCCATGACCCTGTGGGGAACGTCCATTCAATTAAGCTCCTCTTCTCCTAAGCTAGTACAGTTTGAATACACAGACGGTGACGAAGGAAGTATAGCACGTTCCATTCAGAGAAACAATATTGTGACGAATGCATTATTCAATGGCCTGTTTGCATCACTAAGTTAGCGATGTTTGAAGGCTCCCTCATGGAAGGATAAGCTCAGGTATATATATATATATATATATATATATATATATATATATATATATATTCAACAGCTGTGAAGGAACACACCTGGGGCAGGCCTCATTCAGCTAGCGTCATGACACACTGTCCGTACTGTTAGAATACAGATGTGGAGACCAAAACTTGGAAAGTGCACAGTGTTCTAGCTGAGAAACTTATGCTGCTGCAGTGACCGGTTCTCACTTCATTGCGTTATGAAAACATATGCAAGGAAGCTGAAGTGGGTGTTTCCTAATGAACTCTGTGCGAACACAGTGGGAAGACGTTCATTCCACGAGTGTGTCGTTTCCCTATGCCAGTAGTGTGTGTTAGAATACACGCACGGAGACCTATGAGGGAGGAGGAGAAGGCCCAGCTCTGCGAAACAGTGCTGGCTGGAATGCAGCATTCCGTCACCCAGTTGTTCCACTAAGTTAGCGACGTTTGAAGACTCCGTCATGGAAGAATCAGCTCGGGACTATATTCGACTCTGGGAAGGTACACTGTGGGCGGGCTTCATTCAAGTAACGTCATGATACACTGTGTTTGTACCGTTTGAATACAGATGTGGAGAGCAACGTGGAAAGTGCGCACTGTTCTATCAGAAACCGCTATGCTGTATGTTGCATTCAAGGACCAGTTCGACTTACTTCATTGCTACGCTATGAGAGCATATGCATGGAAGCTTAAGTCGGTGTTCTTAATGAGCTCGGTGCGTGAACACTGGGCGAAAGCCTCCTTCCACGAAGTTCTTCGTTTCACTATGCTAGTAGTGTTCGGTCGAGTACATGTACGGAGACCCATGAGGGAGGAGGAGAAGGCTCAGCTCTGTGAGAGAATACTGTGTGGAATGGAGCACGCAGGCACCCATGGTACCACTGAGTAGGCGATGTTAGAAGACTCCGTCACGGAAGCTTAAGCAATGGCATATATATTCATCCCCGTGAAAGAATACCGGGGGGCAGGCCTCACTCAACGAATTTCAAGATACACTGTGTTCGTAGTGTTAGAATACAATTGTGGAGACCAACGTGGGAGGTGCATGCGCTCTGAGAAACCCACACTATGCGGAATGCGGCATTCAAAGACCAGTCCGATTTAATTCATTGTTACGCTATGAGAGCATGTGCATGGAAGCTTAAGGAGGTGTTTCCTAATGAGCTCGGTGCGTGAACACTGAGCGAAACCTTCGTTCCACGAAGTTCCTTGTTCACCATGGGATTCGTTTTGTTAGAGTACACGTACGGAGACCTCTGCGGGAGGAGGAAGAGGCTCAACTCTGTGAAACGATACTGGGTGGAATGCCAGATTCCGTCACCCAGCTGTTCTACTAAGTTAGCGACGTTTGAAGACTCCGTCATGGAAGGATAAGCAAGTTATGGTATATATTCGACTCTGTGAAGGAACACTGCGGGGCAGGCCTCATTCGACTAAGTGCACGATTCACTGTGTTCGTAGTTTTAGAATACGGCTGTAAAACCATAGAGGGACGTGTACCGTGGTCCTTCTGAGAAACCCCAGTAGGCGAAGGCAGCATCGAATGACCATTCATTTCCCGTCAATGGTATCTTTGAAAACACACGGTAGGAAGCTCCAGTTAAGTGGTACCTGCCCACCTCTGTCCATGCACGTTGTGGGGAACGCCTCATTCGTCTAAGGTCGTCTCTTATTAGGTGAGTAGTGCTTGACTGCACCTACGGTGACTCATTAGGGAAGCAAAGGAGGTTCAACTCAGAGACATGATATTGTAGGCAATGGATTCTTCAATAACCCGGTTGCCTCACTAAGTCAGCGATGTTTGAAGACTCCGTCATGGAAGGATAAGCAATGGTGTCTATTCAATTCTGTGAAGGAACAGTGGGGGGCAGGCCTCATGCAACTAGCCTCATGACACACTGTGTTCGTACTGTTCGCATACAGATGTGGAGACCAACGTGGACAGTGCGCAGCGTTCTAGCTGAGAGACCACACTCGGCGGAACGCTGCGTTCAATGACCAGTTCGATTTACTTCATTGCTACGCTATGAAAGCCTATGTATGGACGCTAAATAGGTGTTTCCTAATGAGCTCGGTGCGTGAACACTGGGGAAAAACATTCATTCCGAGAAGATGTGTTCCCACTCCGCTAGCTAGTAGTGTTTGGCAGAATACACGTACTGAGACCTATGAGGGAAGAGGAGAAAGCTCAACTCTGTGAAAGAATACTGTGCGGAAAGCAGCATTCAGGCACCCAGTGGTACCACTGAGGTAGCGATGCTAGAAGACTCCGTCATGGAAGGATAAGCGCAGGTATATATTCAACTCTGGGAAGGAACACTGTGGGGCAGGCCTCATTCAAGTAACGTCATGATACTCTGTGTACATACTGTTAGGATACAGTGGTGGAGACCAACGTGGGAGGTGCGCGTGCTCTGGGAAAACACACTAGGCGGAATGCTGCATTCGAGGACCAGTTCGATTTCCTTCGTTGCTACGCTCTGAAGACACACGTATGGACGCTTCCGTGGTTTCCTAATGAACTCGGTGCGTGAACACCGGGCTGGGGAATCCCCATTCCACTAAGATCTCGCTTTGCTATGCGAGTTGTGGGAAGTAGAGTACACATACGGAGACCTCGGAGGGAGGAGAATAAGGTTCACCTCTGTGAGACAACAAAGAGCCGAATGCTTCAGTCGGGGACCTGGTTGTTTCAGAACGGAAGCGATGTTTGCAGACAGCTCCTTGGAAACTAAGGTAAGGGTTATGTACTCAGCCCTGGGGAGGAACACCGTGGGGCAGGCCTCATTTCACACTATTCATGAGTCGCTCTGGTCATAGGGTTAGACTACAGCTGCGGAGACCAACGAGGGAACTGCACTGTACTCCGTCTGAGGTTCCACCTCATGCGGAATGCATCAGTTAACCAGGTCGTTTCCCATGCTCGGTATTCTTTGAAAACGCGTGCACGAGCTTCAGCTACGTCTTCCACACTCAACTCCGTTCATGACCGTGGCGGCGAAGGCCTCATTCAACTCAGGGCCTGTTTCACTACGCTATCAAGGTTAGAATGCACATGCGGACACCTGCGAGGAACTGCAGAGGACTCCACTCCGTTGCAGCAACACTGAGCGGAAGGCGGTATTCCGTTACCTGGTTGGTCTAGAGATGTGTGCAGACACCTGCGTGGAAGGATAAGCGAGGTGTTACATACTTCATAGTGTGAAGGAAGATGTGGGGGCAGGCTTCCTTCAACTAATGTCATGATTCACTGTATTTCGGTAGTGTTAGAATACAGCTGTGAGACCAACGAGGGACGTGTACGGTGCTCGTTGTGAGAAACCCACCAAGCGGAATGCAGCACGCAGTGACAGCTCCTTTCACATCAACGGTATCTTTGAAAACACATGGTTGGAAGCTTCAGTTATGTGGTACATACCCGACTCCGTCCATGACCCTGTGGGGAACGTCCATTCAATTAAGCTCCTCTTCTCCTAAGCTAGTACAGTTTGAATACACAGACGGTGACGAAGGAAGTATAGCACGTTCCATTCAGAGAAACAATATTGTGACGAATGCATTATTCAATGGCCTGTTTGCATCACTAAGTTAGCGATGTTTGAAGGCTCCCTCATGGAAGGATAAGCTCAGGTATATATATATATATATATATATATATATATATATATATATATATATTCAACAGCTGTGAAGGAACACACCTGGGGCAGGCCTCATTCAGCTAGCGTCATGACACACTGTCCGTACTGTTAGAATACAGATGTGGAGACCAAAACTTGGAAAGTGCACAGTGTTCTAGCTGAGAAACTTATGCTGCTGCAGTGACCGGTTCTCACTTCATTGCGTTATGAAAACATATGCAAGGAAGCTGAAGTGGGTGTTTCCTAATGAACTCTGTGCGAACACAGTGGGAAGACGTTCATTCCACGAGTGTGTCGTTTCCCTATGCCAGTAGTGTGTGTTAGAATACACGCACGGAGACCTATGAGGGAGGAGGAGAAGGCCCAGCTCTGCGAAACAGTGCTGGCTGGAATGCAGCATTCCGGTCACCCAGTTGTTCCACTAAGTTAGCGACGTTTGAAGACTCCGTCATGGAAGAATCAGCTCGGGACTATATTCGACTCTGGGAAGGTACACTGTGGGGCGGGCTTCATTCAAGTAACGTCATGATACACTGTGTTTGTACCGTTTGAATACAGATGTGGAGAGCAACGTGGAAAGTGCGCACTGTTCTATCAGAGAAACCGCGCTATGCTGTATGTTGCATTCAAGGACCAGTTCGACTTACTTCATTGCTACGCTATGAGAGCATATGCATGGAAGCTTAAGTCGGTGTTCTTAATGAGCTCGGTGCGTGAACACTGGGCGAAAGCCTCCTTCCACGAAGTTCTCGTTTCACTATGCTAGTAGTGTTCGGTCGAGTACATGTACGGAGACCCGTGAGGGAGGAGGAGAAGGCTCAGCTCTGTGAGAGAATACTGTGTGGAATGGAGCACGCAGGCACCCATGGTACCACTGAGTAGGCGATGTTAGAAGACTCCGTCACGGAAGCTTAAGCAATGGCATATATATTCATCCCCGTGAAAGAATACCGGGGGGCAGGCCTCACTCAACGAATTTCAAGATACACTGTGTTCGTAGTGTTAGAATACAATTGTGGAGACCAACGTGGGAGGTGCATGCGCTCTGAGAAACCCACACTATGAGGAATGCGGCATTCAAAGACCAGTCCGATTTAATTCATTGTTACGCTATGAGAGCATGTGCATGGAAGCTTAAGGAGGTGTTTCCTAATGAGCTCGGTGCGTGAACACTGAGCGAAACCTTCGTTCCACGAAGTTCCTTGTTCACCATGGGATTCGTGTTTGTTAGAGTACACGTACGGAGACCTCTGCGGGAGGAGGAAGAGGCTCAACTCTGTGAAACGATACTG
>JAESUZ010001394.1:0-23268 GCA_017311185.1 Proteles cristata cristata
CGTAGTTGCAGCAGCATTCATCTCCCAACTAGAGCGCTCTGCTCAACTGTGTACCGGAACCACAAAAGGCCTGGAAGAGCCGAAGGAATAGGGAAGAAGAAAAGCCGGACTGGAGACCCCAGCATCCCAGGCGCCTCTCTACAAAGCTGTCATCATCAAGGCAGTATTGGCACAAGAACAGACACATAGTCCGATGGAATCGAATTGGCCACTCCGAATCGGACCCAAAGTATACAGCCAACGAACCTTGGACACAGCAGGAAAGGATATCAATGGACAAAAGACAGCCTCTTTAACAGATGGTGCTGGGAGCACGGGACAGCACCTTGCAGAAGAATGAAACCACACCATTTTTCTCTCCCTGTACACACAAAGAAACGCAGAACGGAACAAGGACCTGAACGTGAGAGAGGCAATCATCCAAACCAGAGAGGAGAAAGCAGCGAGCGACCTCCTTGACTTCCACCGTGGCAATTTCTTCCTTGACACATCCCTAAAGGCAAGGGAATCAAGAGCAACAATAAAGGATCGGCAGCTCGGCAAGATGAAAGGCCCCAGCACTGCCAAGGAACCAATCTATGACACTACTAGGCGACCGACGGAATGGGAAAAGAGAGTTGCAAATGACATTTCAGACAGAGGAGCCATCCCCCCCTTCGAGAAGGAACTCCACCAACTCCACACCCGGAAAACAAACAACACAGGGAAGAAATGGGCAGAACATGGGAAGAGACCCTTCTCTGAAGAGGATATCCAGATGGCCAACAGACACAGGAAACGACTCTCAGCATCCCTCCTCATCCGGGAACGACCAATCAAAACCACACTGAGATACCACCACACCCCAGAGTGGCTCAAATGAGGAAACCAGAGAACTCGAGATGCTGGCGAGGATGTGGAGAAAGGGGCACCCTCCTACACTCTTGGTGGGGATGGAAACTGGCGCAGCCCCTCTGTAAAACAATGTGGAGGTTCCTCAACAGATGAACAATAGAACCCCCTTCGGACCCAGCAATGGCACTGCTGGGAATCAACCCAAGGCATCCAGGAGTGTAGATGCACTGGGCCTCGTGTAGCCCAAGGTCCATAGCAGCCCTCTCAACAATAGCCCAAACGTGGAAGGAGCCTCAGTGTCCATCAACGGACCAAGGGATCGTCAAGATGTGGCTCTTCTCTACGATGGATCACGACATGGCAGTGCGAAAGAAGGCAACCTTGCCATGAAGAGACACTTGGATGGACCTTGAAGGTGCTCTCCTGAGTGAAATAAGACAGGAAGGGAGGCAAACATACCTTATGTTTGCACGTCTAGGAGGATTAGAAGGAACTGAACGGAGGCCCGTGGAGGAGAGGAAGGGGGGAACCAGTGGAGGAGGGGAAGAGAGGCAAACCCTGAGAGACTCTTGAATGCTGAGACCGAACTGAGGACTGATGGGTGACGGGGGGGAGGAGCTGTGATGGGCATGGAGGAGGGCACTCGTAGGGGCGAGCACTGGGTGTTCTATGGAAACCAACTTGACAAGAAACGACTTGTAAACAAAAATCAAGCCGCATACAAGCTAAATTACAAGAGAAACTATGGTTTATCGAAAAAATGACAAGAAGAGGAAAGGAGAAATCCGAAGGGACTCTATGAGCGAAATGCTGCAAGGAAAGCAAGGTACTAGAGACACCATGAGCTCCACATAAGACACGATGATTCTAAACCCACAGTTTTCAGTGAAAACACTGAATGTAAAGGGTTTGAATGCTGCAATCAAAGGATGTAGGGAAGCAGAACGGATCAGAAAACAAAACCCACCTCTTTGCTGTCTACAATAAACTCATTTTCGACTGGAGAACACCTTCCCATTGAACGTCTGGCGATGCAGAGTGGTACATCACGCTACTGGGAGTCCCAGGAAAGCCGGAGCAGCGATCCTTTTGTCAGACACAATGGACCTTAAAGGACACACAGGAGCAAGGGATAAAGAAGGGCATGATATAATCATCACATATCATCATTTCAGGATCGACCCCTCAGCAGGAGCTACCGATCAGAAATGTCTGTGCACCGAATACAGAAGCACCGAAATATATCCAACAAGTCATCAGACACAGAAACAATCTGACGGATAGGAATGTGCTAATACCAGGGGTCGTTGCTACTCCATTTACAGCAATGGAGAGGTCAGCAAGACAGAAACTCCCTCAAGAAACCACGGACATGCATGACACTTTGGACACCATGGCTTTGACAGAGATCTTAAGAACTCTACATCGTGAGGCCATGCAATCCGCTTTCGTCTGCAATGCGCATGGCTCATTCACCAAGAGAGATCACATCGTGGCACATAAAGCATCCCTCAATCAATATCAAAGAATGGAGGTCGTCCCATGCACACTTGCAAGCCATGATACTAGGACACTTGTAACCAATCCCAGGACGAAGTCTGGGAATCCTCCGAACACATGGAGGTGAAGGAAGGAATGGGCCAATCAGGAAAATAGAGAAGACATTTTCACATAGGTAGAAACAAAGGAAAATGAAACTACAACCACGCAAACTGGAGGGGATGTGGTCAAGGCCGTCTGAAGCGGAAAGTCCATGGTACCTCCGGCCTAGTTCAAGAAATCAGGAGGAGCGCAAGTACGGAATCCAACAGAGCACCTCAAGGAACGAGAAGGAGAGCAACGAGAGCATCCCAACCCCAAGAGCAGAAGGGAAGTTTCTTCATCAGGGCAGACAAAAACACTCGAGACACCAAGGAAACCGTTGAACAGATCCAGGGACCCCGGAGGTGGCTTTTGAAAACAATGAACAAAATTGTCAAACCTTCAGCCAGGCTTCTGTAAAATAGAGAGAGCTCTCCAAGCGACAAAATGATCAATGAAAATGGACGGATCACACCCAAGCACTCGGAAATGCAAGCCATTGCAGGGGATAAATCCAAAATCCTATGCCGGGAGACTGGACACGTTCCCAGAAATGGACAATTTCCTAAACACACACTCAATGCCAAAGTTCACACGGCACGAGATGGAACACCTGTACAGACTCATGCGTTGGCAAGAAGTGGAATCGGTTGTCCAAATTCCCCTCAAGATAAGAGCCCTAGCCCCGATGTCTTCCCTGCAGGAATACTTCCAGATGTTGAGCACAGACACATTCCTCTCAAGCCATGCCGAAAAATAGCAATCGAAGGGAAACTCCCGGACTCATTTCATGAAGCCAGCATCACTGAGATTCCCCCGGCAGACAGAGACCCACCGCAAAAGGAGAACAAAGGGGCACTATCCTTGATGAATACAGATCCAGAAATCCTCAACAAGATACTTGCAAATCGAGCTCCGCAGCACATGGAAATAACTTTCCAGCATGATCTAGTGGGATTCATGCCTGGGCTGCAGGGCTGGTTCAAAATTCGCAAATCAATCAGTGGGATACCTCATCTTCACCAAAGAAATCATTAAACCCATAGGATCCTGTTCATACAGGCCGAAAAACAATCGAGGAAATGCAGCATCCCTTGTTCATCAAGACCCTGGAGAAAGTCGGGATCCAAGGAGCTGACGTTGCCATCCTAAAAGCCATCCATGCGACGCCCTCCACTAACATCATCCTCAATGGGGAACACCTGAGAGCTTCCCCCGTGAAATCAGGAACACGACAGGGATGTCCACTCTCACCACCATTGTTCCACATAGCGCTACAAGCCCTGGCATCAGACCCGGGACAGAACCAGGAAATAAAGGCATGAGAATTGGCAAAGAAGTCAAACGTTCACGTTTCGCACATGGCTTGCTAGTCTTCGTAGAAAACAGGACCGACTCCCCCACAAGCCTAGCAGAACTCATCCATGAATGCAGCAAAGTTGGAGAACACTCAATTCCCATACAGAAATCCGTGGCTTTCGGATACACCAACAATGAAGGAGCGGAAAGAGGAGTCAAGTAACGGATCCCTTCCACAAACGCACAAGCAAACATAAACTGCCTGGGAAGAAAACCTTAGCCAAGATAGGAGAAAACTATAGAAAAGTCATAGAAGCAAATGGGGGAAGACACAAAGAAATGGAAAACCATTCCACGCTCATGGATTGGAGAACGAAACTCTGTGAAAATGTCATGACTACGCAAAGCAATCTACCCCTTCAAGGCAATCGCAATCGTAGTTGCAGCAGCATTCATCTCCCAACTAGAACGCTCTATACTCAACTGTGTACGGAACCACAAAAGACCTGGAAGAGCCGAAGGAATAGGGAAGAAGAAAAGCCGGACTGGAGACCCCAGCATCCCAGGCTTTAGCCTCTCCTACAAAGCTGTCATCATCAAGGCAGTATTGGCACAAGAACAGACACATAGTCCGATGGAATCGAATTGGCCACTCGGAATCGGACCCAAAAGTATACAGCCAACGAACCTTGGACACAGCAGGAAAGAATATCCAATGGACAAAAGACAGCCTCTTTAACAGATGGTGCTGGGAGCACGGGACAGCACCTTGCAGAAGAATGAAACCACACCATTTTTCTCTCCCTGTACACACAAAGAAACGCAGAACGGAACAAGGACCTGAACGTGAGAGAGGCAATCATCCAAACCATAGAGGAGAAAGCAGCGAGCGACCTCCTTGACTTCCACCGTGGCAATTTCTTCCTTGACACATCCCTAAAGGCAAGGGAATCAAGAGCAACAATAAAGGATCGGCAGCTCGGCAAGATGAAAGGCCCCAGCACTGCCAAGGAACCAATCTATGACACTACTAGGCGACCGACGGAATGGGAAAAGAGAGTTGCAAATGACATTTCAGACAGAGGAGCCATCCCCCCCTTCGAGAAGGAACTCCACCAACTCCACACCCGGAAAACAAACAACACAGGGAAGAAATGGGCAGAACATGGGAAGAGACCCTTCTCTAAAGAGGATATCCAGATGGCCAACAGACACAGGAAACGACTCTCAGCATCCCTCCTCATCCGGGAACGACCAATCAAAACCACACTGAGATACCACCACACCCCAGAGTGGCTCAAATGAGGAAACCAGAGAACTCGAGATGCTGGCGAGGATGTGGAGAAAGGGGCACCCTCCTACACTCTTGGTGGGGATGGAAACTGGCGCAGCCCCTCTGTAAAACAATGTGGAGGTTCCTCAACAGATGAACAATAGAACCCCCTTCGGACCCAGCAATGGCACTGCTGGGAATCAACCCAAGGCATCCAGGAGTGTAGATGCACTGGGCCTCGTGTAGCCCAAGGTCCATAGCAGCCCTCTCAACAATAGCCCAAACGTGGAAGGAGCCTCAGTGTCCATCAACGGACCAAGGGATCGTCAAGATGTGGCTCTTCTCTACGATGGATCACGACATGGCAGTGCGAAAGAAGGCAACCTTGCCATGAAGAGACACTTGGATGGACCTTGAAGGTGCTCTCCTGAGTGAAATAAGACAGGAAGGGAGGCAAACATACCTTATGTTTGCACGTCTAGGAGGATTAGAAGGAACTGAACGGAGGCCCGTGGAGGAGAGGAAGGGGGGAACCAGTGGAGGAGGGGAAGAGAGGCAAACCCTGAGAGACTCTTGAATGCTGAGACCGAACTGAGGACTGATGGGTGACGGGGGGGAGGAGCTGTGATGGGCATGGAGGAGGGCACTCGTAGGGGCGAGCACTGGGTGTTCTATGGAAACCAACTTGACAAGAAACGACTTGTAAACAAAAATCAAGCCGCATACAAGCTAAATTACAAGAGAAACTATGGTTTATCGAAAAAATGACAAGAAGAGGAAAGGAGAAATCCGAAGGGACTCTATGAGCGAAATGCTGCAAGGAAAGCAAGGTACTAGAGACACCATGAGCTCCACATAAGACACGATGATTCTAAACCCACAGTTTTCAGTGAAAACACTGAATGTAAAGGGTTTGAATGCTGCAATCAAAGGATGTAGGGAAGCAGAACGGATCAGAAAACAAAACCCACCTCTTTGCTGTCTACAATAAACTCATTTTCGACTGGAGAACACCTTCCCATTGAACGTCTGGCGATGCAGAGTGGTACATCACGCTACTGGGAGTCCCAGGAAAGCCGGAGCAGCGATCCTTTTGTCAGACACAATGGACCTTAAAGGACACACAGGAGCAAGGGATAAAGAAGGGCATGATATAATCATCACATATCATCATTTCAGGATCGACCCCTCAGCAGGAGCTACCGATCAGAAATGTCTGTGCACCGAATACAGAAGCACCGAAATATATCCAACAAGTCATCAGACACAGAAACAATCTGACGGATAGGAATGTGCTAATACCAGGGGTCGTTGCTACTCCATTTACAGCAATGGAGAGGTCAGCAAGACAGAAACTCCCTCAAGAAACCACGGACATGCATGACACTTTGGACACCATGGCTTTGACAGAGATCTTAAGAACTCTACATCGTGAGGCCATGCAATCCGCTTTCGTCTGCAATGCGCATGGCTCATTCACCAAGAGAGATCACATCGTGGCACATAAAGCATCCCTCAATCAATATCAAAGAATGGAGGTCGTCCCATGCACACTTGCAAGCCATGATACTAGGACACTTGTAACCAATCCCAGGACGAAGTCTGGGAATCCTCCGAACACATGGAGGTGAAGGAAGGAATGGGCCAATCAGGAAAATAGAGAAGACATTTTCACATAGGTAGAAACAAAGGAAAATGAAACTACAACCACGCAAACTGGAGGGGATGTGGTCAAGGCCGTCTGAAGCGGAAAGTCCATGGTACCTCCGGCCTAGTTCAAGAAATCAGGAGGAGCGCAAGTACGGAATCCAACAGAGCACCTCAAGGAACGAGAAGGAGAGCAACGAGAGCATCCCAACCCCAAGAGCAGAAGGGAAGTTTCTTCATCAGGGCAGACAAAAACACTCGAGACACCAAGGAAACCGTTGAACAGATCCAGGGACCCCGGAGGTGGCTTTTGAAAACAATGAACAAAATTGTCAAACCTTCAGCCAGGCTTCTGTAAAATAGAGAGAGCTCTCCAAGCGACAAAATGATCAATGAAAATGGACGGATCACACCCAAGCACTCGGAAATGCAAGCCATTGCAGGGGATAAATCCAAAATCCTATGCCGGGAGACTGGACACGTTCCCAGAAATGGACAATTTCCTAAACACACACTCAATGCCAAAGTTCACACGGCACGAGATGGAACACCTGTACAGACTCATGCGTTGGCAAGAAGTGGAATCGGTTGTCCAAATTCCCCTCAAGATAAGAGCCCTAGCCCCGATGTCTTCCCTGCAGGAATACTTCCAGATGTTGAGCACAGACACATTCCTCTCAAGCCATGCCGAAAAATAGCAATCGAAGGGAAACTCCCGGACTCATTTCATGAAGCCAGCATCACTGAGATTCCCCCGGCAGACAGAGACCCACCGCAAAAGGAGAACAAAGGGGCACTATCCTTGATGAATACAGATCCAGAAATCCTCAACAAGATACTTGCAAATCGAGCTCCGCAGCACATGGAAATAACTTTCCAGCATGATCTAGTGGGATTCATGCCTGGGCTGCAGGGCTGGTTCAAAATTCGCAAATCAATCAGTGGGATACCTCATCTTCACCAAAGAAATCATTAAACCCATAGGATCCTGTTCATACAGGCCGAAAAACAATCGAGGAAATGCAGCATCCCTTGTTCATCAAGACCCTGGAGAAAGTCGGGATCCAAGGAGCTGACGTTGCCATCCTAAAAGCCATCCATGCGACGCCCTCCACTAACATCATCCTCAATGGGGAACACCTGAGAGCTTCCCCCGTGAAATCAGGAACACGACAGGGATGTCCACTCTCACCACCATTGTTCCACATAGCGCTACAAGCCCTGGCATCAGACCCGGGACAGAACCAGGAAATAAAGGCATGAGAATTGGCAAAGAAGTCAAACGTTCACGTTTCGCACATGGCTTGCTAGTCTTCGTAGAAAACAGGACCGACTCCCCCACAAGCCTAGCAGAACTCATCCATGAATGCAGCAAAGTTGGAGAACACTCAATTCCCATACAGAAATCCGTGGCTTTCGGATACACCAACAATGAAGGAGCGGAAAGAGGAGTCAAGTAACGGATCCCTTCCACAAACGCACAAGCAAACATAAACTGCCTGGGAAGAAAACCTTAGCCAAGATAGGAGAAAACTATAGAAAAGTCATAGAAGCAAATGGGGGAAGACACAAAGAAATGGAAAACCATTCCACGCTCATGGATTGGAGAACGAAACTCTGTGAAAATGTCATGACTACGCAAAGCAATCTACCCCTTCAAGGCAATCGCAATCGTAGTTGCAGCAGCATTCATCTCCCAACTAGAACGCTCTATACTCAACTGTGTACGGAACCACAAAAGACCTGGAAGAGCCGAAGGAATAGGGAAGAAGAAAAGCCGGACTGGAGACCCCAGCATCCCAGGCTTTAGCCTCTCCTACAAAGCTGTCATCATCAAGGCAGTATTGGCACAAGAACAGACACATAGTCCGATGGAATCGAATTGGCCACTCGGAATCGGACCCAAAAGTATACAGCCAACGAACCTTGGACACAGCAGGAAAGAATATCCAATGGACAAAAGACAGCCTCTTTAACAGATGGTGCTGGGAGCACGGGACAGCACCTTGCAGAAGAATGAAACCACACCATTTTTCTCTCCCTGTACACACAAAGAAACGCAGAACGGAACAAGGACCTGAACGTGAGAGAGGCAATCATCCAAACCATAGAGGAGAAAGCAGCGAGCGACCTCCTTGACTTCCACCGTGGCAATTTCTTCCTTGACACATCCCTAAAGGCAAGGGAATCAAGAGCAACAATAAAGGATCGGCAGCTCGGCAAGATGAAAGGCCCCAGCACTGCCAAGGAACCAATCTATGACACTACTAGGCGACCGACGGAATGGGAAAAGAGAGTTGCAAATGACATTTCAGACAGAGGAGCCATCCCCCCCTTCGAGAAGGAACTCCACCAACTCCACACCCGGAAAACAAACAACACAGGGAAGAAATGGGCAGAACATGGGAAGAGACCCTTCTCTAAAGAGGATATCCAGATGGCCAACAGACACAGGAAACGACTCTCAGCATCCCTCCTCATCCGGGAACGACCAATCAAAACCACACTGAGATACCACCACACCCCAGAGTGGCTCAAATGAGGAAACCAGAGAACTCGAGATGCTGGCGAGGATGTGGAGAAAGGGGCACCCTCCTACACTCTTGGTGGGGATGGAAACTGGCGCAGCCCCTCTGTAAAACAATGTGGAGGTTCCTCAACAGATGAACAATAGAACCCCCTTCGGACCCAGCAATGGCACTGCTGGGAATCAACCCAAGGCATCCAGGAGTGTAGATGCACTGGGCCTCGTGTAGCCCAAGGTCCATAGCAGCCCTCTCAACAATAGCCCAAACGTGGAAGGAGCCTCAGTGTCCATCAACGGACCAAGGGATCGTCAAGATGTGGCTCTTCTCTACGATGGATCACGACATGGCAGTGCGAAAGAAGGCAACCTTGCCATGAAGAGACACTTGGATGGACCTTGAAGGTGCTCTCCTGAGTGAAATAAGACAGGAAGGGAGGCAAACATACCTTATGTTTGCACGTCTAGGAGGATTAGAAGGAACTGAACGGAGGCCCGTGGAGGAGAGGAAGGGGGGAACCAGTGGAGGAGGGGAAGAGAGGCAAACCCTGAGAGACTCTTGAATGCTGAGACCGAACTGAGGACTGATGGGTGACGGGGGGGAGGAGCTGTGATGGGCATGGAGGAGGGCACTCGTAGGGGCGAGCACTGGGTGTTCTATGGAAACCAACTTGACAAGAAACGACTTGTAAACAAAAATCAAGCCGCATACAAGCTAAATTACAAGAGAAACTATGGTTTATCGAAAAAATGACAAGAAGAGGAAAGGAGAAATCCGAAGGGACTCTATGAGCGAAATGCTGCAAGGAAAGCAAGGTACTAGAGACACCATGAGCTCCACATAAGACACGATGATTCTAAACCCACAGTTTTCAGTGAAAACACTGAATGTAAAGGGTTTGAATGCTGCAATCAAAGGATGTAGGGAAGCAGAACGGATCAGAAAACAAAACCCACCTCTTTGCTGTCTACAATAAACTCATTTTCGACTGGAGAACACCTTCCCATTGAACGTCTGGCGATGCAGAGTGGTACATCACGCTACTGGGAGTCCCAGGAAAGCCGGAGCAGCGATCCTTTTGTCAGACACAATGGACCTTAAAGGACACACAGGAGCAAGGGATAAAGAAGGGCATGATATAATCATCACATATCATCATTTCAGGATCGACCCCTCAGCAGGAGCTACCGATCAGAAATGTCTGTGCACCGAATACAGAAGCACCGAAATATATCCAACAAGTCATCAGACACAGAAACAATCTGACGGATAGGAATGTGCTAATACCAGGGGTCGTTGCTACTCCATTTACAGCAATGGAGAGGTCAGCAAGACAGAAACTCCCTCAAGAAACCACGGACATGCATGACACTTTGGACACCATGGCTTTGACAGAGATCTTAAGAACTCTACATCGTGAGGCCATGCAATCCGCTTTCGTCTGCAATGCGCATGGCTCATTCACCAAGAGAGATCACATCGTGGCACATAAAGCATCCCTCAATCAATATCAAAGAATGGAGGTCGTCCCATGCACACTTGCAAGCCATGATACTAGGACACTTGTAACCAATCCCAGGACGAAGTCTGGGAATCCTCCGAACACATGGAGGTGAAGGAAGGAATGGGCCAATCAGGAAAATAGAGAAGACATTTTCACATAGGTAGAAACAAAGGAAAATGAAACTACAACCACGCAAACTGGAGGGGATGTGGTCAAGGCCGTCTGAAGCGGAAAGTCCATGGTACCTCCGGCCTAGTTCAAGAAATCAGGAGGAGCGCAAGTACGGAATCCAACAGAGCACCTCAAGGAACGAGAAGGAGAGCAACGAGAGCATCCCAACCCCAAGAGCAGAAGGGAAGTTTCTTCATCAGGGCAGACAAAAACACTCGAGACACCAAGGAAACCGTTGAACAGACCCAGGGACCCCGGAGGTGGCTTTTGAAAACAATGAACAAAATTGTCAAACCTTCAGCCAGGCTTCTGTAAAATAGAGAGAGCTCTCCAAGCGACAAAATGATCAATGAAAATGGACGGATCACACCCAAGCACTCGGAAATGCAAGCCATTGCAGGGGATAAATCCAAAATCCTATGCCGGGAGACTGGACACGTTCCCAGAAATGGACAATTTCCTAAACACACACTCAATGCCAAAGTTCACACGGCACGAGATGGAACACCTGTACAGACTCATGCGTTGGCAAGAAGTGGAATCGGTTGTCCAAATTCCCCTCAAGATAAGAGCCCTAGCCCCGATGTCTTCCCTGCAGGAATACTTCCAGATGTTGAGCACAGACACATTCCTCTCAAGCCATGCCGAAAAATAGCAATCGAAGGGAAACTCCCGGACTCATTTCATGAAGCCAGCATCACTGAGATTCCCCCGGCAGACAGAGACCCACCGCAAAAGGAGAACAAAGGGGCACTATCCTTGATGAATACAGATCCAGAAATCCTCAACAAGATACTTGCAAATCGAGCTCCGCAGCACATGGAAATAACTTTCCAGCATGATCTAGTGGGATTCATGCCTGGGCTGCAGGGCTGGTTCAAAATTCGCAAATCAATCAGTGGGATACCTCATCTTCACCAAAGAAATCATTAAACCCATAGGATCCTGTTCATACAGGCCGAAAAACAATCGAGGAAATGCAGCATCCCTTGTTCATCAAGACCCTGGAGAAAGTCGGGATCCAAGGAGCTGACGTTGCCATCCTAAAAGCCATCCATGCGACGCCCTCCACTAACATCATCCTCAATGGGGAACACCTGAGAGCTTCCCCCGTGAAATCAGGAACACGACAGGGATGTCCACTCTCACCACCATTGTTCCACATAGCGCTACAAGCCCTGGCATCAGACCCGGGACAGAACCAGGAAATAAAGGCATGAGAATTGGCAAAGAAGTCAAACGTTCACGTTTCGCACATGGCTTGCTAGTCTTCGTAGAAAACAGGACCGACTCCCCCACAAGCCTAGCAGAACTCATCCATGAATGCAGCAAAGTTGGAGAACACTCAATTCCCATACAGAAATCCGTGGCTTTCGGATACACCAACAATGAAGGAGCGGAAAGAGGAGTCAAGTAACGGATCCCTTCCACAAACGCACAAGCAAACATAAACTGCCTGGGAAGAAAACCTTAGCCAAGATAGGAGAAAACTATAGAAAAGTCATAGAAGCAAATGGGGGAAGACACAAAGAAATGGAAAACCATTCCACGCTCATGGATTGGAGAACGAAACTCTGTGAAAATGTCATGACTACGCAAAGCAATCTACCCCTTCAAGGCAATCGCAATCGTAGTTGCAGCAGCATTCATCTCCCAACTAGAACGCTCTATACTCAACTGTGTACGGAACCACAAAAGACCTGGAAGAGCCGAAGGAATAGGGAAGAAGAAAAGCCGGACTGGAGACCCCAGCATCCCAGGCTTTAGCCTCTCCTACAAAGCTGTCATCATCAAGGCAGTATTGGCACAAGAACAGACACATAGTCCGATGGAATCGAATTGGCCACTCGGAATCGGACCCAAAAGTATACAGCCAACGAACCTTGGACACAGCAGGAAAGAATATCCAATGGACAAAAGACAGCCTCTTTAACAGATGGTGCTGGGAGCACGGGACAGCACCTTGCAGAAGAATGAAACCACACCATTTTTCTCTCCCTGTACACACAAAGAAACGCAGAACGGAACAAGGACCTGAACGTGAGAGAGGCAATCATCCAAACCATAGAGGAGAAAGCAGCGAGCGACCTCCTTGACTTCCACCGTGGCAATTTCTTCCTTGACACATCCCTAAAGGCAAGGGAATCAAGAGCAACAATAAAGGATCGGCAGCTCGGCAAGATGAAAGGCCCCAGCACTGCCAAGGAACCAATCTATGACACTACTAGGCGACCGACGGAATGGGAAAAGAGAGTTGCAAATGACATTTCAGACAGAGGAGCCATCCCCCCCTTCGAGAAGGAACTCCACCAACTCCACACCCGGAAAACAAACAACACAGGGAAGAAATGGGCAGAACATGGGAAGAGACCCTTCTCTAAAGAGGATATCCAGATGGCCAACAGACACAGGAAACGACTCTCAGCATCCCTCCTCATCCGGGAACGACCAATCAAAACCACACTGAGATACCACCACACCCCAGAGTGGCTCAAATGAGGAAACCAGAGAACTCGAGATGCTGGCGAGGATGTGGAGAAAGGGGCACCCTCCTACACTCTTGGTGGGGATGGAAACTGGCGCAGCCCCTCTGTAAAACAATGTGGAGGTTCCTCAACAGATGAACAATAGAACCCCCTTCGGACCCAGCAATGGCACTGCTGGGAATCAACCCAAGGCATCCAGGAGTGTAGATGCACTGGGCCTCGTGTAGCCCAAGGTCCATAGCAGCCCTCTCAACAATAGCCCAAACGTGGAAGGAGCCTCAGTGTCCATCAACGGACCAAGGGATCGTCAAGATGTGGCTCTTCTCTACGATGGATCACGACATGGCAGTGCGAAAGAAGGCAACCTTGCCATGAAGAGACACTTGGATGGACCTTGAAGGTGCTCTCCTGAGTGAAATAAGACAGGAAGGGAGGCAAACATACCTTATGTTTGCACGTCTAGGAGGATTAGAAGGAACTGAACGGAGGCCCGTGGAGGAGAGGAAGGGGGGAACCAGTGGAGGAGGGGAAGAGAGGCAAACCCTGAGAGACTCTTGAATGCTGAGACCGAACTGAGGACTGATGGGTGACGGGGGGGAGGAGCTGTGATGGGCATGGAGGAGGGCACTCGTAGGGGCGAGCACTGGGTGTTCTATGGAAACCAACTTGACAAGAAACGACTTGTAAACAAAAATCAAGCCGCATACAAGCTAAATTACAAGAGAAACTATGGTTTATCGAAAAAATGACAAGAAGAGGAAAGGAGAAATCCGAAGGGACTCTATGAGCGAAATGCTGCAAGGAAAGCAAGGTACTAGAGACACCATGAGCTCCACATAAGACACGATGATTCTAAACCCACAGTTTTCAGTGAAAACACTGAATGTAAAGGGTTTGAATGCTGCAATCAAAGGATGTAGGGAAGCAGAACGGATCAGAAAACAAAACCCACCTCTTTGCTGTCTACAATAAACTCATTTTCGACTGGAGAACACCTTCCCATTGAACGTCTGGCGATGCAGAGTGGTACATCACGCTACTGGGAGTCCCAGGAAAGCCGGAGCAGCGATCCTTTTGTCAGACACAATGGACCTTAAAGGACACACAGGAGCAAGGGATAAAGAAGGGCATGATATAATCATCACATATCATCATTTCAGGATCGACCCCTCAGCAGGAGCTACCGATCAGAAATGTCTGTGCACCGAATACAGAAGCACCGAAATATATCCAACAAGTCATCAGACACAGAAACAATCTGACGGATAGGAATGTGCTAATACCAGGGGTCGTTGCTACTCCATTTACAGCAATGGAGAGGTCAGCAAGACAGAAACTCCCTCAAGAAACCACGGACATGCATGACACTTTGGACACCATGGCTTTGACAGAGATCTTAAGAACTCTACATCGTGAGGCCATGCAATCCGCTTTCGTCTGCAATGCGCATGGCTCATTCACCAAGAGAGATCACATCGTGGCACATAAAGCATCCCTCAATCAATATCAAAGAATGGAGGTCGTCCCATGCACACTTGCAAGCCATGATACTAGGACACTTGTAACCAATCCCAGGACGAAGTCTGGGAATCCTCCGAACACATGGAGGTGAAGGAAGGAATGGGCCAATCAGGAAAATAGAGAAGACATTTTCACATAGGTAGAAACAAAGGAAAATGAAACTACAACCACGCAAACTGGAGGGGATGTGGTCAAGGCCGTCTGAAGCGGAAAGTCCATGGTACCTCCGGCCTAGTTCAAGAAATCAGGAGGAGCGCAAGTACGGAATCCAACAGAGCACCTCAAGGAACGAGAAGGAGAGCAACGAGAGCATCCCAACCCCAAGAGCAGAAGGGAAGTTTCTTCATCAGGGCAGACAAAAACACTCGAGACACCAAGGAAACCGTTGAACAGATCCAGGGACCCCGGAGGTGGCTTTTGAAAACAATGAACAAAATTGTCAAACCTTCAGCCAGGCTTCTGTAAAATAGAGAGAGCTCTCCAAGCGACAAAATGATCAATGAAAATGGACGGATCACACCCAAGCACTCGGAAATGCAAGCCATTGCAGGGGATAAATCCAAAATCCTATGCCGGGAGACTGGACACGTTCCCAGAAATGGACAATTTCCTAAACACACACTCAATGCCAAAGTTCACACGGCACGAGATGGAACACCTGTACAGACTCATGCGTTGGCAAGAAGTGGAATCGGTTGTCCAAATTCCCCTCAAGATAAGAGCCCTAGCCCCGATGTCTTCCCTGCAGGAATACTTCCAGATGTTGAGCACAGACACATTCCTCTCAAGCCATGCCGAAAAATAGCAATCGAAGGGAAACTCCCGGACTCATTTCATGAAGCCAGCATCACTGAGATTCCCCCGGCAGACAGAGACCCACCGCAAAAGGAGAACAAAGGGGCACTATCCTTGATGAATACAGATCCAGAAATCCTCAACAAGATACTTGCAAATCGAGCTCCGCAGCACATGGAAATAACTTTCCAGCATGATCTAGTGGGATTCATGCCTGGGCTGCAGGGCTGGTTCAAAATTCGCAAATCAATCAGTGGGATACCTCATCTTCACCAAAGAAATCATTAAACCCATAGGATCCTGTTCATACAGGCCGAAAAACAATCGAGGAAATGCAGCATCCCTTGTTCATCAAGACCCTGGAGAAAGTCGGGATCCAAGGAGCTGACGTTGCCATCCTAAAAGCCATCCATGCGACGCCCTCCACTAACATCATCCTCAATGGGGAACACCTGAGAGCTTCCCCCGTGAAATCAGGAACACGACAGGGATGTCCACTCTCACCACCATTGTTCCACATAGCGCTACAAGCCCTGGCATCAGACCCGGGACAGAACCAGGAAATAAAGGCATGAGAATTGGCAAAGAAGTCAAACGTTCACGTTTCGCACATGGCTTGCTAGTCTTCGTAGAAAACAGGACCGACTCCCCCACAAGCCTAGCAGAACTCATCCATGAATGCAGCAAAGTTGGAGAACACTCAATTCCCATACAGAAATCCGTGGCTTTCGGATACACCAACAATGAAGGAGCGGAAAGAGGAGTCAAGTAACGGATCCCTTCCACAAACGCACAAGCAAACATAAACTGCCTGGGAAGAAAACCTTAGCCAAGATAGGAGAAAACTATAGAAAAGTCATAGAAGCAAATGGGGGAAGACACAAAGAAATGGAAAACCATTCCACGCTCATGGATTGGAGAACGAAACTCTGTGAAAATGTCATGACTACGCAAAGCAATCTACCCCTTCAAGGCAATCGCAATCGTAGTTGCAGCAGCATTCATCTCCCAACTAGAACGCTCTATACTCAACTGTGTACGGAACCACAAAAGACCTGGAAGAGCCGAAGGAATAGGGAAGAAGAAAAGCCGGACTGGAGACCCCAGCATCCCAGGCTTTAGCCTCTCCTACAAAGCTGTCATCATCAAGGCAGTATTGGCACAAGAACAGACACATAGTCCGATGGAATCGAATTGGCCACTCGGAATCGGACCCAAAAGTATACAGCCAACGAACCTTGGACACAGCAGGAAAGAATATCCAATGGACAAAAGACAGCCTCTTTAACAGATGGTGCTGGGAGCACGGGACAGCACCTTGCAGAAGAATGAAACCACACCATTTTTCTCTCCCTGTACACACAAAGAAACGCAGAACGGAACAAGGACCTGAACGTGAGAGAGGCAATCATCCAAACCATAGAGGAGAAAGCAGCGAGCGACCTCCTTGACTTCCACCGTGGCAATTTCTTCCTTGACACATCCCTAAAGGCAAGGGAATCAAGAGCAACAATAAAGGATCGGCAGCTCGGCAAGATGAAAGGCCCCAGCACTGCCAAGGAACCAATCTATGACACTACTAGGCGACCGACGGAATGGGAAAAGAGAGTTGCAAATGACATTTCAGACAGAGGAGCCATCCCCCCCTTCGAGAAGGAACTCCACCAACTCCACACCCGGAAAACAAACAACACAGGGAAGAAATGGGCAGAACATGGGAAGAGACCCTTCTCTAAAGAGGATATCCAGATGGCCAACAGACACAGGAAACGACTCTCAGCATCCCTCCTCATCCGGGAACGACCAATCAAAACCACACTGAGATACCACCACACCCCAGAGTGGCTCAAATGAGGAAACCAGAGAACTCGAGATGCTGGCGAGGATGTGGAGAAAGGGGCACCCTCCTACACTCTTGGTGGGGATGGAAACTGGCGCAGCCCCTCTGTAAAACAATGTGGAGGTTCCTCAACAGATGAACAATAGAACCCCCTTCGGACCCAGCAATGGCACTGCTGGGAATCAACCCAAGGCATCCAGGAGTGTAGATGCACTGGGCCTCGTGTAGCCCAAGGTCCATAGCAGCCCTCTCAACAATAGCCCAAACGTGGAAGGAGCCTCAGTGTCCATCAACGGACCAAGGGATCGTCAAGATGTGGCTCTTCTCTACGATGGATCACGACATGGCAGTGCGAAAGAAGGCAACCTTGCCATGAAGAGACACTTGGATGGACCTTGAAGGTGCTCTCCTGAGTGAAATAAGACAGGAAGGGAGGCAAACATACCTTATGTTTGCACGTCTAGGAGGATTAGAAGGAACTGAACGGAGGCCCGTGGAGGAGAGGAAGGGGGGAACCAGTGGAGGAGGGGAAGAGAGGCAAACCCTGAGAGACTCTTGAATGCTGAGACCGAACTGAGGACTGATGGGTGACGGGGGGGAGGAGCTGTGATGGGCATGGAGGAGGGCACTCGTAGGGGCGAGCACTGGGTGTTCTATGGAAACCAACTTGACAAGAAACGACTTGTAAACAAAAATCAAGCCGCATACAAGCTAAATTACAAGAGAAACTATGGTTTATCGAAAAAATGACAAGAAGAGGAAAGGAGAAATCCGAAGGGACTCTATGAGCGAAATGCTGCAAGGAAAGCAAGGTACTAGAGACACCATGAGCTCCACATAAGACACGATGATTCTAAACCCACAGTTTTCAGTGAAAACACTGAATGTAAAGGGTTTGAATGCTGCAATCAAAGGATGTAGGGAAGCAGAACGGATCAGAAAACAAAACCCACCTCTTTGCTGTCTACAATAAACTCATTTTCGACTGGAGAACACCTTCCCATTGAACGTCTGGCGATGCAGAGTGGTACATCACGCTACTGGGAGTCCCAGGAAAGCCGGAGCAGCGATCCTTTTGTCAGACACAATGGACCTTAAAGGACACACAGGAGCAAGGGATAAAGAAGGGCATGATATAATCATCACATATCATCATTTCAGGATCGACCCCTCAGCAGGAGCTACCGATCAGAAATGTCTGTGCACCGAATACAGAAGCACCGAAATATATCCAACAAGTCATCAGACACAGAAACAATCTGACGGATAGGAATGTGCTAATACCAGGGGTCGTTGCTACTCCATTTACAGCAATGGAGAGGTCAGCAAGACAGAAACTCCCTCAAGAAACCACGGACATGCATGACACTTTGGACACCATGGCTTTGACAGAGATCTTAAGAACTCTACATCGTGAGGCCATGCAATCCGCTTTCGTCTGCAATGCGCATGGCTCATTCACCAAGAGAGATCACATCGTGGCACATAAAGCATCCCTCAATCAATATCAAAGAATGGAGGTCGTCCCATGCACACTTGCAAGCCATGATACTAGGACACTTGTAACCAATCCCAGGACGAAGTCTGGGAATCCTCCGAACACATGGAGGTGAAGGAAGGAATGGGCCAATCAGGAAAATAGAGAAGACATTTTCACATAGGTAGAAACAAAGGAAAATGAAACTACAACCACGCAAACTGGAGGGGATGTGGTCAAGGCCGTCTGAAGCGGAAAGTCCATGGTACCTCCGGCCTAGTTCAAGAAATCAGGAGGAGCGCAAGTACGGAATCCAACAGAGCACCTCAAGGAACGAGAAGGAGAGCAACGAGAGCATCCCAACCCCAAGAGCAGAAGGGAAGTTTCTTCATCAGGGCAGACAAAAACACTCGAGACACCAAGGAAACCGTTGAACAGATCCAGGGACCCCGGAGGTGGCTTTTGAAAACAATGAACAAAATTGTCAAACCTTCAGCCAGGCTTCTGTAAAATAGAGAGAGCTCTCCAAGCGACAAAATGATCAATGAAAATGGACGGATCACACCCAAGCACTCGGAAATGCAAGCCATTGCAGGGGATAAATCCAAAATCCTATGCCGGGAGACTGGACACGTTCCCAGAAATGGACAATTTCCTAAACACACACTCAATGCCAAAGTTCACACGGCACGAGATGGAACACCTGTACAGACTCATGCGTTGGCAAGAAGTGGAATCGGTTGTCCAAATTCCCCTCAAGATAAGAGCCCTAGCCCCGATGTCTTCCCTGCAGGAATACTTCCAGATGTTGAGCACAGACACATTCCTCTCAAGCCATGCCGAAAAATAGCAATCGAAGGGAAACTCCCGGACTCATTTCATGAAGCCAGCATCACTGAGATTCCCCCGGCAGACAGAGACCCACCGCAAAAGGAGAACAAAGGGGCACTATCCTTGATGAATACAGATCCAGAAATCCTCAACAAGATACTTGCAAATCGAGCTCCGCAGCACATGGAAATAACTTTCCAGCATGATCTAGTGGGATTCATGCCTGGGCTGCAGGGCTGGTTCAAAATTCGCAAATCAATCAGTGGGATACCTCATCTTCACCAAAGAAATCATTAAACCCATAGGATCCTGTTCATACAGGCCGAAAAACAATCGAGGAAATGCAGCATCCCTTGTTCATCAAGACCCTGGAGAAAGTCGGGATCCAAGGAGCTGACGTTGCCATCCTAAAAGCCATCCATGCGACGCCCTCCACTAACATCATCCTCAATGGGGAACACCTGAGAGCTTCCCCCGTGAAATCAGGAACACGACAGGGATGTCCACTCTCACCACCATTGTTCCACATAGCGCTACAAGCCCTGGCATCAGACCCGGGACAGAACCAGGAAATAAAGGCATGAGAATTGGCAAAGAAGTCAAACGTTCACGTTTCGCACATGGCTTGCTAGTCTTCGTAGAAAACAGGACCGACTCCCCCACAAGCCTAGCAGAACTCATCCATGAATGCAGCAAAGTTGGAGAACACTCAATTCCCATACAGAAATCCGTGGCTTTCGGATACACCAACAATGAAGGAGCGGAAAGAGGAGTCAAGTAACGGATCCCTTCCACAAACGCACAAGCAAACATAAACTGCCTGGGAAGAAAACCTTAGCCAAGATAGGAGAAAACTATAGAAAAGTCATAGAAGCAAATGGGGGAAGACACAAAGAAATGGAAAACCATTCCACGCTCATGGATTGGAGAACGAAACTCTGTGAAAATGTCATGACTACGCAAAGCAATCTACCCCTTCAAGGCAATCGCAATCGTAGTTGCAGCAGCATTCATCTCCCAACTAGAACGCTCTATACTCAACTGTGTACGGAACCACAAAAGACCTGGAAGAGCCGAAGGAATAGGGAAGAAGAAAAGCCGGACTGGAGACCCCAGCATCCCAGGCTTTAGCCTCTCCTACAAAGCTGTCATCATCAAGGCAGTATTGGCACAAGAACAGACACATAGTCCGATGGAATCGAATTGGCCACTCGGAATCGGACCCAAAAGTATACAGCCAACGAACCTTGGACACAGCAGGAAAGAATATCCAATGGACAAAAGACAGCCTCTTTAACAGATGGTGCTGGGAGCACGGGACAGCACCTTGCAGAAGAATGAAACCACACCATTTTTCTCTCCCTGTACACACAAAGAAACGCAGAACGGAACAAGGACCTGAACGTGAGAGAGGCAATCATCCAAACCATAGAGGAGAAAGCAGCGAGCGACCTCCTTGACTTCCACCGTGGCAATTTCTTCCTTGACACATCCCTAAAGGCAAGGGAATCAAGAGCAACAATAAAGGATCGGCAGCTCGGCAAGATGAAAGGCCCCAGCACTGCCAAGGAACCAATCTATGACACTACTAGGCGACCGACGGAATGGGAAAAGAGAGTTGCAAATGACATTTCAGACAGAGGAGCCATCCCCCCCTTCGAGAAGGAACTCCACCAACTCCACACCCGGAAAACAAACAACACAGGGAAGAAATGGGCAGAACATGGGAAGAGACCCTTCTCTAAAGAGGATATCCAGATGGCCAACAGACACAGGAAACGACTCTCAGCATCCCTCCTCATCCGGGAACGACCAATCAAAACCACACTGAGATACCACCACACCCCAGAGTGGCTCAAATGAGGAAACCAGAGAACTCGAGATGCTGGCGAGGATGTGGAGAAAGGGGCACCCTCCTACACTCTTGGTGGGGATGGAAACTGGCGCAGCCCCTCTGTAAAACAATGTGGAGGTTCCTCAACAGATGAACAATAGAACCCCCTTCGGACCCAGCAATGGCACTGCTGGGAATCAACCCAAGGCATCCAGGAGTGTAGATGCACTGGGCCTCGTGTAGCCCAAGGTCCATAGCAGCCCTCTCAACAATAGCCCAAACGTGGAAGGAGCCTCAGTGTCCATCAACGGACCAAGGGATCGTCAAGATGTGGCTCTTCTCTACGATGGATCACGACATGGCAGTGCGAAAGAAGGCAACCTTGCCATGAAGAGACACTTGGATGGACCTTGAAGGTGCTCTCCTGAGTGAAATAAGACAGGAAGGGAGGCAAACATACCTTATGTTTGCACGTCTAGGAGGATTAGAAGGAACTGAACGGAGGCCCGTGGAGGAGAGGAAGGGGGGAACCAGTGGAGGAGGGGAAGAGAGGCAAACCCTGAGAGACTCTTGAATGCTGAGACCGAACTGAGGACTGATGGGTGACGGGGGGGAGGAGCTGTGATGGGCATGGAGGAGGGCACTCGTAGGGGCGAGCACTGGGTGTTCTATGGAAACCAACTTGACAAGAAACGACTTGTAAACAAAAATCAAGCCGCATACAAGCTAAATTACAAGAGAAACTATGGTTTATCGAAAAAATGACAAGAAGAGGAAAGGAGAAATCCGAAGGGACTCTATGAGCGAAATGCTGCAAGGAAAGCAAGGTACTAGAGACACCATGAGCTCCACATAAGACACGATGATTCTAAACCCACAGTTTTCAGTGAAAACACTGAATGTAAAGGGTTTGAATGCTGCAATCAAAGGATGTAGGGAAGCAGAACGGATCAGAAAACAAAACCCACCTCTTTGCTGTCTACAATAAACTCATTTTCGACTGGAGAACACCTTCCCATTGAACGTCTGGCGATGCAGAGTGGTACATCACGCTACTGGGAGTCCCAGGAAAGCCGGAGCAGCGATCCTTTTGTCAGACACAATGGACCTTAAAGGACACACAGGAGCAAGGGATAAAGAAGGGCATGATATAATCATCACATATCATCATTTCAGGATCGACCCCTCAGCAGGAGCTACCGATCAGAAATGTCTGTGCACCGAATACAGAAGCACCGAAATATATCCAACAAGTCATCAGACACAGAAACAATCTGACGGATAGGAATGTGCTAATACCAGGGGTCGTTGCTACTCCATTTACAGCAATGGAGAGGTCAGCAAGACAGAAACTCCCTCAAGAAACCACGGACATGCATGACACTTTGGACACCATGGCTTTGACAGAGATCTTAAGAACTCTACATCGTGAGGCCATGCAATCCGCTTTCGTCTGCAATGCGCATGGCTCATTCACCAAGAGAGATCACATCGTGGCACATAAAGCATCCCTCAATCAATATCAAAGAATGGAGGTCGTCCCATGCACACTTGCAAGCCATGATACTAGGACACTTGTAACCAATCCCAGGACGAAGTCTGGGAATCCTCCGAACACATGGAGGTGAAGGAAGGAATGGGCCAATCAGG
>JAESUZ010001395.1:0-37234 GCA_017311185.1 Proteles cristata cristata
ATACTTTTATGTGTATATTTTGTAAAAGTAGAATTTCAATCTGTTTGCAAGCAGGGAAGTAAAGAAACCAGTTCCTTTGGAAATAAAGCAAAAGTAGTTTTGTTTCCACATAGAGTGATCAGTAGATGCAGAATTGCTGTCCGTCTGCTAAGGTGACCCTACGTTGTTGTGTCTAAAAAAGCATCTATCAGTTTTTCATTCACAGGCTCAAAACAGAACAAAGGTACTTACCAGGAGCAGCTACTATGAGCCTAGTTCCTTCTGCAGATATGTTCATCCAGCCTGGTTACAGGGCATCGCGCTGACTAGAAGTTCCTCGAAAATGTCAGTCTTCCCCGGGGCCTCATGGTGTGACCAGCAGTTAGACACCTTGTCCTGACAATTTCATCTTCTGGATTCCCCTCAAAGTTCCTGACTATAGGCTTCATGGAATTTCATATTTTATACATTTCCTCAGATTAATTGACCCAAATATCTGTTTTCCATGGAGGCAGTAATCACAGAAAAGTGCGTATAGGAAATTGGAAACAATAAAACAAGAAGAAAGAAAGAAAGAAAGAAAGAAAGAAAGAAAGAAAGAAAGAAAGAAAGAAAGAAAGAAGGAAAGGGAAGGGAAGGGAAGGAAAGGAAGGAAGGGAAGGAAGGAAGGAAGGAAGGAAGGAAGGAAGGAAGGAAGGAAGGAAGGAAGGAAAGGAAGAAAGAAACATAGGAAGGAGGAAAAGGAAGAGAGCAGGGCCAAGTGGTCAACTCAGGTCTTTTCTAAATTACCAGGAAAAGTGTTCAGAGAATTAAGAGGTTTTGATTTCCAGGTGTTCAAGTGTGTGAAACCGCTCAGAGACGGCATCAAAGGAAACGCCCTTCTGTTCCCACAAACACCAGGCCTGTTCCGTTAGCAGTTTGGGATTGTATTTCTGAAAGAGGATACATTTCATTAACTGAAAATGAAAACATGCCAACAGAAAGCTCTTCCTTGAAGAAACTTGAAGAAAAAGGGTAAAGATGAAGATAAAATTTCCCTTGAGCATTTTACCAAGAGCGGCCACTCTTCTCACTGTGGAGTGTCAAGTTCTAGATTTCCTCTTTCCTGATAAACAGATACAAATATTGTTGTGGAGTATAAATAAATTTATCAGTTAAAGGTGCACTTAAGAATATCATTTTATATTTGTCTGCGTCAGTTCACTTTATATTCCGAGCAACTCCCCATGTCACTGAAGCATCTTTTCATGTCTGAAGCTGTGAACTGTTTATCTCTGTCAGTTCTGAGGTTCCTGAACTGGTGCAAATTTCTTAATCTCTTTCTGTCTCAAATTCTGCATCTGAAAATAGATGTGATAACAATTCCTATCTCAAAAGTCAATGCATATTAAATAACTGAAAGTATTTCAATCTTCTTTTAACTGCTTAAACAGGTTCTGGAATACAGTAAAATTGGGGTAATGATTAGTTCTTATTAGTACTACTATCATTTCTCGAATGTCACATTCCATACAGCCAGCCATCAGCAGTTGCCCCGACTTCCATGGTGAAAATGCTTTGGTGACCATTCTTACATAGGAACCCACAAAATTAGTCAAAAGTATTTTAGTTTTCTGCATTGATTTTCCACATTCCTTGTTTCCTCCATCCTTTCTCTGGTTGAGTGTTTGCTTGCTTTTATGATTTCCATATGGTTTTCTCTAAATGCTTGTGTATATTAAAAATTGAAGCCTTTCTGCCTAAAACTTTATGTGTCACTCTGTCACATACCATGTGGAGCTGATGTGAACCCTGGCTTGGGTCTTCCTGAGAAAAAGAGAAAGGAAGAAGTGAGGATGCGATTTTTCCTCCTGAGGCAACTACCCTATTTTCCCTGCTTTCCAACAACTGCCACTTCTGAAGTGATCAGCACCGAGCAGTTTCACGTTGAGGTGGTCGAGAGCAGTAGACCAGAAGGCCAACGGCCTACGCCTAAGAAGCTCGATTCTTCCTCAGCAAGACAGTGTGTCCTGGGAATGAGAAGGAAGAGGCAAAGAGGAGGCAGCCATGGTCACTCTGGGGCGAGGTTCCCTCCATCACCATCACTGACAGGCACTTCCTGACAGGCCTTGTGTGTGTGCGTGTGCGTGTGTGTGTGTGCATGTGTGCATGAAAGGGTGACAGTTGTGAGGAGTGTGTCTAATTGAGGGAGCCCACAATTTCACCTGAATTTATCTAAGGAAGGCTGAGAAAGAGTATCTGGGAGGTGTCCTTCCTATAGTGAGAATGAATTCATTGTTTCTCCAACATACATAAGGTGGGAAATCCTTTGGACACAGCGGAGGGTTTCAGATGCAAGTAGCCAAGAAGGAGGGTGAATCACCATTTCAGATACATTCCTGGAATAATGTATTTTGTCTTCGTTAATTATTTCAAACAGGGAAGCAATGGCAGAATTTATCTTTTAATTCCTTACTTTAAAACTTTTGAGGGGCACCTGGGTGGCTCAGTCGGCTAAGTGTCCAACTTCAGCTCAGGTCACGATCTCACAGTTCATAGGTTGAAGCCCTGCATCGGGCTCTGTGCTGACAGCTCAGAGCCTGGAGCCTGTCTTCGGATTCTGTGTCTCCCTCTCTGTCTGACCCTCCCCTGCTCATGCTGTCTCTATCTCTGTCAGAAATAAATAAAACATTAAAATAAATAAGGAAATAAAACATTAAAATAAATAAGGAAATAAAACTTTTGAAAAAACAGGCATTTCATTTTCTTATTTCTCATAAAATTGCTCACAATACTGAAGATATTCTTACGTGATGGGCACTTTGCTACAAATATGTTGATTCCATGATCTCATTTAATCTTCACAAAGCCTCCTAAGTGGATGC
Source organism: Proteles cristata cristata (assembly GCA_017311185.1). Taxonomy (NCBI): domain Eukaryota; kingdom Metazoa; phylum Chordata; class Mammalia; order Carnivora; family Hyaenidae; genus Proteles; species Proteles cristata. The sequence continues at coordinate 2,844 of JAESUZ010001395.1, forward strand.
TTTCATTATTGTTCCCATTATCGATAGGAAAGTGGAGGCCTTTGACATATCAGGCATTTTATCAAAGGTCTGAAGTAAGGGTCAAAACAGTAAATCACAGCAGAGGATATATATCTTGAACCACATTCTTAAACAGGATACATTATTTCTTCCATATACAGTTATTAGAACATAATATATTACATGTCACTCTGTAATAATAATGTTTACATGTATATGCACACAGGAATGTATGTATGTATATGTATTTCTCTGTGTCTCCCCCACTCGCATGCCATCTCTCTCTCTCTCTCTCTCTCTCTCTTTCTCTCGAAAATAAACAGATAAATAATACATTAAAAAATCTGTAAAAGAAAAAATGAGCTTGTTCAGGACACAGCCACCATTCCCTTTCATGGGAATTGATTCTCATGGTTTTCTCTAAACAGAGGAAGGACTCCCAGTGAGATGATGAGTGTCTGAGAAGAAAACTCTACCAGCTACAAATTTCCAAAATATGATCCTCATTGCACATGTTGGTTGTTTACTTAAGTCTGGCTACAAGGTTTGAAGTGCTCTCCATGTAGTTGACCTATTATACCTTCCGCTATAACAGATTTACAAAGCAAAGAAGATATGTGATTCTTCTTAGCTGTTTTTACTCCACTAGCAGACTGGGTTCTGGGACAGACTGTCTGAAAAAGTAAGTCTTCCAGATGTGTGCCCACTGTGACTACTTAACCGTGGCTTCCTGAGTGACCCTCATACTGTCCTGACCAGGCTCTGCTGGGCTGGGCAGCAGGTCTGGGACAACCCATATTTGCACACAAGTGCCGGAGTATGTTCTTGTACAGTTAACAACACTAAGAGGGTTCAAAGTGACCCAATAATGGATTGGAACAACATGGACTATTTGGAAATATTTCTGTTCTTCTCTAAAAACCAATTCTTCCCTCCCTGAAATAAGTACACCTGAAGAATTTTTATGATGATCACAGGATTTCCTGAACAGACACAACATACAGCACAATATCTGGTGGCCAATGGAGCAAAGTGGACATGGATTCAATGTTCACTGTCAGCACCTTCAGACTGAGCTTTTCACTATTACTGAAAATCTCTGTGCACCTTACTTCTCTCTGAGATAATCTGACCATTTCAACACACACAGTCTCCAAATGAGAAGTCAATAGGAAATTATGTCAGCCCAGCCACCTGAGGCAGGGCTAGGGACATCTGTATGCCTGCATTGATGGCCATCAGACTCCCCTTCCTCTTTCCTCTGATACTGAGGCATCGCATAACAAGAACTATATAAAATGCTTCATACAGTGCTTAGAACATAGGAGTTCTCAGTAAAAATGTCTATTATTAAAATTTTATCAGAATTACATTATATTTATTAATTTTCAAAAAGAACCTAATTCTTTTTTTGGCTTAGGAAAGTAAAGCACTAAAGAAATCTATTGACCTGTGAGCTACAAATGTTAATTCTACCACTTTCAGAATATAACTGCAGATTTTTGCTAAGCACTCTGTAACTTCACATTAGAAGTTAAAAGCAATAAAGACAACAGGACTAGAGTAGATGGAAGCGATCAGTTTTGGTTGAAACAGTTTGATGTTGACTTAAAGATGGCAAGAAAGTAGAGCGAGGATGGACAGAAGAGATCAATTATAAGAAGGGTGAGAGGCTGGGTTGTTGTTGACACTGTGAAAGTGGCAGACAATTCTCTAGTCCCTTTTAATAAGATCCGAGACTGTTTCACTGCTGTGCACTTGTTGATCCTATTAAAGGACATCAAGAACATAGACTGTTTTATCATAATATTGTTTCAAAAAGCACATAATCATTTATCTACACAGATATCTCTTTAAGGTATTTATTTGTTCTACTTAGGTGATGATGACTTACTTAATAACCTGATAAATATCTGGGAATCCCTGATTCAACTGAAGAACAAAAGCATGGCAAATAATCTATGCATTCCTCTCTGCTAAGTTTATCAGCTAGAAAAGCACATCCTGTTCTGTTCGAGGTGGGACCTTGGTGGCTTTGTGGAAAGTGAAATGAAAGGAACTGCATAAAACCTCCTGAGTCTTCAACTTGTTTTATTTATTTGAAGGCAAATATAACCTACTTATTTGACTGTCTGCTTGATTTCATTCTTAGGCTCCTCCAGATGGACTGTCTACCTTTCCTTACCTTGCCCCGGGCGTTATGAGGTGAACCCCCATGGGCTGCATGGATGGTCCTCCGTATTCTCTGGTTGCTGCGTGGAAGCAGTCAGTGGAAGCATCAGCAAGAGGCTGGGATGGGAGCAGAGTGAGCTCAGGGCTCCCTCCCTGAAAGAGGTCTGCATCCTCGCAGGGGCTCACATAGGGCCATCTCGCCCGCGCCTCGAGACAGAGGTTGATGCTGAGGAAAAAAGAGGTGCAAGTGGAAGTGGCCATTCCCTTTTACACCAATGAACCCATTGGAGGACTTTGTGTCTTCTCTCCGACAACCTTAAATCCAAGGGCTTAGAAATCTAGCGCCCAAGAAGAACTCTTTTTGTCAGGGGACATGGTGATGCTTCTTTGATCTTCAACTTCCGTCGACCAATATTCAATGGAAACCAGAGCAAAGATGCCATTAGCGTCCTCTCTGGGGATTGGGGCACAGAGCAGGGGTAGAATCATGGAATGTTGATCCCGGGGAGGAAACAGTTTTCACAGAATCCACCCTTTGTGCCCCACAATATCCAACCTTGTCCTGTTACTGGGAGAGAAATTTGTGCCCCCAAAATGGAGACACACAGAGTCCTGCTTGTAAGTGTATCTCTCAGTCTCCAGGTGAAGAACATGTGAGGCTGATTTTCGAGCAACCTTCCGTGAGAGCTAGCAGACCATGTTTTCAGGCAATAAGAGTGCCAATCCACGCCGCTGAAGGAAAGTGTGGTCGTGTGCGATGTGTGTGCACGTCTGCTGGGGACCGCCTCACTCCTGCCACAGCGTCTGGACAAAAGTGACATGAAGATTCCAGGGAAGAAACAGCACCGTGTGAATAAGACGACTGAGTATGTGGGCCACTCTCTGCAGTACTTGGTGTCTGTCCTACGCAGGGGAGAAGACACACTCCGCCCAAGTACCTACTTGGATTCTCCAGGAATGGACCTGGTCTCTACATAGGCAGACGGAGTCAGTGGGAATCAGAAGAGAAAACAGGATTTTATTTTGTAAAAGAAGCAAAGGTTGTTAGAGAAGAGGGGAGAAACGTGATCAAGACAGAGCCTGTTTCAGGTCTTTCTAACCATCAGATTTCACACATAGTGTCCAAGTGCTCAATAAGACGTAAGGCTTTTAATATTCAGGAACATGTAAATGCTTTTTAAAAATACATCTTAAAATAAAATTCAAAAGCAATGCAAGTTTGTTATGAGACTAAGTAGGGTGGAAGAGACATAGTAAAAACTTCCTGATCTCAGCGTCTAGAAGTGACCTTGTGCCCTTTCCTCTATCTGGGGCTGCATCCCAGAACCCATTCTGGGTGTGAAACTCAAGAGCCCTCGAAAAATAACAAAAACAACAACAGCAACAGCAAACAGTCAGTGTAGATTTCCGTGTGTGCCTAGAAATGTTTAGAAGCGTGACTTCTAGGAGATGACCATGAGATAATGGAAGTGACTTTTCCACAGGACTGGTGGGTGTGACCAGTTGATACTCATAATATAACTATGAAAATTGTGATTTTTAAGTTGTTCTTAGACTTTATTCAGCTTTAATTTGATATTACAATGTTGCTTCTATTACTTCTGTTACTCCAAATCATTGCGTCTCGCCCACCTCAGGAATGAAACAAATGAATCGAGTCCTGATCGCCAGGATTGTTCAAGCAGCCATCTATGCAAAGGCCCCTACCCATTAGGTAATGTGAGCCCTTCAATAATATTCAAAATATGGGGGCACCTGGGTGACTCAGTCGTTAACAAGCCAATTGGCTCCGGTCATGATCTGCAAGTTCGAGCCCCGTGTCGGGCTCTGTGCTGACGGCTCAGAGCCTGGGCCCTGCTTCAGATTCTGTGTTTTCCTCTCTCTCTGTCCCTCCACTGTTCATGCTCTCTCTCTCTCTCTCTCTCTTTCTCAAAAATAGACATCAAAAAATTAAAAGCAGGGGCGCCTGGGTGGCTTAGTCGGTTAAGCATCCGACTTTCGCTTGGGTCATGATCTCGCGGTTCGTGGGTTCGAGCCCTGCATCGGGCTCTGTGCTGACTGCCAGCTCAGAGCCTGGAGCCTGTTTCAGTCTGTGACTCCCTCTCTCCCTGACCCTCCCCTGCTCACGCTGTCTCTCTCTCTCTCCTAGAAATAAATAAAACATTAAAAAATTTTAAAAAAATTAAAGTAATAATGGTCAAAATATGACTCTCACCTCAACAAAGGTAGAGTCGCTACTATACTCCATACTGTACACTCCAGTGAGTTATTTTTAGTGTTTTTATGAATCAGACTTTCAGACAACCATGTAACTAAAAATCTTTACTTAAGGCAGGGTTGGCGGGCCTCTGGCTGGTTTGTGTGGTGAAACTGTCTAGGGTGAAGCTCATCTTAATCAAAGGAGAAGGGCAGGAGGAGGAAATGACTGCAAACATAGATTTTTTTCCCTCTACATAGTGGGTGCTTCTTCCATGTACAAGATCACCGCCTTCTGAGACTGTAATTCAAAAGCAAGGTGGATCCGTGTGGAAAACTGAGATGGACATGGACTTGGGATGACTTCTCACAGGAGTGTCTTTATAGTTAGCTAATTTCTCTCTAACGAAACTATATTAGTCAGATCTCAGAGTCCCCCTCTGTGGGGTAGGGACAGAGAAGGTACACCAAGAGGAAAGAGCTCGGTCATCTTAGAAAATGGGGCACATCCCCCAAGAGGGAGGGAGGGAAGTTTCTGCCTCCTCGACTCCGGCCTTAACGTTGACCCAGGACTTCAGTAGAGGGTCCAGATGCTGTTTGGGCTCTTTCATAGCCAGGCATGTCTTAAATACACATCTTCCACCACAAAAACAGAAGCTCATTGAGATAGAGGAGATAGAGCAAATCTGAGAGATCAATTTACTTAAGATCATTTACACTTTCTTTTCGGTAACCATTTTTACCAATGCTGTTAGGCTGTGCTTAGATCTCCTCAGAGAGCTTTACCCTCCCCACACACAGCAGGAGGGGCTTCCCTGTTTGTGGCTGGACCATAAGTAACATAGCTTTTCTTCTCTTCTTTTGTTTAGCTGCTTTTCTTTCTTCATCTTCTTTTGTTGTTTATTTGTGGTTTTGTTTTGTTTTATTTTGGGTCAAAAGGTTGCCTAACTTTATGAGAAGTTAGTGAACATAGTGATATACTTTTGGTATAATCTTGTTTTAATACAGAAACCAGTCACAGAATTTTAGGTAAACCTACAATTTTCAGGCGAGAGAACAGAGGTCAGGGAAGCTGGTCCCCAAATCCCATGTGGAGTCACTGTCAAGGAGAAGTGGAAGCCAAAGGGCCCGGGGGTTCATCAAAGGCTGAGATGACGTCCTGCCCTGAGCTCACTTCGCCCACAGCAGAGGGGGCACCAGGGCTGCCAGCGGCTGGGGGAGCTGAGAAGTCAGCCACACTGTCGCCTGGGCGTCTGGTCACGGAGTCTCTCTCACTGCACAGTAACCAGCAGTGGGCAGGGCAGCAGCGCAGAGACTCGGGTCAGGAGCCGTTTTCCAGCCTCAGCTGCACCCGTTTTGTGGGGAATCCCTAGAGGGTCTCTCAGCCCTGAAGTTAGTTGCACGATATTTGATCCCCCCATTCCTCATCGGAGATGGTCAGACTCTTAAATCACCATTCGGTCACAGCTCTGTCCAATAAAAATAAGCGTAAGTCACAATTTGAGACACAAAATAATAATTTTCTAACTGCTGCATTAAAAAACGTTAAACAGGTAAAATTTAGGATTACTTTTATTTAGCAAACCATATCCAAAATTGTATTTCAATATGCAATCAATATAGATATTATCAAGAAGATTTTTTTATAGTCTCCAGAACACGACTTGTATGCTGCGCCCACAGCCCATCTCAGCGTGGACTAGCGCACGGCTCCCTTTCAACGGCTCAGAGGCCACACGTGGCTGGTGCCTGGTGCTCATGGCTCCTGCGCTGAGCAGCTCAGATTCTTTTATTTTTTTTATTTTTTTATTTTTTTGTAGATAGTTTATTGTCAAGTTGGTTTCCATATAACACCCAGTGCTCATCCCCACAAGTGCCCTCCTCCATGCCCATCACCCCCCTTCCCCCCCCACACCCATCAGTCCTCAGTTTGTTCTCAGCATTCAAGAGTCTCTCATGGTTTGCCTCCCTCCCTCTCCCCCACCATTTCCCCCTTCTTCTCCCCCACGGTCCTCCGTTAAGTTCCTCCTAACCCTCCTATACGTGCAAACATATGGCATCTGTCCTTCTCTGCCTGACTTATTTCACTCAGCATAACACCCTCAAGGTCCATCCACGTTGCTACACAGGCCAGATTTCATTGTTTCTCATTGCCATGTAGTATTCCATGGTATAGATGAACCACATCTTCTTGATCCATTCGTCCGTTGATGGACACTTAGGCTCTTTCCATGTTTTGGCTATTGCTGAGAGTGCTGAGCAGATCAGATTCTGCTCCAGACGCTTCAGAAGCTCCGGCCTGGACCATCTTTAGTAAAGTGCCTCCAGAGGCACCTGGGTGGCTCAGTCCAATAAGCGCTGACTTTGGCTCAGATCATAATCTCATGCCTCATGAGTTCGAGCCCTGCATCGGGCTCTGTGCTGACGACTCAGAGTCCCTCCTTCGCTCTGCCCTTCCTGGCTCATGCACTCAAACTCTCTTTCTCTCTCTCTCTTTATCTCTCTCTCAATCTTTCAAGAATAAATAAACATTTTTAAAAAATGCCTCCAGACTGGACAGCTCCCTGGTTCTGCACGAGGCTGCACATCAGCCACTCCTTAGCCTCCTGGGTTATGTGCTGTAGGCCTGCGAGGGCGGCGGCAGTGAGTGTCCGGGGTACTGACAGTTGACCCCAAGAAACCCCAGGGACCCAGCACCCATGGCAAGTCCAGGACTGGAGTGTCCTGGGAGAGGCGACTTTTTGCTCAGGCACCTGGGCTTCGCGTAAGGCTGTGCTGTGCTCTCCCAGGCAGCGCAGTAATACACGCCTTCGTCACTCTTCTCCAGCTTCAGCAGCATCAGGTCACAGCTGTAGCTACCCTTGCCTTTCTTGGCGGTGATTTTATCCGCTCTGAAGCCTCCGTATCTCTGCACATAGAACCTGGACATATCGAGCATGAGGATCCTCTTGGGGGCACTCCCTTCCTGGTGGAGGTACCAGTGGATGTAGCTGACCGAGGTACTGGCTGTGCAGGACACGGTGGCCGAGCCGCCCCGGCGCCCCACGACCACAGCCGGCTGCTCCATGCTGAGCGCCGCCACGCCACCTGCGAGGGGGACAGCGGTGAGACGGGGCAGGCTGGAGCCTGGGGTCACCCTGCTCCCCCGCCCAGGGACGGAGTCGGGACTCACCGGGAAGCAGGAGGGCGCACAGGACGGCGAGGGGACCCAGCATGGCTCTGCCGCCCACCTGGTGGAGAGAAGCCCAGGGGGACCTCCCCGCTGCGCCCGCTGGAAGGAGACTGGCTGCGTGGCTGGCAGAGGGCAGGGTAGGGCCTGAGCTCCGCTGCCCTGAGGCACCTGCTGGTGAGAGAGAGACAGACAGAGAGACAGACAGAGACGCTGGGGGGTGGGGCCAGAGGGCAGGGACAGGTCTGACCACAAAGGGGGAAAAGAACCCCCAATGGTCAGGGTGCTGAGAATACGGAAGAGCTTTGTGCAATAAAAACACGACTAATAATAGCAATCCTTGATTTGACATGGACTGTGGAGCCCAGCACGAAGTTGTTTCCGCTCAGTATCACCTCCAAGGCCGCGTGCCTGAGGGGACTTAGCTGGGATGTTAGCCGGGTCTGGCTGGGGACAAATCTCAAGCCTCAAATGGCCACTTGGTACTAACAGAGCAATGGGTGCGCACCTGCTTGCAAGGCGGGGACCAGCACGGGGCAGTGGCCCCCCCTGAACGGCCTGTGGGCTCCTGAGCTGGCATCGGAGCGTGTCCCCCAGAGGCGGCCTGGGAAGAGTCAGGGCCCTCACATAACAGGATAGCTGTGTGGTGGTGGGCGAGCTGGTTCTCCGCCTTCTCCTCGTCTGTCCAAGGGACCTCATTAGCTTGCAGGCAGAGTAGACAGGAAATGTGGGCAAAGCATGTGGCCTGTCCCTGATGCACAGACCCTGCTCAGGCAATGTTGGCGTTTGCTGTTTCACCCAAAACTGGAATGTTTGTAGTCAATGATTTCTGGGGTCCGTATAGTGCAAAGCTATAGGGAACATTACTCTTTTTGAAAATCAAGGGTGTGTGTGTGTGTGTGTGTGTGTGTGTGTGTGTGTTTGTGGACAAAGGCAGAAGCCTGCATTGACCCAGGGTCGGTGCAGAGCAGGGGAAGGGACCTGTTGTCCCAGGGTCAGATCCGCAGAAGGTGAAGGCAGGGCCTTGTGAAGCAGCCGAGAGCTGCTTCTGAAATGAAATTTGGAGCCATAAAGGGAGCATCGACTTCTGATGAAATGAAGGCTCCTTTCCAGCAATGCCACGTGTCCAGGGCCTCCTGGGTACAGTCATGGTAATTACTCATGCTGAGTATAGCCTGACAGCCTGGAGGGAGAGGGCAGGGAGGATGGCCAGGAAGGGGACTTGGCTGGCTGGAGGGTGGGACTTCAGCACCCATGACCAGACCCCGCTCCTGAGCTCCTCCTCCTGGGAACCCCTAGAAGGCTGACATGCTGAGCTGTAACCAGGATTCAAGGCTCAAGGGTCCCAAAATGCAGGCTTTGCGGAGGTGCTGAGTTGATGAGGTCTTGACTACAATACTCTGCGAGACGAATATTCCAGACCATCATTCAGACCCGCAGCAGGTGTCCAGGGTGGGCGTGCTTCAGTGTTGAGTGGGAAAGAGAGTGACAATAGGGGTGGGCATCTGCGCAGGGAAACAACAGGTGGAAAGAGTCTCAATATAGAAGGTGAGCAGTGTGGGTGGAGACACCCTGGATGAAATTTCTTCTTCCTGCTCTCTCTATTTTCTAGATTTTCACTGATAGGAAAATGTTCCCTTGGGGGAGAAAATCCGCCGCCTTTTATTCTTTTATTTAAACAAATTTTATTTCACATTATCAGCGTTCAAAGCTGTTTGTCTCCATGAGTGTTACCATATTTGTTCAGATACTGTTCTGATGGAAGGTTCAGGAACCGCGGACGTGGCCCGGCTGACTGTTTAATGAAGTGTGTCCCAAACCTGCGCCCAAATACTCTCTGGGTAATACAACTTAGTCTGTAGAATGTGATGTCCTCTATTCAAAGAAGAATAATCCTTGGATTGGGGAGTTCAGTGTCAGGGTTTGAACCAAGCTGGTTGCTTTATAAATAAAATGATCCGCCTGAATTCAGTACAACGTAATTCTTATAACCATGTGATGACATGTCAAGTAGGTTATAACAACCATATTTGTCAGATCAGCTGTTGAAGTCTTAAAATGGTTCACTGCTTAGGGTCGCATAAGTAATGGAACCTTGATTCAAACCCAACTCTAAGAATTCCAAACTTGTCACACCATCCATTCCTTAAACATACAATGGCACACATATGTATATAATTTCTTTTAACTATAAAACTATGGAGTCATGAAAAAATATTCAGAAGGATTGCAACACCCAGGAAGGACTCTCACATCCCAATAAGCAAAGAGCATAAATGATTCTTGAAGCGTGGCCATGCACTGAGCAGTGCTGGACTTCAGAACACAATAGAAATTAATCTAGTATTTGTGAGTTAATACCTACCATCCTTTTGTAAGAGTTTAGTTTTCTTAAGGTGATACCAGAACTCATTGGTCCATTAAATACTGTCACATAAACTGTATTGAATGCCAAACACGGTACAACTGATTCCTTCCTTGCGAGCATGAAGCAGGTGTCATTCACCGGGTTCTGCAGACGCGCCACAGGCCTAGGGAGGTCACGTAACTGCCCTGAGATGCCGAGGCAGGAAGAGCACAGCAGAACTGCCTTCGAGTCCTCCAGGTGAAGGAAGCACGTGCCCCAGGCCAGCTGCTTGGACGTTTGTGAGTCAGGGATTAAACTCCGTCCTCACTGAGCTGCTGCTTCAAATGTAATTTGAGATCTTGTTCTGTTTCCTGCCTAAAATCCAGGGGATTTGCGTGTCCCGTGCGCTGACACCGCACGCCGTCAGTCCGTCCGCCATCCGTCCGTCCGCTCGGTCCCCGACCCTGTGCTGCCCTCCCGCCGCGGCTGCAGCCACCGCGTGACCCCCACCCCCCCAGGGCGACAGGCCCGCGTCCTGGGGCGTCCTGGCCGCACCGCGGGGCTCCGCGCGCGGGGGGACGGGGCCCGGGTGTCACCCCGGGGCGCGGCGGCCGGACACGCACCTCCCCGCTCGGCATGAGCACCCCGGCCGCGGGAGCCGGCGGCCGCAGACGGGCCACGTGGCGGCGGCCGGTCGCTGCCCCGGCCCCCCGGGAGCAAGCGGGGGTCTCTGCGCCCGGCGCCCACCGCGCTCTCTCCGCGGAGACGCGGCTGACCCTGACCTTCAGGCGCCGCGGGGAGGCGGCCGGCGGCCGGCCCGGCCCCTGGGCCCCCGGGGCCCCGCCGTCCCGGGCTGTGCCCCCCGCGCCCGGCTCGCGCCGGTGGCTCCGCTCCTGTCTGCACAGACGCCGACCAGCCCCCCGCCGGTGTGTGAGGATTAACTAACTATACACGTGCAGCACTCAGGAGCCCGGCCAGTCGGCATCGTTTTTATCACATTTCCTATCATCACTGATTTATTACACCTACAAGTACAAATAAATATGACTATGCATAATACAAATATTTTAATAGAGTCTTACAAATATATTGTTCTTTTCTGGTGATTTTATTTTCAAACTCGCTTCCTAGGGATCACCGCTTTGTCTCCATAGCTTACTCGTAGCCAAGAGTAGCTAGGGACTGTGTTCAAGCGCCTTGATGAGGGCGTCGACCCTCTGCCAAATGGGCATATGATATGGATTCCGTAGCACAGTCACATTTTAGGCAGTCAGCACGTAGACTGGACTTGCTAACGTATGTCTTCCCAGCTTACACTGTACTGAGTCCTTTCATGGCGCCGCTGTATTTGCTGATCACCCCAAGGTCACACAGCTGTGTGGGGCTGGCGTGGGCTCTGCTGTGTTTCCGCTAAGCTTGCCCCAGCACAGCCCAGCACACGCTTGCTGCAGCCGTGACCTCCACCTCAGACCAGCACAGCTTCCGCCTTCCTGCCCGTGCTCCCCTGAGTCTCTCGGTTCACCCTCACATCACTCCCCGCCCCAAATCATCTGAGCTCCCCCACACCGTGTGAGTTCGCTGCCCGGCCTCATGGCCTCGGCCACTTGGAAGGACCCTCACGCCCACGGAGCCGGGTGCTGAGCGGTGGGGGAGGAACGGGGTCTCTCTAGGCCAGAGCACCTCTCTTGGTCCCTGATGTGCAGCTTCTCAGCATAAACACGTCCAGATCGTGGCATGAATTTGGGCATTTCCCAATGACATAAACAGTTAGTTTGGTCGATCCAGTCCATTTTAGTAGGTGGTTTTCAAGGAGAAGAGTTGTTGACCAGAGCCAGAAGGCCTGCCTTACGTCACTTTTAGATTCTGCAAACATATCTATTATGTTGTATTGAAATGTCTATTTAGCACTCTCAAATACTTCCAAGACATCTTGGCTGCCTGTGGCTCAAGTGCCGTTACCCAGACAGGTGGAGGGTAAGCCCGAAAACGGGAAGACGTGCTATGACCATCTTCCTCAGACTCATGTCCAGGTGGGAAGGACGTCATCTGCCCCAGTGTGTGCATAGCCGTCCAATGGTCCGGAAAGTGAAGCCTGCCGACAGCTATACTCTTACCTACGTATGTCACACAAACTTCACCTGACTGTGTGACATGTGTGAGGTCAAGATATGAGACACAATCTTTTCTTCAGATTCTCTGCTGTTCATTCTCCTGGACCCGATTTGCTCTGGCTCTCACGCAGCAGACACCTTCAGGAAAAGACAATGTCCGATTTGAGGTGTGTTATCTGCCAAGGGGAAAGGAAAGGTGAGGCAGGTGCCTCCCCTGTGTGTGAGGAGGCTCCTCGGTCTTCCAACGACCACATTTTTTTCTATTTTTCTTCCCCGAACGTGAGATTAATATATGCTTTTTGTAAAAATGTTTGCAGAACAAAATCAAAGAAACTGCCCTTCAAAATATTCGCCCACATCAGCGTTGACAGTTTCATTTGTCTCCTACTCTTTTTGTCTTTGTAATTATTGTGACGATACTGTCGATATACTTATTCATGGTTTTAATAATTAAAATGTGAAAATAATGAAGTCCGTTTGTGGCAAAAACTTTCAATCAGACATGATTGAAGTCACCTGGTTATTTTCCTCTCGTCTTTCTGATTTTCATGTATTGATTTGGGGTTTTATTTTTATAAATATATTCCAGTAGGATATAAGGTTTTTTCACTGCGTAGTTCCTTTTCTGCATAAGTGAGCATTTTCCATGATGTACAAACTACATACATATAATTTTAAGTGAACGGTGTTTATTTCATTGAAATAAAATAATTATTTAACTTTTCTTCTTTTCTGAGAAATTTAAATGTTCTTCTATTTCTTGTGGAAGGATAATGTACATAATGGAAAAGAAGTATTATTTTGTCAGGAAAAATACAAAATGTAACGACAGGGTCGAATGTGCATTTGTGCAGGTCAGATCGAATGTGCAATTGTGCTTGTTCTAAGAAAGGACCAAGTGACAGAAGTGCCATCAAGATGGCTGGGGAGTCTGAGGCTTAACCGGAAAGACCTTCTTATGGTGGAGAAATTGGTGAGAAGGGTCTGCAGATACTGGACTTTGGACTCAAATCTCAACAACTCAGTGCTGTGGTCAGATTCAGATTTTCCCATCTCAGGAGTGGAGCTGCACATACACCAGGCTCACAGAGGATGCTTAAGCTGGATGTCAGTGTATAATTTACCATGAGAAAGAGCTGTCTCCTGCACTTCCTCGGCTGAACAGTAGCATGTGGCCCATGTTCATGGAAGCCAACTCTCACCCAGAAGTTGGCTCTCAAACACGGAAGAAGAGAAAAGAAATCTATGGTGAGAATGTGCTATGAAGTCAAACCTTGAACGCCTAGAGTGGCGACCTCAACAATAGAGTTTTGTTTCCCCAGGGACTGGGCAGTTTGGGTCCCAAAACAGGGCACCCTCTCCGTACCATGCTTCAGTGGGAAGGGGGTGGGGGCACTTACTCTTGTGTTCACAGAGCTGAACAGCCCTCCTCTGCTGGACCCCTTCACATCGATTTGACGTGCATGTCTTCTATTCAACCTGTTCTGATGAAGCTTGACTCTACAGTCATCAGTTCTGTAGAAGGACTTAGATGACTCACTATATGACATTTAATGACACAACTGTTCGGGACTTCCATATGTCTGTGTTCTTGTGAGGAAAGAAGCACCTCACTGCTTCCATGTCTAAGTCCCCCTGTGCTAATAGGATCATGGGTACTGGTCTTGTGACAACCTGTCTATCCACCGAAAAATGAGACTGAAAAGTATGAGCCCCAATGAATCACATGTGATGGAAAAGTGCAGGTCCGGCGGATGTCAGGATTACCTGGGGCTGTAGGAAGGCTGCGGGCTGTTTCCTTCAGAGCAGTGTCAGCAGAATGGACTGAAGGGGCAGCACCTCAACAGCCCTGGTCATACGATTCCTGTGACATGAAGCAGCTGCTTGGATTGAACACGGTATAAAATAGGGGAAACCTTCACACACAGCCGAGGAGTATGTTTGACAGCAATGAATGCATACATGTGCAGATGGATATTTTCTTTCATTAGCTGTGGCCTTTTGGAAGTGAGCAAAGTTGGCTGTGGTTTAACCGCCCTTATTTGATCTTATAAAACTTACTGCCACTTGCACAGCCCCAACCGGTAGGGGCCGGTTTGACTTCAGGTATTTTCCACGAACCAACCACATCTGACAGAGCACAGAGACGAGAAAAGCCTGAGAAAATAAAGCACCACCACACATCAGCCCCTCCTGCTCCCCACACTGTCCCCTGCCCCACCGCACTCCCTCTCTCTGCACCTGCCTGTCCAGGGCACCCCAGGTTGGGTTGGGGAAGGAAGGGGCTGAGGAGCTGAAAGTCAAGTCACTGAACTCAGCCCACCCAGCTCTGGTCATTTTCCAGTTCCCCCTCTTTGCCTCTGTGACTTCCACATGCAGAAAGAGTTCCGAGTTTCTAAGTAGGGGCCCAGGTATCTGATCTAAAGAGGCTTGATGACATTCCTGAAGCTGAAGGAGTGGATGGAACGTAAATGTCCTCCTTTTTGTACTTGGTGGGTCTTGTGTTGTTCCCACATGGGAGCCTCTCCTTGCTTTCCAGAAGCACCTGTTTCACAGAACCAGAAGCTTCTTGTAAATAAACAAACCCTTTCCAATCCTTAATGAGATTTTTTTCTCACTCTAATATATAAGACATTTTACTTTTCATGCATTTCTTAATGGAAATAGAAAAATATACAATCCCTTTATTTCTTTACCCACCTGCCACACACTGAACATTTTGTTTCACATCCCCGTTGTGGACACACACACACACACACACACACACACACCCATATAAATGAGTGTCCTGCTTATTAGTGCCTGAGCACACCCCGCAGGCATGCGCCTTGTTACACTGTCACCAGGGTAGAGCCTTAAAACAGAGAAGCCTGAATCTGCTGCCTTTAGGGGCATTCATGGCTTGGGTTCCCCTGGGGCCAGTGCCCCAGAGAGAGCATCACAAGGACTCATTCAGGGAAAGAATTAGACATGTGGACTTGACCATGATCACACCTATGCTGAATTGGAGGCTCAGTTGTCATGCTGTCCCTTATCTTGTATTCAGATCTCACCAAATCAATATCAACACAGGAAAAGGTAGATGTTTGGTCATTTTTATTGTACTTATTATGAAAAACAGTACCAAGTTCAGGTAGCAAGGATGGCGGCTTACAGGTGTGTAAAACAGAAGGCCTCCAGGCAGGTGTCTGGATAAAGAGCCCCAGGGACACTAGGGAAGCTGCCCGCTGGCTGTGCTCAGAGGCCAGGGTGCCGGGTGGCTGAGGAGCAGGTGGACAGTGAGGAGAGATCGGCGCCGAAGCCCCCGTGGCTGCCCTCCAGCACCCCTGCCCTGAGTCACGGCAGACTCTGTTCTTGGTGCAGAGTGACCTCTCCCGTTTGCCCAGGGGTGTGTGAACCCGCTCGGCAATAGTGACACAATAGAAACAGACACCCGTGAACTGAAATGTCCCAAACCCAGAAAGGAAGCCCCGCTAGATCCTCAGCAGACACTTTTAGTGACAATAGTCAATGAAGAAAAGTGGATCCCTGGTGCCGCCATGGGTCAGGATCCCTTCCCGCTGTCTCGCAGCGCTTCTCTCCCAAGCAGAGCAATGGCGATGAGGATGGTGTAGACCACGCTCTTGGCCAGGAGGAGGACGTAGGTGTAGTAGGCAGAGGTGGTCGTGCGCTGCAGCTGCAGGGGGTCTACAAAGGCCATGGATTAGTTTCACCTGTTCTTTTGAAAGGCTGGGACTTAGTTTGGGATCTAGGTCACAGCACACATTTCTGATGACCTGGGTGAAGTGACTCTCCCATCAGTACAACTGGAGTATAAACATCTACACCACCATCCCCACTGCCTCCACTGTCAAGTAACTCAGAATCCAGTTTATAGGCCAAGTTAGTAAAAAAGAAAGAAAGAAAGAAAGAAAGAAAGGAAGGAAGGAAGGAAGGAAGGAAGGAAGGAAGAAGGAAGGAAAGAAGGAAGAAAGAAAAGAAAGAAAGAAAGAAAGAAAGAAAGAAAGAAACCCACAAAAGTCACTCAGAACGTTCCAAAGAATTAAAAAATAAGATTGGGTTTAGAATGAAGAGTCCAATGGGGAAAAAAAACCCATTGGTGATATATAGAGGTTAGTACTTTTCCAACCCCACCATGTCCCAATGTAAGAATAAGAGGCAATGTTCATTAACCACACTTCAATGTCACTTATTTGAGAACTTGGCATAGAAAGTTCTGATTTAATTTTTCAATAACATAGACGATTATTATTTGCATTCCATTTTCATGTAAAGGGGCGCCTGGGTGGCTCAATCAGTTGTAAGTCTGACTTCAGCTCAGGTCATGACCTCACAGTTCATATAAACTGAGTATAGGGAGAGAAGCAACTTGCCTGATTTGATGCAACTAGTAAGGACAAGAAGCCAGATTTCAATCCAAGCAACATGGCGTTTAAGGAACCGTCCTCAACTACTCTATAATTCTGATACCTCATGTGCAATAAATACCCAAGACATCAAGTGTTTATGGATAAAGTTGGATTTTGATGTTCATGACAATCTTGATGATGAGCCAGAGTCCAGGATCCCCTTGATATTGGACTTGGAGGCCAGATCAGCAGGATTCAAGCCTATGCTCCTCATTATTTCCTCTGTGCATTCGTGGGGAGAAAGAGCCAGGAACTAGTACTTCTCATGTAGCCGCTGAAAGAGATACCCTACGCTAGACACTCCACCTATGGGGCCTTATGTTTTCAGTAGCCGAGTTGGCGTTATTTGTGTCATTTGTGGTTGGCTCAGAAAGGGTAAATAATCTACCCAGATTCCTGCAAATAAATAATTAAAGACTGGGGCTTACATCTGGGTTCTGGCATCTGAACCTCTGCCGTCACACCCCCTCCCCAGGTGTGCAGCCAGTCTCAGGGCCTTGGCTTTGGAATTTAGAGGAAGAATAAAAACTGAGTAAGTGTAAGAACTCTCGATTCAGAGGGTCTGGGTTGAAGTCCCGGATCTTGTTGTGTGGCGTGGTACAAAGGACTTAGTTAATTCTAGCTCACTGTCCTCATGTGTAAAGTGAGAATAAAATACTTCATAGTGAATATTAAGAGACTTAAACAAAACCCACTCACAGCACACTCAACGCCTTCTGTAACAAGAACCTCTCAGGGTTAGTTCATGTTATTAACTCCCAGCAAACACAAAGACCTAAAAAGACCTCTCAAAGCTACATGATACTGTGTTTTCCTCAGTTAGTAGAAACAAAGACCACAGAAATGAATGAAGTTCATTGATGAAAGCTTATTGTTGAAAGCCCTGAAAGGCTTCGTTCAGAGCCCCTGACTGCACTCCTAATTTATAGCCCTCCCATTCCCAAGACAGAATTTACTGTGTGAAGATGAGACCTGCGAAATCATGGACTTAAGTTGTCACTAAGTCTATTTTACAAGATCCAAACATTGTGAAATTTCTACCTGAAGCCAGAGGAAGTTCAAAAGTTAAGTTGATCGATCAGGAGGGAAAAATGCTATAGTATAACATAAAGGCAAATATAGAAAAACTTACCATTTTCATCTCTCAGAGAAGCTTTTGTGGAGTTAATGGCAGTGAGCTCTGAAAGAAATGAAAGCAAGTATTATTCAATTATTCATATCCATTATTTGACATGGTCTATGTTGTGGATAGTTGTGAAATTATAGTTGTGGAAAGATAGGTAGATTAGAAAGATAGATAGATAGATAGATAGATACATACATACATACATACATACATACATATATATATACATACATACATACATAGAATCTGTCAACAAACTGGGGAAAGCCATTATAAGTAGGAGCCCCACAATTCCAGAAATGTTGATCTGATACTTTATAATTCAGTAGATCAATTCACATATTGTATTTCTGCACAGGATGATGTTGAAGTTCACGATCTTCTTTCTTTTCTCCTCACAACTGGAGGGTAATGTGGAAGACTATCTTGTTTTCTCTCTGTGCTCACAGCTCCTAGCACAGCGCCTGTGGCTAAGTAGGTGTTCTGTACATACTTGCTGAAAGGAAAAATCACCAGCAACAGCAGCTGCTGTAAACTCCCGAGTCCATACCGCTCTGCCACCAAAATGAAATCATCAAACCCGAGAATCCACAGCAGAGTCTTACATGTTGGAAAGAGTCTGCTTTGTGTCAATTTCCTCACTACACTGAAGGAAGAAGCCTTCTCTTCCCAAATCCGCACTCCCCAGTAACCAAACTCCAGCACGTGATTTCCTGAAGTGGACGTGTTTGTGGACATGACACCAATGCTAATGAAAGCTGATACCCCAAAATGATTATTACTGTCCCCAGCACTCGGCGAAAGTTCACGTGCATTATCCCATCTGATCCTGGTGACACTGACATGAGCTGAATTTGGAAGACTCCACGTAACACACAAGCAAATACGGGTCAGAGATTCTAAGTACCTTGCTGAGCATCACACCAGTCCCAGGCAGAGCCAGCACTCGGGGGCGGTAGTGGGGGTTTAGACGAGCTACAGCCTGTGCCAAGTCCCTTGTACCGCAATCCACATACAAGCTGAACCGAGCGCGCCAGTGTGGACTCTCAGACATCACGTCTCCCAGGCACATTCATTACTCTTAGCAAATGACCATTTTGATACAGAGGCTCAGGATCCCAGTGCACTTCTTTGCTGGCACAGGAACGTGCCGGCCCGCACGTTGATAGCTGTCTGAATATATGAAACCTACGGTCACAGTCGTATTTATCTACCATGAAAACAAACAAAACAAATGGAAATAAAAGGACACCCAACATACATACAAAGACAAAGTTCCTTACAAAGATCATTGACCGGGGGACACAGAGAGAGTCGCGAGGAAGTTTTGATTTATCCTTTTTCTGCTCAGTGTGTCCCTGTCTCCACACACGGTTCTGGCATGCCATTTTAGGCATTCCACACAATCTGATTTTGTGCACTCTTAGAGAAAGGGGTTTCCGGTTTAAACTTTTACATAAACCCCAAGAAGAAAAATGTTAGTATCATTATGTGAAATGTTAAAATATTCCCTTGCTTTTCCCTACAGGGACTTTACTCATTGATACTTATAGACAGCAGTATTGTACCTAACTGAAATTAAAATAAAAACTTTTTAAAAAGGTAAACAAATATCTTTTATCATCCATTGATTGAAGGTAACATTTTTTCATAAAAAATTTGTTCATGTCCCAGCTGCTCTTTCTTAATCGTGGCTGGTCAGACTCAGACAAGATGATCTTTATCTCTCTTCAGTATCACATCATTTTTTCTCCTTTTTCATGTATATATCTATATCTATATCCATATCTATATCTATATTGATATCTGTCTATATCTATATCCACACACATATACAAGCCTTTATCATAAACAGAACAGTAAAAATCTTACAAGAAGCAGCACTAGAAATCTGTTATAGAATTACAGTAACAGAAATGCCCCATTAACTTTGTTGTTTAAAGAAGACCTCGGGAAACATTAATTGCAGAAAAAAGTGCCAAGTGAGACATGTCATAACCAGGAACTTCCCCCTTACCCTCGTCAGCACTACGGAACTTATTACACTTTTGACTTTTCTCTGATCACTGGAAAAAGGAAAACCTAAAGCACACTTCAGCCCAGTGTTTCCATTAAATTTAAGTTTTGCTCATTTGTTTCCTCTGTGTCTTAGCTGTAGACATGAAAAGTTAGAGTAGTCTGTGTAATGTTATTTTAGTTACTTTTGGGAAGGGATATACATAAATAGAGTAAATGTAGGAATAAATTCATCCATGCTGTTTTCAACAGCAAGCATTGTCACTGACATCATTTCGCGTGCTCTCATCATAGCTCAGGTGAAAGCAGAGGTGATTGTTTGACCCTGATTTGATCACTGGCCTAACTAAAAACCTGAGAAGTAACTAAAATTCAACTGAGCACATTTGAAAGATTTAGTTGGCTGTGGAACAGATCTGTGTATGAATCGTGGAGCTTCTTGTCCAGCAAGTAGAGGGGAGCTCCAAAGGGCCACAAGGAAAGAAGTTTTTCGAGATGGGAAGGGAGGGAAAAAGAAGTTATTAGCAAGGAATCCATTTCTTTAGGCAGGTGACCCCCCTCAAGGGGAACAGAGGAGTCAACCAGGAAACTTCCTAGTGCCGACCAGGACATTCCATGTCCACGGGTCAAAGGCTACTGTACTAGCTGTTGAAATTGCAGTTGGGTAGGTAAGGAGTCTCGGTTGATGGACTTGGGGCCTTCAGCTAAGTGAGGCCATCTTGAGTCTGTGGTTTTCTTTTTAACAGCCCAGCCTTTTGATCAGACCCCCAGCCTAACTGAGAGATGAGACCAAAAATGATGGGTATTAACATCACTCTGAGCAGCTGCTCAGAGGGTCTCAGTTTTTGTTTCTGCTCTTGTGATATTCACGGGCCTTGACCTTTTGGGTTAACCCCAAAGGGTGGGTAATTCTCTTTGTTCTTTTGAGATATTCCAGTCTTAGAGAGACCATTTGTCTGTTTCTGAACTTACATTTAAAGCTTTAAAGAGAACATACGCACCAGGAATATGATGATGCTTACCTGACACAAGACACTTCCAATGTTTGAAGTGCAATTTGAGGCCATGGTCCCCAAGATGCAAAGCAATTAAAATCAAATAATAAAGAAAGACTCTTCTGAAGCCATCACACTTTTTAGCCATGTGGCTTGCTCAGTGATCTGGTGTCTTGGAGGTTTAGTCTCCCCAGATCTGTTAGTCTGGGTCTCGAGAATGGTCTTGCTTAGAGCTCAGACCCAGCCTGGCTCAGCTAAGAGATAATCAAGGGCTATCTTATTTTCAAGGATTACTTTGGCCAGAGTCTAAGGATATTTGATGGGCAGCCATTGCGTTAGTAAGAGATTCTGCAACCATTTTCAGAATGAAGGAGAAGGTCTTGATCAAACCTCATTTACGCTGATCCCTAGCTAGGGAAGTAGGTCCCCACCAAAGGAGTGAATCCTGGTCATGAGAGCTTCCTGGTAGGTCCCTTCGAACTCAGGGTTTAAACTGAAGGGAGGCAATCAATGAGATGTCTTATTTAGGTTCAGCAAAGTTACAAACAAGGGTAGATTTTCTCCGAGTCTGAAATTAAACCTTGCTACAATTCCGAAAGTTACCCTGTTGGCTGTGACCTGGGAGACACAGGTGATGGAGTCATCTCTCCAGGCCACTCGCTGGAAAGAAAAGAAGGAGCAAAGGTTTCATGTTTAGTTAAAGTATGAGATCTTGATCCCTTGTCTTGGGCATAAGCACTCTTCCTGCCTGTCAGCTACTTCACTTTCTCTCCATTTGAGTCAGAAACGTCCAGTGTCTGTCAGGACCCGGGGGCTGGTGGAAGCTGTCGCCATGAGATGTGCACCTGAGCCTCATTACCTTTAGCGTTACAGCAGGGGCACTCAGGAAAAACAAAACCCAAGAAAATGGGGTTTGCCCAGGAGCCGCGAGAAACCAAGTGGCTGTCTTGATGTTCCCTCAGCCCAGACTCTTTCTCGAACATACTGCCATTGTTTGCACACCTTGATTTCTCTGAGTCAGAAGCAGACTCGTGCCATGTTCAAGGACATCAGGACAGCAAATGTCTGGCAGAACTCAGATTGACTTTATCCACATGTGCCATACACTGGATTTGTAAGAAATCCTAAGTGTGTATTTTTATTTGACAATACTTCCCACGTAATTTAACACATCAAAGGAACCAAATTAATTTGGCATAGCCTTTGGAATGTACCAGGTCAATGAGACTCAAACACTAAAGAAAACAAAAAAATAATAAAACAAACAAATAAACAAACCCAAAAAACCTCTTGCCCTTATGACAGAGAGAAACCAAATCGTAATGCTACACCTGCTTGCTTTTGATTTGAAAATCCTTCATCCCAATCTCAGTCAGTCCTGACCACACATAACATCGCTTTCCAGACACCGCACCGGCCTCTCTGGTTGGCAGTCACAGCAAGGAAATGGCAGTGTTTGCATGGCTCCTGCCATGAGGAACGAAATCTGGTACCTCCGTCTGCTACTACTGGCTCAGTTGGAAACGAGTCTGCTGGTATTGGCCAGGCCTCACAGTATTCCAGATCAGACCAATCAATATTCCACACACAGGTTCCTCATAAGGAAACACATATACCTGCCTTTACAAAAGAGATTTTAGATGAAAGCTCTGTGGATGATTGTCAAAAGCCTCTTCCTATGGACCTTGCATATCAAAGACAATTGAGTCTGGCCCCGAGACAAAGAGCCTAATTTAGAGTTAAGGGCAAATATCCACCCCCACCCATTTGTTTCTGCTTAGAGCATTTTCTGGCCTTGTATATGCTGAATGCTCCCTGTGAAGGAACGTTTTGAGGAACTTCTTCTTTTGTGATTATGACAGCAGAGGTGTTCCCTGAAAGACATGTTTTTCTGGATACTTCCACCTTAAGCAAATAAGCTGTTGACCCCTGCCCACAGAGAAGTAACTTCACCCCTTTTATGCTGAAAACTTTGTCTGGTGTGCCAAAGACGCTTCCCTTCCCCTTAGGATAGGCATCTAAATCCCCTACCTCAGTCACTATTGTAAACATTATGCATGAGTCTTCTACATATCTATGTTCTGGGAGATTCTTACAGATCGAAGAAGTTTGTTATCAGAAACCTTGTCTAAGGCAAATGCCACTTCTGTGCCATCCACCAAACACTTATGATAAAATAAAGTTGAGACCCAGTCAGAGCAGAGATGCCTGCCTGGTGATCAGAAAGAATCTCGGGGCCTCTCCCACTCTCCCTCGCTGGCACCGTCCATCGTTCATGGACCCCTGGACCTGTCTGAGCTGGCCTCCAAACTAGAGTGAGTCCTCAAATGAAAAATTGCAGATCAGGAGGAGTTGTGTCCATCTTACAGACTTCCGCTGTAAGTGCCTTTCTGTCTTTACTTTTTCACTAGCTTTTTGCAGTGAATCTTTCAGTGAAATGGCCTTGAAATCTCACAACCTTTAGGAAGCTTCTGCTTGCTAATTAAACTGAGGTGTCCTACTGTCTTTGTAAAACCCTTGCACTGCAGTGCACTTCCTACATGGCCTTATCTAATTGGAAATCACATCTTTAACATCTGGAACCCTAGTTCTTAGATGAAGAATAAGCAGGTGTACTGGAAGGCGGTGGGCCTGACCCTATAGAATTTAAGGACCCTATCAGCTAAGACCTGGAGCCAAACTAACACCTAAAAGGGATAGGACCCAGGCTGGGAACCGTGTGTGTTTACAGTATAATCCTTGCACAGAGGATTTCTGGAGATTGATGGGTCACCTAGTGCTGATCCAACCCATTCCCTATACCATCAAGGGCTTGTTCTTGAGGTAGTGAGCACTCTTACAGTGTTCAAATGTGTGACCTGTGCCCACCAATTTTTGTCGCTTTCTCTACCTCTGAGATCCCTGTTAGCAGTAGCCTTTCCCTAAATGAATGAAGAGAAACAGTTATGTGCACATTAGCGTATGGGCGGTAAGACACGTGACTGCGTTCAGGACACAACACTAGTCTGTGTGCGCCACCAACAGTTCCCCCAAAAACTTGCTGAGTTTTCCACCAGGGCGGGTGTGATCTACAGATTCGGGGCTTGGCTCCAGGCACACCTTTCTACCAGTTCAGCTGGGCTCTGGTCAAATATGCCAGCTCAGCAGGGTTCAAGAGAAACATGCCAGCTCAACTGGCTTCTGGGCGTGAGCCTCGGCAGCCCGAGCTGACCTGACCTAGAAAGGAAGGCCCACTAGATCAGCAGCCCGAAGGCAGGGGGAGGGGAGCCTAAAACCAAGAGGAACTCACCCGTAGCCCAGGTCACCGGTGAGGACGACAGAGAACCCGCAGGGCTCACAGTTACCACCCCAGCGCTTCGCCTTGTGTCTGAACGCCCCTCGGGATCCACTTCGGATTGTTTCGCCTCCGCCAAACCTGTTAAAGAGCAAAAATTCAGGCAAGTAAGTGTTAAAGATGCAATGGCCGTAGCAATCAACCACTCTGTGAATCAGAGAGCATTCCACCTAGCACGTGGGCCGGAGCCCCAAAGGAGGACAGGAAAGGAAGAATTTGTACAGTAGAGAGGAGGTGGGAAAAGGAAATTATTAGCAACGGATCCACTGATTTAGGCAAGGTCACCTTCATGGGAAAGGAAGGGGTCAATTAAGAATGTACTTCGTGCTGACTAGGAGTTTCCCTCGTTGACAGGTTAAAGGTTACTCTTCCTGGGCATTGAAACTGCACTTGGGTTAGGTATTAAGCCTACGTAGCAAAGCCCTTCACGTCACTTGCTATGTGTTCATGTCTTACTGCCTAAAACGTGCTTGTTAACCACAGAGAAAGTACAAACTGGTTCCTTCTTATAGGCCTTCTGGGGCCTTGGTCTTTGACGTTAATGCTCAGGACTTGACTTGTGCGTCTACTGAGTTACTGGCTTACAGCTGGGCCGGAGCACATTCAGCTCTGCCTGCACTTATGACCCGCATCTGCAC
Source organism: Proteles cristata cristata (assembly GCA_017311185.1). NCBI lineage: Eukaryota > Metazoa > Chordata > Mammalia > Carnivora > Hyaenidae > Proteles > Proteles cristata. The sequence goes on from JAESUZ010001395.1 coordinate 27,357, forward strand.
CAGTGGGGCTCCTCCAGGACACCAGGCCTGAGTCTCCAGGGACCCTGAGTGATCAGGAAAAGTGTATTCACTCTACTGTAGCGATGCTCCTGGGGACAGGGGTCCCCCTGCCTCCCTCCCAGGCCAGGCGCAAGCTCCTACTGCAATAGGTGTTTGAGGGACGGCATTGACCAGTGGTAGAAATACACCTACGGTGGACAATGAAAGGATGTTTGTACACATAACCTCACTCGTGTCTACTTACCAAAGTTCACCTTACAGTCTTATATAAAATTCAAGTCTGAAACACACAATATCCTACTACAAACTCAGCTGCCCAACTACCATTGAATTGCAAACCAGTTCCATCAAATGGACAGATTTTGTACCCTATAACTCCTGTTTAAGGGTGACTTTGAGCTGATCAGATTAGAGTGAAGGGATATTGAATTTCAGTAGAACATTCCCACAAGATGTACAATTGTTCTTATTTTCTTATCAAGTAAGATCATCGAAAGCGGACTCTCTTTTTGAGAATTTGTTGTGCCTGAAGCTGCTAGGTGCTTTCTTCCTATTGGTGAAACAATACAGTAAAAAGCCTCATTGTGACCTTCATATTTTGGATGATGAAACTGAGGCAGTAAAAGCTAAGTGACTTGTTCTTTTGTTCATTCTTTGTATGTTCTAAAGCCCAAACTACTTTAATTCTATGGGGAAATAACAGGACATTTATGCAACCATTTAAAGTAACTACATTAAAGAACGATTTCTATTTGCTTGTCTTCCATTAATTTTGATAGCCAAAGTGAGGTATTCTCTTTGAAACAAAGGGTTCTGTAGGGTTATAATCATGTGTATATGCACATACCTTTGTTTATTGAAGGAAAAAGTATCTCTTGAGCAACCCCTCCTCTATTCCTCTCGTGTTTGACGATACATTTGTGTTCTTTATCCATTGACTTTTTAGGTACAGTCAGCCAGGTGTATTTCATGTATGTGTCCTTAGTTTTCACAGTGTTTCCCTGCTGGGATTGCAGAACGGTTTTGCCATTCTTTTCTTTCCAATCTATCGTGATAACATCGGGGAAGAAATCCTCCAGAAGACAGAGATACGTTCCAGCGTCATGGAGTTTTACTTCAGTAGTTGAAGGGAAAAAAATGATAGGCTTGGGGGAAGTGTCTGCATCCGGATTTTTATCTGTGGGAGAAATGCAAGAGCAATGAAAACATTCTTAGAGAAACAGAAACACTGTGTGGTTTGGAACCGCCTAGCACATACTTAAAAGGAAGGAAATGTTGCCATAAAATTAGTGCTATGGTGACCACTCATCCATAGCAGGTTAGGAGTTGCTTATTGTCTTACTATCTATGGGTTCAAGAGGTTTTGTAAATTGTCCAAGGTCACAGCTAGTAAGTGGCAGAAGCTGGAGTAACGTGGAGTTGGTTGACACAATACCCAGTCATTTATTGAAAGAAAATTTGTTTCTACTGGTACTTGACAAACACTCATGCTTATGCTTCACATACATCGAAAGACAGAATAAATGAAAAGGATGCTTTCGTTTGGTAAGTGGGTAAATTGTCTCTTCCCATAGAATGTCCAGGGACGTCATCATCTGGGAATCCCCAAACAGATGCTCAGACCCTGTGATGACTCAAAAAATTTGCTCATAAGTATACATTTTAGATGCATGTGAAGACTTTGATTAAAATTTTTAATGAAATATGAGGTAAGAAATAAGCAGTACTCCTCAAATGATATTTGTAATGATAGAAATTTTAATCTGTAGGTATAATCCTACGTAGGACCATAATGCTGTTTTTCAATTTATGAGTTCACTTGTGCCCCTGATCACAACCACTAAGGAAAACAAAAGATATCATTACATTTCATGATTCCAATGTCTCATCAGCATTGTGAAATAATTTGACTTGTTGTTGACTAGATCTAGCCATCTAGAAACATCCCCGGGAGGTATTCTCCCTCCTCCAGGCAAAATTTCATCTCTAAGACTAATGAAGAATGAGCACATTTACTAGCATGAATTTAGAAACAAACAAACAAACCCAGCTCATGACATTATGGATACGTTTGCACAGTAAGTGTGTCCATAGCTAGTATGAATCACCTTCTGACAAAATGATGAGTTTAGCAATTTTTTGTTCATTCTTTTCCATTGGTTGGTTTTAAATCAAATGAATAAGATACACAAATTTCTTTACAAACTTTTCATCACAGAAATACCACAGGGACCTGACATCCCCACCCCTCAGGGACCCCCAGCTGCTCTAGCAAGTTAGCTCCTAGTCAGTGTCGTCCATGCGAGCTCAGGCAGCAACTACCCCCAAGGACCGGGACACAGCCATCTACCTCTCCAAAGATCCCACTGCCATTTGTGACCAAACTGGGACCGAATCCTAGAATTCTGAGCCAGCACCTCGCCTGCCGCCCCTGCATCGGCTGCCTCCCCACGTTGTACGGAAGAATGAGAGAATATTTACCTGTGACCCTGAGCAGCGTGCCAGGACCCAACACTTTGTGGGCCCACCAGACATACGCATTGTACTGACTACTCCACTCCTTTCCACTGTCTGAAGAGCTTTTACAGAAACCTGCTTTTGTGCAGCCTCTTAAAATTGTGCCCATAGTTTTTCAATATTTATATCAATATATAAAAATGGGCTCAGCAACCATTAAGTGAAGATGAATCTCAAGGAAAATCACATTAGAGATGAACACAGTCAAGAATGGATGAAGTGACCCCTCTCTGCTGGTGCAACTTGGTTCTGTCTTTCCATCTTGCTTACATGCATTGAAAAGTGTGATTTCACCTTTCTCAACATTTTCTTGAATCTTCTAAATCTCTTTTCTTTAAATGTTTTCATGTATCATTCCTAGAGTGTAATTTACAGATACTTCTTCCATAATTTTCAAAAAGGAACAAAAATAGAAATAGTATTTTTTACTACTTAATAAGTAAATGTTCAAAACATTATAGTGTTCTTCTCTATGCCTATTAAGGGTGGATAACTGGTTTGTTTATAAAGAAGTGCTTTCCAGAATCCCATTCCGACAGACAGTAGACCAGATGAATTGTTTGATGACCACTTAACCTATCTGTTGCTGAAAGTCTGGTCTTTTGAACTTGAAATTACCCTAACAGTTTCCAGGGCATTGATTTAAAATTCTGAGCTGCTCATCTCAGGATCCTATTGGGTTTGGTCTTCCTGCCGCGGCCCCGGCAAGAGCGGAAAGGCAGCTGAGAGTCAGGCACTGAGTCCCGCCTGTAGTTCACCTGCTCCAGCTCTGCTGCCGGATTCAGTGTTTCCAGCACATTTGATGCCGATATGGAAAGAAGACTGAATGCAGTGTGGTCACTAGGGCTTGCCTTTTTATAGCAATACCCTAAGAATCACACTGTGAACATTTAGTGAATGCATATTCAACACGACTGTATCATTTAGGGGGAAGAAAGGCAATTTTAGTGCCATTAGAAGTAGAAGTATAATTTTTCACATGAGGAGTCATACACACGATGAACTACTGTTAGTCAAGCCTTCAGCTAAAGAGTCGATTTAAAATGTCAGTCTACAGAGAGTAAATATTCAGGATAAGAAATACAGCTTAACGTTTCTATTACCATATAATGGTGTAGACCATGTTCCACAAAACAAGTCTCTGTTGGCTCCCAAATTTTGCCATAGTAACCAGCCGTGTGAATTTAGTCAATTAACTGAACTTCCTTAAACCTCAGATTCCCCAACAGTGAAATTTAAATAAGAGGATCTCCTGTGCAGGGTATTGAGGGTTGAGATCAGGCACTGAAACTAGGCAGCATGATGTCTGGCTCTTAATAAATAGTAGCTAATGTCATATTAATATCATTATTCTCCTCACTCAGATGGTTTGGCCCTTTATCAAATTTCCACTAAATACAATGTGTGGATTTTATAAGCAATAAGCATTACACAAATTAAGAAAGCAAAAGAACTCATGAATCCAAGACATTCTGTGTCTCTGACAGCGACAGGCTGAAAACCAGGGGGCCCAACAGCCACCATCTAGAATATTTGTCCACTAGACTAGAAGCTTTTGCAGTGTTGGGACTATGTCTTCTGCCTCTTATCTCTAGCTCACAAATTGCATTAAACTGGACCCACCTCTAGGCAACATCCCAAGACGTGCAACAGCACAAACTTGGACGAGTGGCAACCTACTTCTAAGAAGCTAGAGTAATAAGGATATGTTGATGATTAATGTTGTTTAGTCATTTACTGTGAGAGTTAGTTTCTGCACCGCTGTTGAGGATGGGATCTAAAGCAACCATATAGGTTTGGCAGTCATTAGAGAAAGGAGCACTTGATCAATGCACTTAATTAGTGTTTCTTAATCGAAGTGTTTCTCACTGAAAAGACTGTATACAAGAAAAACACCTTGAACTTACACAAATAGTTTACAGATATGGTCATACAAATAGTTTCATTTCAAGCCTAACTATACTTTTGTGTGTTTATTTTGTAAAACTAGAATCAATCTGATTGATTGATCTGAATCAATCTGCAAGCAGGGAAGGAACAAAACCATTTACAAGGTAGTTTTGTTTCCGTATAGAGGGACCAGGAGCTGCAAAATTGCTGTGCATCTGTTGAAGTGATTCTACACTGTTTTTTTCTAAAAGCATCTACAGTTTTTCATTCACAGGCTCAAAACAGGACAGCCTTACTTACCAGGAGGAGTTATGATAAGCCGCGTTTCTCTTGATCCACTCTGGTTAGACGTTTTCAGATGGGTTAGAGGTTCCTCAAAAATGTCAGCCTTCTCCTGAGCCTCTTAGCATGACCAGCAGGTAGAGACTTATCCTGGCACTTGATCTTCTGGATTCCCCTGGAAGTCCTTGAATGTAGGCTTCATGGCATCTGACATTTTATATACTTTCCTTAGATTAATGGACCCAAATGTCTGTTTTCCGTGGAGGCAGAGGTGATGGAAAATGGAAATAACGAGAGCAAATAGAAGCGAAAGAAAAAAGAAAGAGAAAAAAAAGAAGAGAAAAAAAGAAGAGAAAAAGGAAGGAAGAAAAAATGAAAGAGAGACAGAGGAAAGAAGGAAGGAAGAGAGAAAGATAGGAAGAAAAGAAAGAAGGAAAGAAAGAAAGAAAAAAGAGATTGGGACCAAGCGGTCGACCATGACTTTTCTAAAATGACCAGGAAAAGTGTTCAGAGAATTAAGAGGTATTAATTTCCAGGTGTTCGGGTGTGTGAAACGGCTCAGAGACGGCATCAAAGGAAACGCCCTTCCGTTCCCACAAACACCAGGCTGCTGAGTCAGAGTCTGGGATCGTATTTCTGGAAGAGCAACGGTTTCCGGAACTGACAACGCAAACAGAAGGTATACTCGGGACATGTGCACAGTGGCCTCCAGGTTCCAGTAGCCACTTCTACCGTCTGCCAGCACGAATCTGTACCAGGCTGAGCCGAATGGGAAAAGAATTTCTGGGATGACAAACTTTTCCTGGAATAAAAAGAGGTTTGTAGAGTTCTATCTCCCATGCAAAAACAGATTCCTTATTCAAACTAAAATTTGAAAACGACCCCATTGGCTGATGTGTAAAAGAAGATTCCCGCAAGCTACGTGTTATGTTTGCAAATGCAGGTGTGGTCCCACCTCCGTGATGAACTAGCTTTGTGCAAGACATTGGCCATCTCTGGACGCCACGTCCCATTTGTTGTGTGGGCATTGGGCCATGTGTGTGCAAAGGGCCCTTCCGGTTCCAACAGATTATGAGCCTGTGATTAAGAGGAGGTAGGATCTGCTATAAGAAAAACAATGGAGTCTTTTACCTGATTATCAGTAATGTCCTCCAGTCTGATTGAAGCCACCTGCTACTGTGACTGCAGGGATCCTAGTGTCACAGAGTCAAACCTGTGCACAAATCTTCTCTGTTTACTAACCTTCAAGTCTTTTCTCATTTGAGCAACAATAGTAGATTCCAGAAGGCACAATTGCCTCTCTCTCTCTCTCTCTCATCCTTCCATTGTAGTTTGAGTAAATTCTGTTTTTTTAACATTGATCGCAACTAATCCTTTCCCTCTTAAATGCACTGGTGACATGTTCAGAGCTTTCTTCATTTCTGTTACTGTGGTTTTCGTATTCTTTCATTTCCTTTGGTTCATCCCATAATTTGCAGTTGGTGCTTTCCATATGTTGTGCTGAATTTTCCTCTCTGATCTTGCATTTGTCCAACTTTCCTGTTAGATTAGTCTTTAACATATCAATCATAGTCGTTTAAGTTTCCTGATGGTGCCAACGTGTCTGTCATGTCTATCTGGTTCTGGTGACTGCTCTGTGTCCTCAGACTGTTTCTTCCTGACTTGCCGTATGCCTCTGAGTGTTTGGCTGGAAGCCTGCCACGTTGTGTGGTAGAGCAGATACTGAGGGAAATATATTTTGTGTTTGAAAATGACCACACACTTCATGCTCAGCGTTTAGTATGGAAGTCTGCATTAACTAGTTGGGACTTAGACTGTATTTGGAGTTGGTTGTTGCTAAATGAACAGGGTTGAAATGTGCTGTCAGGGTTGAGACACTTAAAAATTCTCTAGCATACTTGGTATTTCTCTCTTCACTTGTCTTTGAGTCTTCACTTCGTTCTGCTCCTCAGAGAAGGTCTGTCTCACGAGGCTCTCTCGGCTCTATTCCACGGTTACTTTTCCTCAGTGTTTGCTAGCGTGGGGGTGAAAGGTGAGGAAAGGACACATTCTCTGATATATACATTAAGTCTCAGTTTTAAGCAGATACAGTGAATTGGGTCTTAAGATCATGGCCTTCACAAGTATTCCTGCCTGCTTTCTGGAGATGGAACATTTTCAATTCGTGTCCCCCTTCCCCAGGGGCAATAGGTACCCATGTACTTCAGGCCGTGGGTTTGATGCCCATCCTTCTGCAGATGACATCTTGTTACTTTAGGACATAGCGGAGAGGTTCTGGGCAAACGTTCCGGGGGTCACCTCCTGTGCCTTCCATCAACTGCAGCAGGATCCCAGCAGCACCCCCCTTGCAGATGAAGTCACCCGTCAACTGCAGCAGGATCCCAGGAGCACCCCCCTTGCAGATGAAGTCACCCTTTGTCTACAGTGGGGACGGGGTGGATCAGGTCTGGGTCGATGTCAGCAGTGCTGTCCCCTCCTGCAGCACCGAGCGGGGAGGCTTTCTCTGGATTGTCCTCCATCTTCCCTGTGAGAATTCTGTGGGCTTCCTGGAGGAGACACTTTAAGTGCTTATGGTCCCAAGGGTTCACACTCTCCCGCTAGTCTATACTCAGCTCTTATGATTTTATTAACAAATTCTACTTGATTCTTGTGACCAACTTCTTGACATCTGTCCAAGGTGAGCAAACGCTCACATCCTGTTTCCTTCTGCAAGTGCCTGCCTGTCTCTAATGTTTGACTAGTCACTTACCCTGCAACCTTGCTTCTCCCACAGGCTCAGTGGGTTCACAGGCATTAAATTTCTTTTTCTTGGATATTGTCAGAAAATCAGAGCTGTGCTACTACTAGCTCTCTACATCTCTGAGAACATGCAGGTCCTCTTTCCCATGTTTTTAGTATTTGTTTTACATTAAAATTCTATAAAAAACAAAAGAGAGGTAAATTTCAGATGACTTCCGCCCAAATTCCTATCATTTCTCTTTCCTATGTTTAATAGGGTTTATGTTCTTATTATTGAATTGTGTTATTTCTTTCACACCGGTCTTTTCTGGACGCCAGTCTTTTCTCTGCTACGTCTTTCTTAAATATTTTCTCCTACTCTATGGCTTTCTTTCCATTTTTCTGAAAATTTTTATATTTATTTTTTTATTAGTGCAAAGAGCAGAAATTTTAATTTTGAAGAAGTGCCGTTTGTCCAATGTTTCTTTTATGATATTGCTTTTGGTGTCTTATATGAAAAATGTCTAACCCAAGAACATGAAGATTTTCTCCTATATTTTCAACTAGAATTTTTATTTTTAGGTTATACATTTATGAATTTTTAATTAGTAATGTAATGTAATTAGATTAATTACATTTATCCATTTTTAATTAGTTTGTATACATGCTGTTTTGTACTGATTGAGTTTGTTGGTTCTTGTCGTGGTCGTTGTTGTTGCTTTACGCAGATGAACAATCGTTCCAATACCATTTGCTGAAAAGTGTACTCTCGTTTCTTTGGATTTCCTTGGCACCCTGTTAGAAATTAGATAACCATGTATGTGTGGTCTTACTTCTGGATTCTGTTTCTCTTATCCATGCAGCTTGGCTTTCACCCAAGCCCCACTGTCTTGATCATTGGGTTTTCATAGTAAGTGTTAAATCTCTTTTGAAAACTGACTTGGCAATGGTGTGTCATTTGTTTTCCTATATTTATTTTGCAACCAGTTTAGCGATTTATATGAAAAGTCCTCCTGGGATTTTCATTGTGATTACATTCAATATACTTATCTGTCTGGGGAACGTTTGACATCTTGAATATATTAACTCTTCAAATCTATGAACATGGTATACCTCCCCATTTATTTACTCCTTCTTTGACTTCTTTCATTACAGTTTTATTGTGGTCATCACATGAATCTTTCATATTTTTGAATAAAGTTTCTGTAAGTATTATATAGGTAGTTGATATTGTGGTTACTATGGTAATGGTACTATTCTGAAAATTGCAAGTTGTGAATTGCTAGGATATAAATGACAATTGGCCTTCATCTCACATCTGTTTTACAGCTGTATAGTCCACCATTGTGTGCATGTGCCATCATTTATTCATCAGGTTTCCTATGTCTGGATATTCATATAATTTGCAAAATTTTGCAGTTACCCAATGAATATTTTTGTGTGTAGATTTTCATAGAGTTGAAATTGTGCCTTCACCGTGAATTTCTGATAGTGTTTTTGCTGGGTTGAAAAGTAAATGCACATGAACTTTTGTTAGATATTCCCAAATTCCCCCACGGAATGGCTATATTTGGCATCCTCACAGAAATGTATGAGTGCCTGTTATCTCCCACAGCTTCCTCCACTCAGAATATTATCAAACTTTGATTTTTGCCAGTCTCACCAGTGAGAAATGTTATCTCAATGTGGCTTTGATTGATCTTTATCTTCTTATAAGTGAAGTTGAGTAACTTTGTAGATGTGTCAGAGCTATTTGTATATTTCTTTTCTGATTGTCTTTTCAGGTCTTTTGCCATTTTCCTGCAGATGTTTTCAATGTTTTAGTTCCACCTTTAAAATGTATTTTTATTTGGGGAAGTGTTGGTCATTACGTGTTCTACAGGTTGCAGATATTTCCTTAGAGTCTGTCATTTATCCTTTGATTGAGCTTGTCCTACTTTTTGCCATCCAAATTTTGTTTTCATGTTCATGGAGTAAAAGGCATCGATATTTCTGTCATATCTTGAATTTTAGTTATAGTTACAGATTCATTCTCTTCCTCTTTCTTGCACGGGACAGGCTGTTAATTTTTTTTCTATACAGGATCGGATAACAAATAGTTTATTTGCGGTTTTGGCTGTAACGTCTCTGTTGTGATTCATCATATCTACCATTGTAGTTGAAAGCAGTCATAGACAGGAAATGAAAAGGCAGCATTGTATTTCAGGAATGTCAGAGGCAGGTGTTGTGTTAGAAATGTCTGAAAGGGAAAGTTTTCTATTTTCACTTCTTTCTAATATTTAAATAGAAAGAAGTTCATACCTTTTATTTCATATTTTGTTATAGTACTTTCAAACATGCTATAATCACCCATGTCAGCAATGTAATGCCTCAATATATTGAACACGAGGCATGCTCCAAGCACTTGTAAGAACATTATATGTATTATTTAAGTTACTCTCAACAGTTCCTTTAGGAAAACATAATTATAT